>OY751316.1:38939883-39539883 GCA_963564615.1 Rhorus exstirpatorius | reverse complement strand
CGGATTGGGAAACCGCATCGGATGATTCCGAGGCCGAGTCGATCGAGTACAATCGACGCTCGAGATCCTCGAAATCGTCGAAAATCGTGAAAAAAATTAAGGAAGAAAAAATTGACGAGGCCGCTGGTTCTACAGCGGGTATCGAGTCCGACGCGAGCGACGGACAGTCGGAAAAATGCCCGATATGTTTATTGTCATTCAGAGATCAGGAAGTCGCTACACCCTCGTCGTGCGATCATTGCTTCTGTCTTTTGTGCCTCATGGAATGGAGCAAAAACATAAATACCTGTCCGGTCGATCGTCAGGCTTTCACGTCGCTGCATGTTCGGGATAAAATTGGCGGCAAAGTAAGAATAAAACGCAAAAAAAAAAAAAAAACTAATTAATTAGGAAAAATGTAGCACTGAGCGAGCTCGGATAGGGAGAGAAAGGATAAGAAGGAATTCTTTTTTTTAAGGAGGATCGAGCGCTATATCGATATCTGTTGAGAGTTACTGATTTTTTTTTAATAGATATGTCGACAAAAAGTTTAACCCCAAAGTATCCGTAGATCTGGCTACACCGTTTTCGAGAAAAAAAAAAGTTGAAATTTGGGCCATTTGGCACATTTTCTTATGGCAGATCGTGAAATTAGACGGAATTACAAAGTCAATGAGCTCAGATGAGCTGTTTACATACAAGGAAAAAAATTTTGCCTCTCGGGAGAAAAATTTTGGAAATTCTTTTGAATTTTAAAGTGGAAATAGTTATTTTTACAGTTTAAACCAGCAAATATGGTTATACAGATAGTACAGACTTCTGTACTATACTTATACTATATAGATACTAATATACTTATATTCCGCACATTAATTTTTTATCAAAACACTGTAAAGAGATTAATTTACTGTGTTAAACTGCATTTTTTTTTCTCTTCATCGTTGTATTTTTTAAATTTCAATTATTATTTTTTGAAATGTCTTTTTTCGGTGTAGCAAACTAAATTTTGCACATTGTCGGAAATATCCTCAGGATGGCTCCTGCAAAAAATTCAGAACCTTGAACAACATCGTTGATTAGCAATAAATAATAATTTGAATGAAAAATGCGATTTTTCGTTATGAATCGAGCCATGGCTACGGCAAAACAAATGCCAAACGCAACATGCCCCACGTCCGGGCCTTACATTCCCCTTGCTGAGCGCACGAAGCACTCGAACCTCCTTAAGGATGCAATCAGCCACATAATTCCAGTCGAAAAAAGTTTTGATGAGAATTGTAGATGATAATTGAATTGATAGAGAATTGAAGATAATAATATCGATTTCCAATAATAACAATGTCGAAAAACTATCAAAAAATTGTTTAAACAATAAATTTTTGCAGAAATTTCTTGTAAAAATGTATTTCGATTTTAATTAACAAATTTTTCGATTTTTCCGAATACATATGAATTTATCAAGAATTTTTTTATGACTCTTTTATTTTTATTTTTTGAAAATTGCATGAAAAGTGGTGAATTTTGGATATGTTTTCGTACAAAGATTCTATATTAACTTCACGAAGTATCCGGATCATCAAACGAATACTTTTAAAAATATAGTTTTTCAAAATTCTAAAAAACAAATTAAAAACCATAAGAAAATTCGTGAAAAGTTCATATTTATTTAGAAAAATCGAGGAATTCGTTACGTATAATCGAAATACATTGTTAAGGGGATTTTCTGCAACAATTTATTGTTTAAACAATTTTTTGATATTTTTTCGAGATTTTTATTATTGAAAATCGATATTATTATCATCTACGGTATGCTCGATTTTTTTTCAAATTTTTGCTTGAACGCGAAGTGCTTCAAAAATTCTCACCAAAACTTTTTTCGACTGGAATTATGTGGCTCATAAATCCTTAAATTTATAGTTAATGTATCCAGGAAAAACTTGTGCCACGGTTTTTACTAAACACTCAATACCTATTTCTTTCCCAATAATTCTCTGTCGCTAAGTTTTTTTTTCTTTTTCACAATTAACAAGCTTCGATCCTTTTTCTTACATAATTTTCGTTGAAATATTCATGGCCAATGAAATAAAAACTAGTCGAAGAAATTTTCATCGAGAATAAAAGTTTTTTTCGATGAATTATCTCATTACAAAAAGTCAATATATTTCGTTTCAAGTACTCGAGTAATTATACGTAATTTTCCTCTTATTTCATGCGTAAACCTTTTTTCGAATCGGTAGTTCAATGATCCTGCCATCAGGGCTCAAGTTTTTAACGAAAATTTAAAACTAAATGTTAATAATAAATTAATTATAAAATTAATTTTAATTTTTTTTTTTTCGTCAGGCATGTTCGACCGTTCAGATATTCGCGATTATGAAAATGTATTTCGATGAAATTTCCGTTGATTCATTCTTTTTCTCGTCGACCATATCGAATCCTCCGTTTTGAATTTTCAACTTGAGACGCCGTATTCGAAATTACTGAAACCAAGAATATTCCTTCTTAGCCGTGCCGGGAATAAAAATCCATGAAAAATCGAACTTTTGGTTTAATTTGGATATATATGTATTTTTTTTTTTTTTTTGCTTCAGGTCACGAGGCAAGTACCGATAGAGATGAAAACGAATTCCGAGGAGCAGATACAGGAAGATCCGACTTATTGCGAAGTTTGCCATCAGTGCGATCGCGAGGATCGTATGCTGCTCTGCGACGGCTGTGATCTCGGTTATCATCTCGAGTGCCTAAATCCACCGATGAACGAGGTACCGATGGACGAGTGGTACTGTCCCGAGTGTTCTCGCAACAGTCAGGACGACGCCGAAGCGGTAAGATAACTTTGAAAAAGTCCATTTTTTCCGAATCACGAGAAATTCATCACCTCGATAAATAATAATAAATTCGCCATCTCAATTTTCTCGAATCGGCCTGTTTTTGTTTTTTTTCCAATGAAATTCTGTTGAAATATTTTCGTAATTCCCTAATCGGGGTTTCGATCAGAGATGGAAACAATTTTGAAGAAAAAAAAAAAAGCATTACTCGTTAATTTTTCTTCGAATTTCCGAATTATCGATCACTCTGCAAAAGTAATTTATTTGAAACTCCATTTCATGAAAAGGAGGAATTATAAACCGATTTGACACGATCGTCACTCTCTCCGTTACTCGTTATATTTCTTTTTTTTTTTTTCTCATTTATCAACACTTTTACTAAATAATAATAAACAAATTAAAAAAAAAACATCAATAAAATAAATAAACACAGTCGTGGACGTGCCTTATCGTACTTTTGCCTACGCAAAACAAGCACATTTCTTTCCAATAATGTTTTTCTAAGAAATATTGTTTTTAGAAAGCCCCGATATGAATTATTTCCGAAAAATCGATTCTCATTGTTTCATCGCGCAAAGCTGACCGGTACCATGAAGAATAAAAATTCCAATTTTTGTCTCTCGCGCCTCGTCAAAGCGCGCAATTTACAACTTTACTTTTTTTTCTCACGTGTCCTCTTCTTTGGCTTAAGATTTTTCTTGATTTTCAATGTTGCTCAAATGTTCCGAAAAAAAGCAAAAAAAAACGGAGAAAGAAATATTGTTTTTAGAAACCCCCGATATGAATTATTTCCGATTCTCACTGTTTCATCGCACAAAGCTGACCGGTATCATAAAGAATAAAAATTCCAATTTTTGTCTCCCTCGCGCCTCGTCGAAGCGCGCAATTTACAACTTTACTTTTTTTTCTCACGTGTCCTCTTCTTTGGCTTAAGATTTTTCTTGATTTTCAATGTTGCTCAAATGTTTCGAAAAAAAGCAAAAAAAAAAAACGGAGTAAGAAATATTGTTTTTAGAAACCCCCGATATGAATTATTTCCGATTCTCACTGTTTCATCGCACAAAGCTGACCGGTATCATAAAGAATAAAAATGCCAATTTTTATCTCTCTCGCGCCTCATCGAAGCGCGCAATTTACAACTTTACTTTTTTTCTCATGTATCGAAATTTCAAATAATCTCGAGCACGTTTCCCCCAATTTTCGCATAAATTCTTCAAAGAAAGAAAAAACAAAGAAATAAATCATTTATTTTTCTCTTGACCCGCCAATATTTGTTTCAGCGCGCAGCGTGAACGAAATTTCAAATAATCTCAAGCACGTTCGCCCCAATTTTCGCATAAATTCTTCAAAGAAAGAAAAGCAAGAAATAAATAATTTTGTTTTCTCTTGACCCGCCAATATTTGTTTCAGCCCGCAGCGTGAACAAAATTTCAAATAATCTCCCGCACGTTTCCCCCAATTTTCGCATAAATTCTTCAAAGAAAGAAAAAAACAAAGAAATAAATAATTTTGTTTTCTCTTGACCCGCCAATATTTGTTTCAGCGCGCAGCGTGAACGAAATTTCAAATAATCTCAAGCACGTTTCCCCCAATTTTCGCATAAATTCTTCAAAGAAAGAAAAAACAAAGAAATACATTTATTTTTCTCCTGACCCGCTAATATTAATTTTTTTTCAGGTTGACATCGATCTCGACGAGATATCCGATCTTATGGCCGAGGCTCGCGGCCTCGGTGTATCGTACGGTCGTACGCGTACCGGTATACCGAGCGAGACTCAGCAGCACTACGGTCAGCATCGTATAATACCGCGTACTCGTCAGACGGAGCGAGTGCGCGCGAACATACGGGCCGATCGTAATCGCGATCGCGAATCACGCCAGCCGCGCGAAAATTCGGCCGTTATTTTCGATCCCGATCAGCCGTCCACGTCGTCGTCGGGTATGGACTCGATATCGGAAAACGGTCGTGCGGAATTGCGCGTTAGAATGTACGGCGGTGACGCGAATACGGCGGTTCGCTCTGTCGTTTCCGCGACCGGGTCGCGCAATTTTCGGGCCAAAACGACGCGTAAGAGTAAGAAAAAGAAGCGCCGCGCAACGATACGCGACGGTAATAACGAGAGAATGGTTCGCGAAGTGCGCATACGCGAGTACAATGACGACGGCGAGGAGCGTGAAATCGTCACTTACGTCAATGTCGCGCCATCATCAACGAAGAGACGGAAGAAACGAGCTAAGAGATCGCGCAAGGTATAGACATTGAAAAAAAAACAAAAAAAAAACAAAAAAAAAATTGATACAACCAAGTCACTTTCACGATATTTCTCTATGATTCTTTGACGCTTGTTGGGAGAACAAAAATTGGAAAAAAAAACGTGAAATTCTCTCTGACGGAGAAATGAAATTTAGAAGAAAAGAAAAAAAAAAAAAAACAATGAATTACTTGCTAAGAAATTATGAAAGGCCATTTTTATCGTCAAATACCTCTCGTTAAAAATTTTACATCACACATCCATCCGCCTGAGCACTCGTACATCTTTTCTTTTTTTTTTTTTTTTTTTTATGCTATTTATGCAATTTACACGTAATTCGTATTTATTTTTTTATTTTTTTATTTTTTTATTTATTTATTTTTTTTTTTTTTCGCCTATGTAACAAACCCGATTGTTCTCCTATTTGTACGAATAAAATGTATTTCTTCAGTAGACGCATCGTTTTCTTGCTTCTTTCGCGCGGAAATCCGTCTCTACGATCGGCACGATCGAAACTCCTCTCGTGCTGACGTTTTTTTTCTCTCTTTCTCTCTTTTTTTTTTTTTTTCTTCCTTTCTCGAATTCTTGTCGGGAAATTAATGGCGATCCGTCGTTCATGTTCGTTGAATTCGAGAATTTGTTTTTACCAATACTGCGATACGAGAACGAAACAAAAAAAAAATCCAACAATGCTTTTTAGCAGAATTTTTTCGTATTCTTTTTGCCGGATTTTCTTTTTTCTCATTCGCGTCTTTCACTCTTCGCATTCTACACTGAGCTTTGAGCTTTTTTTTTCTTTTTTTTTTTTCCCCCAATATTTTATTCATTTATTTATGTTTTTTTTGTTTGTTCACGGGCCTTTTTTAGTTTTATTGGAACATTATTTTTTTTTTTTTTCTGTTTCTGTTCAGAAACGAAAAAGCAAGCGCGCTCGTACGGTATCGTCGATGGCCGCGGCGATCAGCACGGTCAAAAAACGTTTGGCAAACACCCTCGGTATGGTGAAGCCGAATGGCGGTGTTAATCTTTCCGGGCCTGGCGTGAAAATACGAAGACAGCCGAGCGAACGCGCAATGCTCAATGACTCGAGATTTCGCGCTGGAATAGCCCAAGTCAGTCTCTTCGGTAACAATCTTGGCCTCAACTACAGTCCGCCTGGGTGAGTCAATTTTCTTTTTCTTTTTTTTTTTTTTCAACGTTATTATTATTTTTTTTCTACCAATCTACATTACAGTTATTATTTTCGTCGATGTAAGCCGAAAAATTTTCAGTGTTCGGGCATCGGGGAGCCGATGCATCAGCGAAGAGATCGACATGATCCTAATTTTATTTGATGCCATTTTTCTGCCCTTTCAAAGCTTAGCCATGATTATTCGTTCGTTATTCAAATTTTTAGATCTCATCGTCATTACTCTTTTTTTTTTTTTTTTTTTTTTTTTTTTTTCTTTATAGGTTTTTGGTCGTAAAAATTCATTTTTCACCCGACTGCGATAAAATGACCGTATTTCGCACCTGAAACGCGGGTCGAAAGTCATAAATTCCTGAAAAGTAGATTTCCGGGCAAAAAAGTAAATTTCCGGGCAAAAAAGTAAATTTCCGGGCAAAAAAGTAAAATTCCGGGAAAAAAAGTAAATTTCCGGGCAAAAAAGTAAATTTTTCGCAAATGCCTACATTCGGTCTTCTCTTCAACCACCAAACGTATTTGTTCGAAATAAAAACATCAATATATTTTTAACAAATCTTTATTATATATGTTTTTTTTATTTATTTTTTTTAATAATACATAAAGCCAAGTTCGATCAAATGCGCTAATTAAATTAGTGATTGAAGCGCGGCAGCTGCGAAAAAGTAATGAAAAATAGTTCGTTTTTGAAAAAGAACACTGCATTGAAACTATATATGGATATATATACTATATATGGATATATATTATATATATGGTCATAGGATTGCGTTATTTCTTGTCTGTTGACATCGAAACGTAATTCGCTGCTATCTACCGAATAGAAATTCAACCCTGACTACGCGAGATTTATGAAAGATTTAATACAAATTTTTTTTCGATAATCGCACAATATTTCAACGCAATTTACATCGTATTTTTTCTCTTTAGAATATTTTTCACTTCTTGCAAATATCTAATTCATTGAAAATAGCAATAATGATTGCCATATTATGTTTTCAGTCGATAAAACGAAAAATTTGTAGATAGACAAAGTAGGGTTTGTGTGAGATCTGTTGGAACGCAGTTCCCTTATGCGAAGCGATTTGAGCATACCTTCGGTGTTGTTTTTCGTATTTTTTGGTCATTTTATCGTAGTCGGGTGAAAAGAAGTATATGCCACACGGGAGGAGCGGATTTTTACCTCGTGCTCGTGCTGCCCGAGCGAAGCGAGGGCAGCAAACCTCGCACTCGGCAAAAATCACGCACTTTCCTCCCTAGTAGCACAATGTACTATTTCAATTTAAACAAAAAAATCAAAATTATCGATTGAAAAATCAGAATTATTGAAAGTAGGTTTGAAACAAAAACAAAAAAATCATTTCCAGTATTGTCCTCGAGATCGAAAATCGTTTGAACCAATTGTTTCAGTTTTTTTTTTTTTTTTTTCGCGTCCTGAGGCCTAAATATGCCAGAAAAGCGTCAGCAATACTGGAAATTATTATTTTTTATTTAAAAATTTCATCATCATCAAATTCAGGGGGAAAAAATCGTTTTTTTTCCGGCTTTTACACGTTTGCCTGGCTATCAATATTCATACTTCCATAACGTATGAAACGCAAAAAAAAAAACTTGAGAATATTCAGATTTTTGCCGATCTCTCGCTGTCCAGTATACACCTAACAGAATTCTCGAAAAGAAAGAAGAAAAAAAAAGCCACAATCGAGAACAATTCTACGATAAGCTGCGTTCACGCGTTGCGTGGATGTCGTAGAAAAAAATTAGCAAGAAAAAGAAAACAAATCTGCGTTTTAAATAAATTAGGAAATATGAGTTCGATCTTTATATATATATATACAACATATATAAATATAAATACACACAATACACATTGTTCGAAATATCGTTTATAATTTCTCCGGATAAATCGAGATACGGTTATTTTTGTCCCAGGTTTTGATTTAAAAACAAAAAAAAAAACAAATATCCCCCGCCCAGATAACGAGCGTCATGAAACATGTCTCTTGATTTTTGTTTTCTCCCATCCCCCTCCCCCCGCGCTCTCTGCTCGTATAGATCGGACGAGGATATCGATAGCGCGCCCGGTGATGGTCCTTTGATGCGTACGCATCGTCGTACAGCCGTATCATCGACGAGACGTCGTTTCGCTCTGAAGGGAATTGCAAATCCGATTTTACGTTCGAACGCGTTGACGTCCGACGAGCCAACGGTGATCGATCTTATCGGTTCGATAATCGATAGCCAAGAATTGTGGCATTCGCGTAAAAAAAACGGCGTTACCCTCAAAGCCGACGGTACACTTCTGATAGAGTCGAGGAATCATGAAAATTCCCACAGTATAAATAACAACGAGAGTCCGGTGAAGAAAAAAGATGAAACGAGAAGCATCGATCCAGCGCCACCGTCCAATGTCGATGCTCCGCTCGATCCAACGAGCGTGAATCCCAGCGACATAACGCAAGCCCCAATGTACAATAATCCACGCGGCGGTGGTGGTGGAAATCGTGGCAATTTTCGTGGTGGTTATCGCGATGGTTCTCGTCACAGTCAGGGTAGCAGCAGCAGCGGCGGCGGTTACAGCGGACGGGATTCGTACAGCGCAGGTGGAAGGCACAGTTACGGGGGTGCGGGATCTCGCGATAATTTTGGCAATCGTGAATTCGGACCACCGGCAAATTACAATCAAAATTTCGAGCATCGCGGTCCACCGCCCTTCGGCCACGGTCCACCGCCATTCAGAAATCGTAATCCCCAAAATTTTCGTCCCGAGAGACAGCGCCTGCCGACGCCCGAGAGACCTCACTTTACCCCGTCAATGGAAAATCACGCCGTACCACCACCACCGCCGCCCTCGTTGTTCTCACCGCGAAATAATTTTTCCGCACCGAGGCTACAGCTGGGTCCGCCACCCGGACCACCGCCCGGTTTACCGCCTGGAATGCATCCGAATATGCCGGTTTCGATGATCGCGAGACCTCCGACGGCCTCCTCGCTGCCGTCCCTAATTCGCGGTGCTCGCTCGAACGAGCCGTTATTTCGCGAGGTATTTTCGCGACAGCCGGAAATTCGTGAAAATTTGACGCAAACGCCGGGACAAGCCGGATCACCGTTGATCGGCTCGACGAGCCCGGCGGAGCGCAACGAGGACGAGGATTGCGATATTTATTGCGACATCGTGGCAGATACGAACAGCAGATCCGAAAATGAGACGCGGGAGGAGCGCGAAACGACGAGCGACAGTTCGGTGGCGCTTTTGCCGCCGCCGCCCGAGCCACCCTCGGGTTTGCTGGATTTCGATGAGGACAAGAGCAGCGACAGGGACAACGACAGCGATCAGGATCTCGTTATCGATTACGACGCACCGAAGGACGAGCGTACGTCACGACAGGGAGCTGAACAGGCGCAGGCGCAGGATCAGCAGGATCAGGATCAGGAACAGCGGAATAAGCAACACGACGACAAGTACGATCCTTTTGCGGCTGATAGCGATACGTATGACAGCGATCGCGAGAAAAACGTTGAAAAAAGTGTTAAAGAGAAAAAAACAACGAGAAACGAGAGTTCAATACCCCTGAATCCGCCTCCTATGCCACCGGAGCTTCCGTCAATCGACGCTACGCGTCGCGACATCGCCTCGAATCCATTGTTACGTTTGACGGCTTACGACGACGACGACGACGACGATGATTCGCAGGACGATTGTCCAAATTTTTCCATCTACTCGTCCGAGACTATCGACGTCGCCCGACACGCCGAGCAAGAAATGACGCAGCAGATAGGGCCTCTCGAACCGCCGCCATTGCCACCGGATATGCCGGACGACGATGACGTGATCGTCGGCGATGTTCAGACCTGCGATCTCGCTGATATTCCCGAACCATCGGATCCTTATGTCGAGGCACTGAGAAAAGAACGCCAGACACTGAGTCGTATACCACCGAAAAAAATATCAAACGATTCGCGGGGCAAGATAACATTCAAGATTGGCAATAAATTCAAGCTTAACAACAAGCTGAGCAATCTTTACGACGAGCTGGATGAAAATATCGAGGTTTCCATCGAGCAGGAGAAGGAAATCGAGGAGAAACGCAACAGTGCGAGGCGAACGATCGATACGGCGAGGAAGAGACTCGAGGTTGAGAAAAACGATGAGATATTTCCGAGCGAGGATATACGGAGGAGCGAGAGCAAGGAAAAATTGAGAATGAAGAAGGATACGGGAAATCCGAGCGATGAGGAGGAGAAAGTTGATGATCGCGATAGGCTGCTGGAGGGAGAAAAAATCGACGAGGTCAAAGGGCGCGAGAATGACGGGGAAAAAGATGTCGACGGGAGAAGCGATGATGCTAAGAGAGATTTGAGCGAGGTTAGGAAGAAAGAAACGACGATCGATAGCGTGGAAATGTCGAAGGATGAGGAGGATGAGGAAGAGGAGGAAGAGAAAGAGGAAGAGGAGGAGAAAATTGACGAAACGACGGGATTGAAGGAGCAACGAGCGGAGAACGATGAGAAAGAGAAGAATCAGGAAAATTCGATTGAAACATTGGCAATGTCGACGATCGATCTCACGGAGAAGAGCTCGGACACGATAATATCGATATCCGAGAGTGTAAAATCATCGCCGGAGAAGGAAACGAAGCCGGACGCGAGTCCAGCGGTGAAGAAGAGTTCAGGCTCGACGAGGCAATGGAGATCGCTGGCGCGCGAGCGTAAAATCGACGATGAAAAACGTTCGGACGAGCTCAGCGACGATGACGACGACGACGATGACGAGGACGATGACGATCATCGTGATCGTAAAAAAACGAAACTTCGTAAATTACGTATTCGTAAACGCTCGAGTCGCGCGGCAAGAGGTTCGTCGGACGATCGCAGCGACACGGATAATCGTCGTTCGAGCGACAATAATGAAACGTTCAAGGATTGCGCGAAAAATTCATGCACGAGCAGTCTCGATCAGGCGAGAGCCGGTGCAAGCTCGTCGTTCGACGTTGACGACGAGACGGAAAATTTTCCCCTCGAAAAGGAAATAATAAGCGTCAGCGAAAAGCCAATCGTCGATAACGACGGCTGGGAATCGGACGGTGCTTATACACCTTGCAAAGACGAGAGACCGATAATTAAGGAAAATAAAGAGTGCAGAATTTTCATATCACCGTACGAGAGCGGTCTCGAGCCGATAACACCCACGAAGGATCGTTCGAACGACGATCTCGATGTTTGCCGCACGCCGATGGGTTATGCGGATCTTGGGACCGAGGCAATATCGGAAACCGACGAAGCCATGAATTTCGAGGACGAACTCACGCTGCTGAGCCTGAGAAAGGAAAAAGAGATGGAGGACGGTGAAATATTGGACGATGGTAAAATGACGAAGAAACAAAAATCCGGCGAGCCTGACGATGCCAAGAGAAAGAAGAAAAAAGACAAGAAGGAGAGAAGCAACAAGGAAACGGAGAAGAACAAGGAGAATATATCGTCGGAGAATCAGGTAGCTTGGAAAAAGATCTCCAAGAGTACGAAGGAACGTCAGTATCGGGAGAAGGAGAAACGTTCGAGATCGCGGGAGCGCGAAAAGAGCGGCAAGCTGAAGAAAAAGCCGAAGGAAACGACAGGTAGAAAGAAGGAGAAGAGAAAGGAGCTGGCGCGCTACGATGTGAGAAAAATCGTCGCGGAGAAGCCAGCGAGACCGCGCAAGGACGAGTACGGACGTGACATCCGTGATTATTCGCGCAGTAAATCGCGCAGCCGTAGCCTGACGCGTCAGAGAAGCCCGTCGCGTGATCGTCGTTCGCGCTCGTACACGAGAATACGCTCGAGAACGAGATCGCGTCAGCGTCGCACGTGGTCGAGGGATCGTCGAACGATCTCGAAGGGACGCGGATCCGTCTCGAAGGGACGAGGATCGATCACGAAAGCTCGTAGAAGCGTCTCGAAGGGACGAAGATCGCAATCGCGGAGGCGCTCATTGTCGCGGGGGAGACGGGGCAAACGTTCGATAACGCCGAGGCGTTCGCTTTCGAAGAAACGCTCGATATCGCGTCGACGAGCCGGCACGAAATCGCCGATTCGTCGAAGACGCTCGTTGTCGGGAAGACGGCGTCGTGGCTCGTCGTCGAGAAAGCACGGTTCGCGCTCGCGCGACAAGAGAAAAGAAAAAACGAAGAAGCAGCAACAGCAACAGCAGCAGCAGCAGCAGCAGCAGCAGCAGCAGCAGCAGCACAAATCTCGCAGTCGCTCGAGAATACGTAAACGCAGCCGCTCAAAGACCCCGAAGAGATTGAGCTCGAAATCACGCGAGAAGAAACATTCGAAGAGAAAGGCGGCAAGTAGATCGAGATCGAAGCATCGATCGTTGTCGAGGGAGCGCGATCGTAACAGAAATTGGAATCCGATGAGCGAAAAACCCGCGGAGAGAGAACGAAATTTTTCCCGCGAAAAAGACGTTAATCGTGAATCATGGAGCGCTCAATGGACGCCATCTTGGTCAAGATCGAATTCACCGATCGTTGATAAGCGCGATGAGATTACGGGACACGGGTCTTGGTCACCGCCGACGGTCCTCGACGGTGTTGCCGTGCCGCCGAAAAATCTTACGGTTATACTGACGAACAAGGAAGCGATAAAGAAGAAGAAGAAGGAGAGGAGAAAGGAGAGCAAAAAAGTACGTGGCGAGATTACGGAGAAACGTAAGAAATCGAAGAGAACGAGAACGCCGCCACCGTCGAAGGAAGTTTTCGCCAGCGGTGATAATATACTCGTGAGTGTTTGCTTCAACAAGGAAAACGAGACGGTAGCAACGGGTCTGCCGGAATTACCGGAAACGATACCGCTGCTCGCTGCGACGAAACGACGAAGGCGCGAACCGTTACAGACGGAAGCGGCGAAAAAGCCAAAGAAGGACAGAGCCAAGGAGAAACGCGCGAAATCACCCAGGATCAATAAGAAGGAGAAGAAGAAGAAATCGAAAGCGGCGGAAATTGCAGCGACGAAGAAACCCGTTGCCGTTATTGATCTCGATCAATCGCCGTTTCGCGAGCAAACACCATCGCCGCGTGACATTATCGTGCTCAGCGATGACGATGAGAAACAGGCGCAAGAATTGATGACAACGCCGGAGCAACATCCGCGTCCGGTATCGCCGCAGCACGAACAATTTGTCTCGCAAGGACCTAAAACACCGCCCGAGCCGCAGATTAAATTTTCCGTTGGCAACAAAACGAACAATCTTCGGGCCGGTCTGATGAATCCGCTTCTCGAGGAGGAGGAGGAGGAGGAGGAGGAGGAGGAAGAGGAAGAGGAGGACGAGGAGGAGGAAGAGGAAGAGGAGGAAGCGGAGAGAGGAGAGGAGGAGACTGATCAGAGGGTCGAGGAAGAATTGGAGATGAGGGCTCAGGAGGAATTGGAATTGAGATTGAAAATTGGTCCGAATACACCGCCCGAGCCACCGTCCTCGCCGCCCACCTCGCCCGATGCTTATGATCCGTTTGATCCGACGAAATCAAGATCACCCACACCGTCGGCGAGTCGGGAGGCCACGCCGAACGACGAAAGGGAACGCAGTCAGCGCAACAATTCGCCGAGGAAGCACGAAGCCGACGATGAAATATTGAATAGCATCGAGACGGCGCAGACTCAGGATTTACCGCAGAGCGTTGAGAAGCAAACGACGGAAAAACCAAAAATCATATCGATGGTAACGATAAAACGTGCCTCACCGAAACGCGATGTTTCGCCTATAATCGACGGTCAGACGGATATCGTTCAGGTTATCGACAGTCCACCGGCCAAGGTACAGCCGAATCAACAGAGCATACAAACGACGATAAATCCATTCGCAACGATAAATCCGGTATTGGCGACCGTTGCAGCTGCCGTGCAACGAAGCGCCATATTCAACGCGAGCACACCGATCACCGGACAGAGAAATCTTCAGCAGGTTCGTTCGTTTCATTTGCAACAAGTTGAACCTTTTTTTTTCTTCCCTGTCCTTGATTTCGTTTTTTTTTAAATTTTACTTTTTTTATTTTACTTAGGCAGAGAAAAGTATCATTTCTGTATATTGTGGAATTATAAAAAGCTTTCTTTGATTTCGGTTGAAAATTGTACGATAAATGAATTTAATTGAAAAAAATGATTGCCGATGTTTCAGCTTTTTTTCAAAGATTTAAAATATCAAAAATAAAACAGTTAATTTATAATTATTACTTTTTTTTTTTTTTCATTTAAATTTACAATTATAACGGAAGAACAGCTCGAGGAAAAAAAAAATAGTGCAACTCTGCGAGAAGCTTCGATAATTTTTAAATCGTTTTTTTTTCGGTTTTTTTTTTTCGGTTTTTTTTCTCGAATACTTTCAACATGAATCATTGATTTCAGCCAAATCGTATTTCGCCGAGCATGCAGATAAAGCAGCGCGTTATCGATAGGCCACAATTGCCAAATTTATTCGTCAATGCGCCCAAGCCGGCGCCGATGAGAATGCAAAAAACACTGCAGAGCAAAAATCTATCGACGATGGGACAGAACGGCAGCGATGCCAATCTCGAGATTTCGAATGATAATATGCTCGATATGTCGTCACCGTATTCGCCGGGCTCGAGCCTCAGCGATGGTATATTCGATCCGCCGAGTCCCGGCAATCACAATGGCTCGCCGTTAAACGCAACGAGCTCATCGAACAAAGTTGGCACCTCGAAGATCGGCAAAGGAAACGAGAAAAAGGACGCCTTCGATGTGCTTTTCGGTGGTTCGCCGGCCATGAAAACGAAGGGACGAGTCAAGAAGATGATCGAGAAAGAGAAGAGATCGAAAAAATGTGCGTATTCGATTTTTTTTTTTAAATTTTAATTAAAAATTTTTTTTTTTTTCAAGCGTTGAGATGGATGCAGCTGTGACGTACTTGGCAAATGATTAAAAAATCGTTTTTTTTTTCACAAAGTTTTATTGATTAATCGACAATTCGTCATTCGGCTAGAGCATACGTGCTCTTAGCAAGTATAACGAGTTGTAATGATTTATTGTGAATTGGGTAAACTGATTTATGCGAATTGTCGAATTTAATTGAAAGATGCTTGCACAAATATATATATATTTTGTTTTCTCTTTAATTAAATTTAACACGTTGAAAAGGTGAGAAAAAAAATTATGATTTCTCGTTTTATTTAAAATCTCAAACAGCGACAAATCCAAAAGTTGGTATACGCATGGATGAGAATCAATTGCAAATTCTGGACGATCTTCCAAGTTCAGCCGTGGAAATGCAGGTAAAGGACAAGGTCCGTATCGTAATAAGGGGGGGGCGCGTCTTTTGAACGAAAATATGAGAATTGCGTTAATAATCTTTTTTTTTCTTGCTCTCCCTCGTCGTTTTCTTTTTTTTTCGCTGCTCATCCTCTCTCCCCCCTCGCTCGTCGTCGTCCGTGCAGTTCTTGAAGAAACTCAATCGCCAGGAGAGAGTCGTCGAGGAAGTAAAATTAGTCCTGAAGCCTCATTATACGAAGAAACACGTGACGAAGGAGGAGTACAAGGATATAATGCGTAAAGCCGTACCGAAGGTATGTATCAACAAAATTTGCCGCTCCGATCCGCTGAAAAAAAAAAAAAAAAAAAAAATGGATGAAAAAAAAGTTTTGAACGAAACACGAAAGGATTGTATATTTTTTTTTTCCCCCCTCGTTTCCTTCGTTGCAGATATGTCACAACAAAACGGGCGAGATAAATCCGAAAAAAATTGCCCAGCTCATCGAAGCTTACGTGAAGAAATGTCGTTCCGGCAAAAAGAAGAAATCATTCGCTCTACCGATGAATTCAACGGGAAAAACTGTCAAGCCCACGTAAGTTTTGAAGAAAAAAAGAAAAAAATACATTTTCCAATTTTATTTTACGCGCAACTTTGTGGAGAGGGGGGCGAAAAAAAAAAACGAGAAAAAAAAATCCGAATAATCCGAATCGTCGCCGACAGGAAAAATCTATGGAGTTGATCGTACGATGGGAATTCTAGTGGCACAAGTGTATTTCCTCATTGATGGGGAAAAAATCTTCGCAGCGCCGACGAAGAGTCTCGGGGGATGGAAAAGAAAAAGCAGGAGAAAAAGAAAAGAAAAAGAAAAAAAAAAAGTTAACGAGAGAAAGAAAAGCGAAGCGCTAAGATAGAAAGATCTCATCGCGCTATGCGGGTAAGTTTATACCGGTCATCGTTAAAGTATCTTCTTCGTCATCGACCGAACAATGTGTATTGTGTGTACATACCTAAACTGATTGAATTTAAGCGCAATATTTGTATTTATCCTTAGCAATAGCTTTCACCCGAACTTTCGTGGTTCGCATACAAGTGAAATTTATTGTTAATTTTATTACATAGGCATATACGAATAATTAAGATCGTTTGATTGTAAAATTAGCAAAATATTTTGTATATATACATATATATACATAATGGATATATATATATATATGTATATATACAAAATATCGAGACGATCGTACTTTACTGCTATGTGATGGGCTGAGAGGCGTTTCCGGCTGGACGTTCGTTGCACACGAAAAAAAATCTCATTGAAACGTACGCAATCGCAAAGCAATACTCTCATTTTTTTTTTTTTTTTATACATAAAAGTGAAGGAAAAAAAAAAAAAAAACTGAAAGTTGATATTCTTTCGCGATTCAGCAAAGCTCTCCCTCGTGCCCGGATGTATTATTTAATTTTCGAAAAGAAAAGTAGAAAAAAAAAAAATTGACAAAAATGAGAAGAGAAAATTGAAGAGAAAAAAAAAAAAAAAGAAACGATTTACCTGTAATTATATAATGAGAGTGGCCTGTATCAGAATTTTTTCACACGATTAATTGTAGATTATGCTGTCGTCGTTTTGCAAATTACTTCCAATAGTCACCGTGGATTATTAATAAAACAAAAAGAAGGAAAAAAAAAACACGTTTCGATTTGCTATTCGTCTCTCTCTGTGAATAATGAAAATAAAAGGGTTTGTCAATAGCGAAGCGAAGAAGAAAAAAAAAAAAAAACGGCAATTAATGATGTTCCAAGTTCGAAGCATGTACAAAAAAGATGAAAGGACGCTGGCCTGAACTTAATCTGGGATTTGGAATTGCATTAAAATCCGTAGGAAAAAATTGGATATTTCACGGATTTTTTTTTTTCCGTTAACCTTATATATATATATATATATATATATATATATATATATATATATATGATTTTTCTTTTTGTTTTCTCGTCACATTTTGTTAACAAGAAAAAAAGTATATACATATGTTGATTCACTCAAAGTACGCTGCGAGTCAGATTTTCTCCGGTCTGTCGCGAACATTAGCGAAGGGCTGAATCTTTGGGAATAGCGAGCTTTTTTTTTTTTTTGCTGTAACATTCGTTTGAGAAAACGAACAAATGAAAGAGCGAGAAATAGAAATTTTTCATTGTCAACGCGAGGATTCTCATGAATTTTTTTTTTCTTTCATCTCACTAAAAAAAAATTCAAGGCTCTTGATAGGATTTACGTTTAATAGAAATCATTGTTCTTCTTGGGTAATATTGATGTGCTTCAAGCTGTAGTAGGAATAACAAAAAAAAAACAAGATGTACATCATAATTTATACAAAAGTGACAAAAATAAAATTGCAAAAAAAAGAAACAATGAAGATTTATCGCGATTACCCGTGTTGATATTACTGACTACAGATCAATATTGAAAACTGAGATCGGCAAAATTGAATTTTTCATTTACAATATGGAAATATTTGTATTTTTATCCCAATTTATGAAATAATTCAATTAGCTGTGCATACTTTATCATTTATTATGTTAGACGAAGTAGCGTGTTTGAAAAACAATAAATCGGCGATCGATTGTTTAACTTATAGTGACGAATCTTCAAATTTTATGCATTCGATTTTGCCAAAAAAAAATTAAAATTGACTGAAGAAAACGAAATCTTTTGCTTACACAGTTAAAAAAGAAAAACAATTGCACATTTCTTCCTCATTATTTTCCAAGTTTCATGGAGCTCCCTCTGTGAGAAAATGACTTTCTCGTATTTGGATTCATTTTTTTTTTTTTTTTAATTCATATAAAATCTGAATTTTATTAAGCTGTACGAGAAATACAAAGGATTTAGGTACCCTCGCCAAGACATCCGGACATTTTTTTCTAAATCTGAGTTTGAAAATTTCCCAAACGGTTTCAAATATTTTGGGACAGAAATCCCTCGACTTTTTTTTTGTCGAAAAGCGACAGGGAACCGTAAAAAAATAAGTGAATCCTAATTTTCGTAAATTTCCCGCTCAAATTGCGCAGTGCGCACACATGCCGTGGTGGCGCCACCTGTTGAGGAAAAAAAACGGAGCGTCTCCTGGTGTTCATTACCGAAACTACGGCAAATAGCCGTTTACGTTTGGCAACGCAAAGGATTTTTAGGTAGTGTGACAGGGCATTAGAATAAAGAGGACCGCGGACCAGCCGTATTTTCTCATTAGATAAATATTACGTACACTCGAACATATAATTTTTTTTTTCTTTGCCTCAAAGGCGTCATAAATGCGCTCTGTAAAGTTAAACGCGCTACCGTAGATGACCCATATAATTCGTCTTCGTTCTAGCCTCGAAAATAACTATATGTATTAGTACATTAAAAAAAAAAAAAACCATAGTTAATAATTCGGGAAGGGCAGCGAATTAGCAATTCACGAGTTTATTGCAGAAAAAAAAAATCGCCAGTGGAAAGCGCGAGAAGGTAGGGGCGGGTGTATCAACTGCAATTCGCGAGTCTCCAATATCCGTCCAATATTGAAACACGTATATATATATATATATATATATATGTATATATATGCATGTATCAATCGAGTCCCTTTTATCTAAAATGCAAAATCACCCATCTCGATACTCGGGAAATATTTCTTTTCGCATTTTTTTCATCGCAAATTTACAGGAAGTTTGAGCTTTAAGAGGAAAAAATCTTTAAACCGAGAGAGAGAGAGATATACATAAATATATACGCAAATCCGAGTCCCATTACTGTTGGAGTTTGCGAGGACCATCACTTGTTTTCCCCTTCTCGTCTCACGCTCCTCCTCCCACCCGTTTAGGCACCACTATAATACATACTTGTAATCTTCGCCCTTTTTTTTTTTTCGTTTCTGCCAATTTCTCGGTCAGTCTGCTCTTCGCTTCCTCGTTCCAACTGTAAAATTATGTTACGGTTTGTATAAAGCCCCGTCGTCGCCGTTATTCTATCGCGATTCGTGTCTCAAGATTCGTTAAGGAGTTTCGATAACCACTTTTGAAAATGATGCCATAAACTCAATTTTTTTTTTTAACAAGTGAAAAATATATAAAACGCGAACTGCTAAAATTTCAAGTCGATCCTCCATGTCGTTTTTGTAAAAATAATTTTCAAAAATTTGGCTTATACACGCGAGAGTAAATGGGAGCAATATTTGTTTGAGCTGTCAATTCCATTAAAATACTATCACCCGCATAAAATTTATGTCGGATCTTTATTAGATCTTTAATATGACTGTCAACAAATTTGAATAGGTTCGTCAATCTGGTTTATCAGTTACAAGCCAAAACATAAGCTCACTATCCACGGGCATAGCGCATGAACGGTCGGACTCTCTTTTGTTTTATGCATGCCCCGCTCACCGCGCGCCGCCGCACCGTCGTTTCCGCTTATTCCCCGTCGCCGGTCTGTACCGAAATACCTTAAAAAAAAAAAAATTCTCCGAACGTGAGAGACTCGAAAATTGTTGAAACGAGAAAAGATAGAAAAACAAAAAAAAAACAAACAAACAAATACCAAAAATATTAAAGCAAAAAAAAAAGAGGAAACGGGGAAGAAGAAAAAAAGTGTCGAATATCTGCGATGTATTGATGAACCTAACCTCGATACTGTCGAACGTCGAGACGGCCGAGAAGGAACAGTCGAGTCGTCAGGAAACGAGATACATCACCGATCTGCTAAGCTCGTTCAATTTGTCGGGAAACGTACGTTACGATTACACGGTGAGCATAGATCGCAGCTAATTGTTTTTTTTTTCTCGCGATTTATCCAATTTTTCGATTTTTTTTTTTTTTTTTCAAAAAAAAATTTTTCAATATTTTGCTCATCCTTTCGAGGATCGAATTCTTTTTTCACTTGGTCGTTTTGGCAATGAGCAAGTTTTTTGATTTTTTTTTTTTTTTTTTTTTCTTTTCATGGCCCTACGATGGGTCTATATATCTCTCTCTCTCTCTGTCCTTTTTTTGAAGATGTTCTTTTGTTATGAAAAACTAACCCGTCGATCACACAAATTCATCCTTTCAAAATTCAACTATTCAGAAATCACGGAAATTTCAATAGTCCAACGCTGGTTGTAATCTTTGCAAAACTTTTGTCGTAAAAAAAAAACATGAAACCTTCGGACTACGGAGAGAAAATCGGAGCGGCGAGGGGGAAAAATTCAAAGGAAAGAAGCTTGAGAAAATTTTTAAACGCACCCGCGGTTAGTTCACGATTTGCCTCAATTTTCTTTATTTGTCTCGTTTGTTGCAAACTGGGCGAAGAGAAGAATTTTTTTTTTTTTTTTTTAATCCGCTTTGGTAGAATAACTAGAAAATGGCGAGGATGATAGAAATGGAGCGAAATGTAGCATAACCCCGAACGAGGAATGAAAGTAGAAAAGGGAATTTATGGAGCAGACAACGCTGGTCCGTTCGATATCCTCGGACCTGCGACAGAAAGTCAGATTTAGGGAAAATAAATGATTAATCGAGAGAGCCGATCACCGATGAATCTTAAAAATAAAACTGCGAGCTCCGTACCTTGGAAATTTGTAAAAATATACTATTTCGAGAACACAAAAATATATAACAAAGTTGCGGAACAAATTTTTTCTCATCGTTTACATTTTTATTCATTCTTGCGCTTGAGAATTGTCAGATTTCGTAAAAATTTCGCTTCTCAAAGAAAAATTTACTCCAAAAGTGAGCGCATCTTTTGGGCAAGAGATATTTTTATTCATTCTTACGCTTGAAAATTGTCAGATTTCGTAAAATTTCGCTTCTCAAAGAAAAAATTTACTCCAAAAGTGAGCGCATCTTTTGGGCAAGAGATTAAAATGGAAATTCAAAAGTTCGAGCCGTGATAAATCTTAACCGAGATCGAGACCTTGAGAAGCCAATTTAGAAACGCAGCCTTAACCTTGAGAGGAATTTAAAATTGCACAATATTTGCCCCGACTGATCGGGCTGCAAAAAAATCATTCAAATTATAAAAATATTTCATTAATTCCATGTTTTTAGAGTATAGCGTGTTTCATTGCAGAATTCCAAGATTTCACACGAGCAATTGCATCGCAGTTTTATTTGATTTATGTGATAAAATCTCCTTGCGCATAATTATCTCTCAAAGTATAACGAAATTTGGATATGAGAATGTAAAAAAAATAATGAAATATGCTCTTGGCCCATTAACAGAGTGGTACGAGTAAAAAAAAAAATGAGAAAAAAAATTATTGAATACGATTATGCTGCTCCTGGGAGTCAATATATTTACATAAATAATATTTTTTTTGCTCATATTTCATATATTTAATTTCTCAGTCTTGTTTTATCCTTTTCAATGGCTTTACAATTTTTTTTTTTTTTTTCCTCGCGTATTTTCGACTTAAGACTCCCTGGGGGGAGAACAATCGTCTGGCGAGAGGATCTTGCGAAACGATAGTCAACAGATTCGGTGGTCTCAGCGAAGCCGGAGAAAAGCGAGGCGAGGCAGGAGTTTTGACTGTAGGAGGTGGAGGGATGCCTCGCAGTAAGCGGAGAGCGCCCTCCAGTACAAATCATCACCATCATCATCACGCCTCTAACGATATGTCGCCTAGCGCGCACGAGGATAGCGTGCCCCGACATCCGTCGAAAAGGCTCAGACACACTTCGAGGTGAGTAAAAAAAAATCATTCAATCAATTTTAACATTTTTTTGTTTTTTTTTTGTTTTTTACCTCGCAATTTAACATATTTTGCGAAAAAAAAACGTTATTTTTAGGATTTTTTTTTATCCATTACACGTTTATATACTTTACACGGATATACGAGCCAAAAGTCCGTTGTATTGTACTATATATATTACTTTTTCATTATTTTATAATTAATGCAATTAACTCTGATAATCTGACAAATTTTTATGGCAACGATATCGAATTAATGGATATCAACTCGTTTTCATGTGCTGAGGAATTCTTTTATAAATTGTGCGGAATACGGAAATTGAGCTATCGAATAGAATATTTATTTACAAGCACACTTTTTCCACGATATCAAAAATTTTTTTTTAAATAATAATTATAATAATATATATTATATATATATATATATATATATATATATATATATATATATATATATATTATAATTATTATATATGAAGCATTCTCTGTCAACTCAGCCGCCCATTTTCATCGAGGTATAAAAAAGATCTGAAAAAATTCCAGTTTGGGTATTTGAAAAACTTTTTTGTGAATTTTTTCAGATTTTTTTTGGCGGCTGGTTACGGAAATGTGGTCGATTTTTTATAATTAACTGTTTTTTTTTTTACTTTATTAAGTACTCAAAGAATTAATTCAATGATATTTTCATGGATGAAATTTGTCTTTTTTTTTATCAGCTTTCGACTGAAAATATTTGCAGATTTTTCAAATCAATTTTCAAGATTAAGAGAGACTGAGAAAAAGCAACTGTTGACGAAAAAAAAAAACTTCACGAGACGTGTATTAGAAATTTCTTACTTTTACAAGTAAGAAATTTCTAATTTGCTTTTTCTTATTGTTTATTCTCTGTGTACAACCAAATATTAATGTAGAAAACACTGAAATTTATTTTATCAATAAAACTACTCTATTAACTGAGCTGTGATTTTGTTCTGGATGAAATAATTGAATCTCCATTTTTATTAATTTTTTTCGGTGAATTGTATGCGTATAAGGAGTATTTAAAAAATTTTCCATGCTAATCCGAGTTGCCCCCGAACACATGAAAATGACATTTTAATGAAATTTTTCGTGTTTTTTAGGCAAAAAAATCTTAAAAATTCATTTGATAGATCCGTGCAAATATTTTCAGTCGAAAGCTGATAAAAAAAAAGACAAATTTTATGTATGAAAATATTATTAAAATAATTCTTCGAGTATTTGATAAAGTAAAAAACAGTTAATTTTTAAAAATCGACCACATTTCCGTACCCAGCCGCCAGAAAAATTTGAAAAAAATCAAAAAATTTTTCAAGTACCCAAACAACCTGGAATTTTTTCAGATATTTTTTATACCTCGATGAAAACGACGGATATCGGATGGATATTTAAATTAATTTATTTACAATAATTTACTCAATTCTTCATGTCATGGATAATAGTCTTGCGCTAATTCGTAATTAAAGTCATTGTCTTTAATAACTTCAAATCGATTTAATAATAATAATAATAATCCATTAATAATAATATTAATTCATTATTTAGTTTTTTTTATTCAAATTCGAGTAATTATTAATTTTACAATATTCGTTAACAAAATTTGAGAAAGATTTCTGGCTGAACGAAGAAAAATGTTCTCGAAACTCTCTAATTTTCATGTGTTTGTTTCCCCTTCCCCATTTCTTTTTCGAATTTTCTATACGAGTGTTATTATTTATTTTGTAAAAAGCAAAAAGTTGCTCGAAATTTTTTTTGCTTACTGATATTAAGATTCGACAAAATTGTCGTTCGAGAGATTTCAACGTATCAAAATGAAGGAAAATGAACTTTAAAAATGTCGAGGCATTTTGATTATTCTTCTTTGGATGCATCCACCAAGATACGTTGTACGTGTAGAAAGACAGAGAGAGAGACAGAGATAGAGAGAGAGAGAGAGAGAGAGCAGAGCACTAAAATAGAATGTCCACAGATTTAGTCTGCCCTTCCCTGCCACTTGGGACGGTCCAACTTTCTAGCATCCCAAACAAGTGTTGATTAAAAAAAAAAAAAACCAATTTTATATTTGTTTTGCATCAAATAACTCGAAAAGAAACGCACGATATCCCGAAAGTCTTCGACGACTCGATAAAATGTTATGGAAAATCGAAGCACCGACGCTGGCTGTTTGAAATTTATTAATTACGTTTCGTAATTGAAAAAATTCATTGAAATCGCGAGTCAGATTTGCCTTTATTCGACAGTGAACGTGCGCGAATTAATCGAGCTCGAAAACGGTGCATGGATGACAAGAGGTTCGTGAATTATCGATGAAATATCTCGATGAAACACGAGCAATTTTTTATTTTACTTTACACTCGAATTAATATTTTTTTTTATTCGTCATTAAATCGTTAAATCGTATTTATTCTCGTACTATACAATTTTCCCGAGCTATAGAGCCTCAATTTGAAAAATAGATAAAATTGTGATCGTCCAATAGTCGAATTATCAATTCGAAGTATATTAATTTTCTATTTGTATACTTAAAAAAAAAAAAAAAAAAAAAAAATTAGCAACATTCATTTTATTGGCAAAAAAATATTTCTCTATCCGTTTTCGTTCGATCAAGCGCCAGGCGATACACAAAATCCGAGGATGTCTCGAGCGCATCGTCGTTTTCGCAAAAGCGCTGCGTCGCTTGGTTTCGAGAATACACAATACCGGACGATCCGGAGACCCTCGGACCCGAGGGAATGGAAAAATTTTGCGAGGACATCGGCGTCGAGCCGGAGAACGTTGTAATGCTCGTGCTTGCGTACAGAATGAATGCCCGGCAAATGGGCTTTTTCACGCTCACCGAATGGTTGAAGGGACTCTCAGAGCTGCAGTGCGATTCCATAAACAAAGTACAACAAAAGCTCGAATACCTAAGAAACCTGTTGAACGATTCGCACGCGTTCAAGGGCATCTATCGATATGCTTACGATTTCGCTAGAGTGAGCTCTTTTTTTTTTTTTTTTCCCCCTCATTTTAAGCCGCGTAATTGTAAAGCTAGTACGAAATTTTTTTTTTTTTCAATCAATGCAATAATTACTTGAATCAATGAAAAATGATTGAATCAACAACGATCCGTGCTACGAATAATCGATAAAAGTTTTCAAATATCATATTTCAAATGATTCTTGAAAATATTTTAAGAAAATTAATAATATTTTTCGTACAAAGTATCGCCGAATGACTCAGTTTTTTTTTTTTTTTTTCGTCAAAATCGCAGGACAAAGATCAGCGCAGTATGGACATGGAGACAGCGCGAGTAATGTTGCAGTTACTTTTAGGAAAGCATTGGCCATTATTTTCACAATTTGCACAATTCTTAGATCAGTCCAAGTATAAAGTAATAAACAAGGATCAGTGGTGCAACATATTGGAATTTTCGCGAACCATCAATCACGATTTATCGAATTACGACTTGGACGGAGCGTGTGAGTATTGCTCGACTATTTTTTTCTTCTTCTTTTCTCCCGATCGGTAAACAAAAAAAAAAAAAACAAAAAAATTTCAACGAGGGATTAATATACATTTGCCATTTTCAGGGCCCGTAATGCTCGATGAATTTGTCGAATGGCTGAAATTACAACGAGACGAAGGAATGTCTTCGACGGAAGTCCGGGGAAGCTGAAATATCTGATCAAAACTAAATTTTGCTTTATAAAAAAAAAAAAAAAAACATAACAAAACAAATATCCACGATTTCGACAAAAAAAAAAAACAAACAAACAAACAAAAGCAACAAACAAAAAACACAAAAACGAAGAAAACAAAAAACAAAAATTTGTCCCTTCCGATGCGCCACGATTAAATTTGTCCCGATTGGAAAAAAAATAACGAAGAAAAGAAAAGAAAAGAAAAAAAAAAACGAAAAACAAAGAATTAAGAAACTGAACTGTTCGCATTCGAGGTTTCCAATTTAGTTAGTCCACATTGTTTCAATTACAATTTTTTTTTTTTTTTTTTCTTTTACCATTTTTTTAATGCCGTAGCATAATTATTATTGTAATATCAAAAAAAAAAAAAAAGTCCAACGTTGTCATCGGAGAATACCGAGTCGAGGGAAGGGATGAGAGAAAACGATTAGGCTCGATGTAAAAATGAAAAAAAAAAAAAAAAAAAAAAAATTGTCCATGAAAACGAGAAAAAAAAAAGATTTCTGAAAAAAAAAAAAAAAAAAAGTCTTTCCCATTCTGGTGATCGTTGATCGTTGATCGGTGGGTCGAGTCATATCTTTTTATTGATATACATAAATAATCGAGCGATCTTTGCGAGAATCTTTCTTCCGACTCCGGACTCGGGCTATAATAATAATAATAATATTAATAATAATAATTGTAATAATAATTCATCCGAGTTTAATTTCGTCGCGTATTTAGACAAAAAAAAACAAAAAAAAAAAAAGCCACACGATGGTATCCGTACTCGAGAAATTTGCGAACCCGGTGGGTGACAACGATGGGGGGGGTCTCCCTTGCGACGTGATACGCAATTATATTTTCAGCGTCTGTTATACAGGAAACACGAACCCACTACCTCCCGACCGTGACTGTAAATACAGAGATAGAGAGAAAAGAAGAAAAAAAAAAAAAAAAAAAAAAAAAGAGATCAGCTTTGTCGGATCATTGATATTATATTAATAGAATTTTGGTTGAGAAGCCGAGGAGAGGGCTCTTTATCCGAATCTTCGCGTAACGAGGCAACTTTCCTCCGAAAATTCTCAGCCGAGTAGCGTCTAAATCCGAGACGTTTTTTTTTCAATCAAAGAAAAAAAAAAAATAAAATAAAACAAATAGTCAATTGAATATTGACTTTGAAAAAAATAAAATAAAATAAAATAAATTCAAGCTCATTCGTGAAGGTCGAGAGAGCGCTCTAAAAGTTCACATTTAAAAAGTGAAAACCGATCAATACCGCGAATTTACAATTTAGTTAAATTAAACGAATCAATGTACTTTTGTTCGCTCTACACCCCTAATGTTTTTTTTTTTTTCCTCTTAGTTTTTACTAGCAAAATTTACGCTATCGCGAGAAGAAAGAAAAACGCCGTTTTTTTTTTTTAGTTCGAATTCGGCGATAATGGAAACTGATCGTTTTTTTTTTTAACAATTTTTTTTTTCCGATTCTTCACTTCGGAGCTTTGATTTCTTTCTATGAAAGTACAATACGAATCAATGGATTAAAAACGCAAAGTTATAATGTACAACCGTTGACGATGATCGCGATGTAGCTTTGATTTTTCAATCGTTTTGTAAATTCTTGAAGAGAGAGAGAGAGAGATAGCAGGCAATATTTTAATAAACATTATGAAATATTACTATTATAAATAACGATGTAACGCTTATGTAACGTTAGATGGTACGAGAAAGAAAAAAAAAAAAAAAACGTATCGAAATTGTAGATATAAATCGGTAAATTTCTTTTCTTTTTTTTTTTTTTTTGCTCTCGTTTCGGTCGTAACGATGACAATGAATTTTCGTGTTCCGTGACAAAAGGGAAAGGAAGAAAAAAAAAAAGAATTTACGAGACGAAAAAAAAAAAACGATGAATTGTAATCATAACTCGCACAAGCGTCACGAATAAAATGTAATAGCCTGCTGGTAACTTTTCAATCATAATATTAAAAAAAAAAAAAAGAGAGAAAAGCGTGACAGTGAAATAAAAAAAATTAAAAAAAAAAACCGGAGAGAGTGATCGACGTACGTTTTTTTTTAAATAAATAAATTAAAAAAAAAATTTGAAACACTTGAAGCTCTTGATAGAAATCTCGTCAAGTCGACATTTTTTCTTGAATGGACTCTTGATTTGCTCAATATACTTTTATGAATATTACACGATAAATTTTAGCCGATCTGCATTGATTTATGAAAAAAAAAAAAAAAAAAAAAAAAAAGCATTTTAAAGCTCTCGATGTGCGAATAATTTTTTTTATCGTAAAATTTTTATTTTTATCCGTAAAGGAGAAAAAAAGATTTTTTTTTTCTCACGTAATATCGTGAAATTGCTGTTGAGCGGGAAAATTTTATTTACAGTAACGATCGGCTTTCATTTTACTTCGCCTGTCGAGAAGAGCCTCGTGAAGGCTCCCCTCGACCTTGGCTTTCTTCAATTCTCCACGATCACCCTCATTGACTCGCAATTTTTTGTCCTGGAATTTTTGAAACTTGCGTCTGTGAAATAAATAAATAAAAAAAAAAAAAAAAAACGAATAATTACAAGTTTTTCGGGAGATTAAATTTTTTTCAATTTTCATGTAAAAAAAAAAAACGATTTTTAAAAAAAATGTTAATCACTTACACGTAATTAACTTCTATATCGGCTAGAGATCCTCGCTCGTCGATGGGTACGTCTTTGTTGGGATCGTCGACTCTCTGTATCATACTTCTGATGGACAACCATTCCGTCGGTCCGGCGATTTTGTTTTTGCAAACAACGTCGTCCTCGTCGGTGATGGAAATGAAGCAATTCGTGTTGCTCAGTATCGCCAGTTTATCGTCCTGACGGGACAGCAAGGACAAATTATTCAGAGAAAAATTCCCATCTTTTCCCGTTTTCACGGAAAAACTTGCAAAAATATCGAATCTCACGAGACCATAAATTAAATTTCACTCCTGTATCTAAGGTTCCCCTCCAATTCGAATATTAACCCCTGCGCGGTCACACTGGGTCAATTGGGAGTATGAATGAAATTTTTTTATCTCAAAATCTGGTAATTTAGGAAAAAATATTTAGTACGTATTTATTTTTTTATTTGAATCAAAATTGCCGTTAATATAACGAATTGAAAAAATGTAACATTATGACGTCACACATGTTACGCTATATCGATATATATATCAAAATCCGTGAAATTAAATTGCCTATAACAGCGTGCATCTGTGATTTTTAACGAAAAATAAAAAATACGTTCTCATTATTTTTACTTTACATTATGCGCCCCAATGATTGAAAAAAAAAATTTCATTCGTACTCCAAATTTCTTCCCGAGCTAAAAATTTATATAAAAATTTCTACCAAGCCGAAAAAATGTTTACCAAACCTAAAAAAAACTTAATGTATGCTAGTATCATTTGGTCTCCTTATTTTGACTCTTAGAGACATTGATCACCTTTTTCGCATCCCGATTGGTCAGGGGGAATTGCACTTTAGATCTGTAACTGTTAGGCCGATTGACACGGCGAATTACTTTTTTTCTATTTCTATTTCCTCCTTTAAAAGGATTTGTCGATCTGCGGTGTCGGTTTTTGGCTGACGTTGCTTTGGGTGCTTCCTTACTTTATGGTTAATTACTATGTTTTTGCTTATTGTATATTTTGTATGATTCATTACTCAATATTGTTCATTACTCTGATATAATAATTATATAATTAGGGGCTCGATTTACCGCGAAGCTCTTTTTTTGGTTATTTTGTGTACTTATTATTTTTTGTATGATTCCAAGGGAAAATTTTCCGTATGAATAAATAAATAAATAAATAAAATAAATATCATGAAAAAAGTTGTTTTTATACTTGAAAAATTGGTTCCCACTGTTCCATGGCACCGACGGCGTCGCTCCTACCGATGACCACACCTTTTTGATCCACTCCGAGGTACTTTCCGTAGCCGGATTTCAGCGCAACTTTGGTCTCGTTGACGGGAAAGGCGGTGAGGATTTCTTCCGGCGATGGACCCTCTCCCTCGTCGTGAGGCGCTCCCAGAGTGAACAAACCGTTGTCCAATGCTTTAATGTAAGTTTGTTTTCCATATTGTATCGCCACCGTGCCGGTTATCTCCGAAATGCCGTTGACCTTCCACCAACCTCCTAAAAATTCAATTAATCCGTGTGAATGAAAGTTTGCATCGATTCGAAAGATCAATTTAAGTCGATAATATTAAATTTACGAATTAGAAAATTATAAGAAACGAACTCGTAGCAAAAGCGCCTAAAATTACCTAAGTACGCATATACGAGTTATCGAGTAAAATATGAATTTTCATCCGTTGAAAATTAACGAAAAATTTCACAAATATACTTTACCATGAATCGCAGAATTGTCTTCCTCAATACTTGTCGTTTTCTCATCGCGTCCTTGTCTCTTGTGCTTTCGTTTCTTCGATCTAAACAAGCGAAATCATTCTAACCTCAAAAAAAAAGAAACTTCAATATACGTTCCTAAATTCCTCTAGAAGTCTGTGTATAACTTTCGTACTTAGGTTTTTCGCCCTTCAGGGTCAGCTTTACCCTTCTGACTTGATCGTATTCCGACATTTTGCTCGATATAATAATTATAAACAAACGAAAAATGTCACAAATTACAAAACGACAAAATTAAACTGCCATTCGTGTGCAAGCGTTTGACCTCTGTGAAGTTCTCTGTCAAACTTCACACTTCACACAGGAGTGCCACGTATGCAAAAATAATTGGCGTTAGAAATATCTCCGGGACAAAAAAATAACATGCCAACCCCCCGCCACCGCGAGCCTAAAACCCTGGCTCATCTTGCTGTGTACTTCACATTATTCTTCATGCATTTGCACATAACACACAACATATGTATGCACATGTAGTAAATGGCCACGAAAATGTCTAACACCACGCACTTGGTTGTTTGTTATCAGTGAAACTGAAATTTTTTTTTTTCACAAATTTCCTCACAAGTCTACGCACACGCACGCAAATACTCTGCTTGGATTCGTAGTGTTACTGTGAATAAAATTTCAACACTGTATTATCAACGCGTCGTTTGTTCGGTGAGATATATCGAAAAATATTCGTTTTTATTTTTCATAAAATTTGACACTTTGGCGTTACGAATAGGCTCGAAGTGAAACAAAAAAAAACATGTCCGATGCAATATCTCGCTTACGTATTGCAACAACTGCACCTCTGTCATTTTTATTTCTACATTTTTTTTCACTGAACCCCTGTAATTAAGAATGACATTATAGTTGTTTTCGTTTTTTTTTAAATCGATTCTCCACTCTTTTATTCTCAATAATCGTCAGAATAACTCGCAGGTTTTTTTTTTCATTCCCTTGTTCGCGTTTCAAATATTCGACGCAAGATTGCAGCGGGTAGAGGGGATTGTAGACACTGAGAAATTCCGATCTATCAATAACGTGTGGCTTAGGTTTGACTAGATCTTACAAGTTTTGTTATCAGTCTACCTTTCTTTCGTGGGTTTTTGCCTCTTAAAATTAAGATAAAACGTATGGTTTTATATGCTAAACAATATACCGATTATTAGCAAACAAAAGGGCGTAAGTTTGATCTCAAATTTGATGAATTGTGTCTTTTTTGTTTTACAATTTTTGACTCCGTTTATCCTGTATACACATGTTAAGCCCATTCCGTTGCTTTTCCATACTTTTTACTCATTTCTTATTCCAAAAAACTTCATATATGAAAAAAAAACAGTTTAATATTCCTACACCAAGAAAATGGTGTTTAGAAAATTGTAAAATAATAAGAACTCATCCTGTATAAATGAATTAAGAAAAATCGTATGCAAACAAATATGAGTCACGTCAGAATATCCGGATAGACATTTGGTGGCAGTGAGTGTTGAACCGTGCCACCAGTGAGCTAATTATGCGTCCGCATTAGGATACTCGCTGACGTTACCGTCTCCCGTTGATATAGTACTAAGCTAACAGCAGAATTACGGCAGATTGTAAAATATATTTTTTTTCTGCCGTCTATATCTGCAGTTTTAATATTCCTAAATAGCCAAAATTAAGGGGGGTCCATCGACCAAAGTAGCTACCAGAAGTATAGATCGCAAATGGCTGTCAATTTTTTTTCTGAATGGTGTTTGGTGTTTCGAAAAACATGCCTGAAGCTCACGGCGAGAAAAAAAATATTTGACCCTGGCTGATTTTGTATATACGACCCAAAACAAGATATCAAAAATCTGGAACGATTGATTGTTTGGAATAATAAACGGTGTCTGTCTGCACACCAAATTTCAGCCAAAAATATTGAAAATTGTAAAGAAATATTGAAAGATTTTTCAATGCCACTATTTTTTTTCGTAAAGCGTAGCCAATTTCACGTAGAAAGGCTCTCATACTGTTTGTCGCTATCATGAATAGTTTAGGAAATATGAATTTTCAAAAATCAATTTTTGTAATAGCAATTGTAACTTTGTAAACTTTTCAGGTGATAAAAATTGATTTTTGAAAATTACGAGACTTTTTTTTTTACATGAAATTGGCTACACTTTACGAAAAAAAATAGTGACATTGAAAAATCTTTCAAAATCGAAACTTTGGATTTTTCAAAAATTTTTCTCCTACAATTTTCAATATTTTCGGCTGAAATTTGATGTGCAGAGACCGTTTATTATTCCGAATCAAAAGTTTCAGATTTTTGATATGTTTTGGGTCGTACATACAAAATTGGCTAGGGTCAAATTTTTTTTTTCTCGCCGTGAGCTTCAGGCATGTCCTTCGGAACACCAAACAGCATTCAGAAATCATCTGCGATCTATACTTCTGGTAGCTACTTTGGTCGATGAACCCCCCCTTTAATTAGCATGGTCCGAATAAAAAAACTTTCCAAAATGGTGATACGATTATAATAAATGCGAATCATTATCCAGTTTAAACAAAGTCATCCCATTTTTAGAATTTCGGTTGATTAATAATCGTTTTGAACAATGAGTTTTTCGAAAAATAACTGGGATATAAATTATTAATTAAACTATGTAAAAAAACCGTTCCATGTGAAATGCACGGTGTGTGTCACAGTTCTGCCCCCTAATATGACGTTACAATGACATTTTTCTGTTCGTTACCGTTCGAAGCGATTCAGCCGCAGCTTTGGGCATTACGCTTTGCCTGCAATTTTGCTTGCCGTCGTGTAAGCGACGTGCCGGCAGAATTAAGCTCAATGCGGCGGTAGAAATGTGCCAACTAGCGGCGCTCTCATAATTTTACGTCGTATCTCTACCGTTATTTCGACGCTAGCTACTTTTTCATCGACAGGATTTTCCATCCGGGTGGATATGAATTTTTTTCTTTTTTTTTTTTTTTCATTCTCAGGGTAAACCGACCCAACGTCGGTCTAGTATTTAGAATAATATAATGGCGTCCAACGATCAATGGCCACCGGTGGCTTTGGCTTCCGCGGGCAAAGGCTCGACAAAGATCAACGGTAACAAGAGAAACATCAAAGAGTCCCAGCAAGAGACTCTGAAGAAGCTCAACGAGATGTTTGGTTCGACTCTTGAGCCCGCGGTCATACTGTCGGTAGTTCAAAATTGCCATTGGGAACGTAAGCTCATCGCTTTTCTCAATATTATAATTACTGTTATTATTATTGAGAAAAAAAAAAAAAAAAAAAAAAAGTAGCAAAGCATCGTAATTCATTGCAAGGACAATTATTTTTCTTTTCAAATATAATTTATCCAAGGATTATTTGCACAAAGAAATAATTTTCAATATAAATATCGCGCCGATTGATATTTCAGTGCAACCGTCGATCGAGGGTCTCATAACGCTGAGCGAGACCGTCGAGAATCCATTGATATGGAACGATGCTCGAGCGAGCATGGAAAACATCGGATTCGCAGCGAGCGACGATATCGCGAAAACGCGCAAAATTTCTCCCGCGAGAGTCGCGAAAAACGTTTGCGTCGCTCTGCCAATAAAAAATTTGCCAAATCCTCGTATCATTCGAGATCCCGTATTGCCCCAAAAATCCGACAAACCCAAGAGAGGCGGAACGAAAAATCGTATGGGCTCGTTCTGCGGCAATATAGCAAAATTAAAGTCAACCGGTGATAACGCGCTCGTTCGCGAGAATATCGTGAAATCGTGTAAGATCCCGGAGAAGCACGAAACGTCGATGAGCCTCGAGATAGATCCATTTTTTCATGATTCGCCACTTCTCGGAGCAACGGGATCCTCGACGATGCCAAACGTGCCGGGTCACGATAATTTTCGCTCCGCACCATGCCCGATGAGAACGAAGCCGGAAAATTCGCCGATCAGTGAAAAAAGGAGTAAAAATTTGCCAAAAATGCGTGGCGAAAAATCGAGATCGGAAAAAGCTGATAATCTCGTGGAATCGCAGATAAGCGCTGCGAACGAAAAAGATTGCCCGAATAAGAATCAAAATGTCGCGATTTTCGACAGTAAAACGAATATACGGAAAAACGAGTCGGAATCATTGTGCGGCCTGAAAGTTCAGTATCGTTTGAGCGGAATGGAGAGTAGCTCGGACGACGATGCCGATGTCGTTATCGAGGACGAATCGAGCGATTACGCGATAAATCTCACGTCAGCGATATCAACGAGCGTCTCGGAATTTTTATCATCCTCGATGACCCAAACACCGCCGAAACACGCAAAACCGGAAGTACAAATGATAAGCACACCGTCGCCGCCGACGACACCGCGGCGGCGAAGTATTCACGACGCGACACTCGACCGAATTGTCACGGCCGTGAAGAGAAATGAAAAAATTTTGATACTCCTGCGGGGTTTGCCGGGCAGCGGTAAAACAACCCTGGCCAAGAATATAATTGACCGTACGATCGGTGAAAATTCGTTCATGCATATATTCAGTACGGATGATTTTTTTCTCATAAATGGCGTTTATAAATTCGATCCGGCGAAAATTTCCGAAGCCCACGCGACTAATCATCGGGCAGTATCGGCAGCGATGAGCGAAGGTCGCAGTCCGATTATCGTCGATAATACGAATATTCAGATCTGGGAATTGCGTCCTTACGCCTCGATGGCGGTTAAGAATGGTTACGCGATCGAGATACTCGAGCCCGATACACCCTGGTCACGCAATCCGAAGGAGCTCGCCGAGAAGAACATTCACAATTTGACGAAAACGAAAATTCGCGAGAGAGCATCGAGATACGAGATACTGACGAGCGGCAAAAAATTGCTCGATATTTATGGATTGAGATACGCGCCGGGAAACGAGCCACCGCAATTGAGGCCTCGAACGGCGCGTTTTTCGCCGATTGAAACGAAACCCGCGAAAATTGATCCACGTATCGCCGTTATGAAATCCAACTGGGACAATCATCAGAAAAATAATTACGTTCTAACGAATCGTGATATCGAAATTATGCGAAATATCGACGAGACTCACAATCCACAAAATGCAATTGACGAGCTTCCGATCGTCAATGACGATTCGGCGAATTCGAATGCGATGACCGCGTTAAACGAAAATTCCATGACTTATGCCGATCGTATATTCAACGATTATCTTCAAGAATTGCAGGATTCGAACGACGAGAGCTTCGAGATGCTCGATGATGCCTCGAGTAGCGAGAAACTTTCGGATATCGTAAAATCTCACGATACCGAAGGCTCCTCGGCCTCGCAGCGTAGCCTCGAAATTACGAACAATACGTGCGACTCGGGCAAGGAAGATTCGGGAAATAATGATTCGAGCTCGAATGGCTCGCAGCAAATGCTCGGGGCTATCGGCTCCGAGAGAAAAGGTAGCCTTGCCACGATCACGAATAATCACGATTCAATGACGAAAGAACCGGCAAAAAATGGCAATGTATTGTCGCAATGCTGGGACTTTACGCTGATACTCGGACGTCACAAGCTCCACAGTCAACACGGACATTACGTGAGCTCATTTGAAGTTTCTGCCAATGATATTGCGAAAAATGACGAAATCGATGAAAATATAGCCGAAAAAGACGGAAATTTCGAGAGCCCGGAAGAAAATCCAAATTTTCAAGAGGAAATAATAGCGAATTCAAAATTAGACACGGCCACGACTGATCGCGTCGTTGGCAATGACGATGAGCTCGAAATTTCGAGGAATCTCATCGACCCGAGTCTCGATGACGATACCGAGCTTAAAATCGACGAAACTCCAGCGCTAATGGAAAATAACATTGGCGAGCTTGGAAAATACAATAGCACGTATTTTCCCGCGAATTTCACGATTCCTCGTGCCAAATATCATCCTCAAGCTCGAACTGACGTAAACGACAGCGTGAGCCTCGAAGAAGCATCAAAAGCTGACATTAAAATTGCCGGGGAGGAAAAAAATAACGCGTCCGATGTGAATTCGACAATGACGTTTGGCTCGTTGCTGAATCTACTGAAAACTTCGATTATCGGCAGCATTGACGAATCATCGACGACGATCTACGAGGACGCGGAAAATATTGAAGATTCCGATAAATTTTTGTCATTCGAGAATGACGAGAGTCGCGATTGCAGCGACGAATTATCGATTAGCGAGAGGGAAGATTTTTTGAATAAAAACGAAGCAATTTTGATAAATCTTGATTTCGTAGATTCGCGAAAAAATGACAAATTGCCACGTGAAAACGAGAAAATCGTTGTATCCGATAGTGATGAGAAAATTTGCAATGAAAACGCGTCGTTACTCGAGAATATCTCGACGAATCCATTCAGAGAAGAAATTATGAGATCGAGAAACGATGAAAAAAGCGCTAATCTCATGATCGACAATATGAATAGTATATCGTGGAAAGAATCGCCATTTCCGATCGACGATACGAAAATTTCCATTCCACCGTCTGTCCTCGATGCTGATAAAACGACAATTGCCACGAACGACGCGTCAACGATGACGACACTTTACGATTTTAACGTTGCATACGTCGGTGGCACATCGGAGCCGCAATATCGCGAATTAACGGGCGTCAGTAGATCCATAAACGCTGGCACGAAGTGCCACGAAAATATCGAGTCGCGCACGACGAGAATTACATTTGACAAGAGTTCGATGACCGGTGATATCGATCTGCTCGCTGACGCTGAGATGAATTCGTGCACGGAAAAGGAAAAAGATTCCACAAATCGTCTCGACGATTTGATCGAAATGTTTCCGCATTATCCGAGCGAGTATCTCAAAACGTTGTACGAGCAGCAGTGCAATTGTAATTTCGACTGGGTCGTCGATGTTCTCATACTCGCCGATGTGCCGAATTTAACGATCGAGAATTACGAGAAAAAACGGCGAGTAAATCCGTTGTTGGACAATAATGAGGCCAGCGGTGTCGTCGTGGATGCCGTGAAATTATGGAAAATTGAGAATGAAGAATTGAAGAAACGTTCGCACAGTTCGAGCCCGAAGAATCGTCGCGGCGGAGCGAAAAATTTTCGTACATTTTCCCTCGAATTCTCGGACGATCGTGGCTCAGTTAATCACGAAAATTCATTCGGCATTTATGACGATAATAATACGACGAAGAAAACCGACGACGAGGAGAAAATTATCGATTTGTTTTACGCCAATGCCGTGTCCGAGACTAATTTGCCGGTCGTGAAAAATGATAGCATCGATGCCGCGTTATCGACCGGTGCATCCGGACTCATTGATAACGATAACATCGACGACGATACCGATGAAACATTGGAACTGAACTTTGGACGTGAATTCATAAATCAATTGGAGAATACCTGCGGCAATGCGGATTTTCCTCTGCCCGATGAATTCAGGCCGGTTATAAGAATTAAAAAATCCATGATCGAGCAGCTTTATGGTCTGTGGATCGAGAGCATGGACAATCAGATGAAGGCTCTTCATGCTCAGCTGGACGAGAGAATGGCCAGAGGTGCGAATAATCGACGATAAATCTTAATCGCAAAGCAAAATTAACAAAATTATTATTATTATTATTATTTAATATTTGTAAAAAAAAAAAAAAATTTATAGACGAAGCAATGGCGAGAGCTGTGGATCGCGAGGAAACGTCCATGACCCGAGAGCCGGTGGTCCCGAATTTGGAAGAAATCATGAACATGGAGATGGCACTTGCGAGATATCAGAACGAATTGGTAATTGTGTCAATTAACCAGTCATATGTAAAAAAAAAATTTATAAAAAAAATTAAAACGAATAAATAAAAAATTATTGTTGATTCAGAAAGAAAAAATCGCGAGGGAAACACCGAACGACATGGCATCCCGATTGACCCGACAAATGCTGTACGAATTGGTGCCCGATATCGATCAGCAGACTCTGAGCGATATACTCAAAGCTCACGATGGCAATTTCAAAGAGACCTGCGAGATAATCGAGGTCAATATCGGTCGTAAAATCAGCAAAATCGACACGCTGAGAAAGCAGCAAAGTTTGCTGGATCGCGTCAACGAGGAGAGAAAAAATCGCGATATTCAACAGGCGAGTTTGGTTTCAGGAAAAATTGATGCAAAAAAAAAAAAAAAAAAAATAATAATAACGAATAAAATTCTTACGCGTTCGCAGAAATTGAAGAATACGAAAATTCCCGTGATAGTCGTTAATCCGGATATACGTGGGAATGAAAAATCGGAGAGATTGCGATTCGAGGATGCGATCGAGAGGGGTCAAAACGCGAGAATGGAAGCGCAGAAGCAATTTTCATTGCGCATCGAAAATTATAACAAAGCCGCCGAGGCATATAGAAAAGGAAATCCGGAAGTTGCGGCGTATTACTCGCAAATGGTAAAAATTAAAACAAAATAAAATTAAATATTATAACAATGTATGATTTTTCGAGCGAATTATAAATTTATTCAAAGGTAAAACTACACACGGAGAACATAAAAGCCGCTCACGCGGACGCGGCTGATGAATTTTTATCGGCTCAAATGTACACGAGAGAGAGCGAGGAAACATTGGATCTGCACAATCTTTTTGTTCGCGAGGCTCTCCAGGCTCTTGACTTGTTTCTCGAATATCAGCTGAAAAAGCTCAGCAAGAGCAATAAAAGATCGGCAATATTGTTCATCATAACTGGCCACGGTGCGCGAAGCAATAACGGACTTGGGAAAATTAAACCTGCCGTATCGAAGAAATTAATAAGCAGAAACATAAGGTATGAGAATGAAATTTCGATCGATTGATCCGAAAAAAAAAAAAAATCTCGAACCGAAAATTTCGAGCTGATCGATTTGTTCTTATTCGCAGATTTACCGAGGCCAATCCGGGATGCCTGAGGGTGACTCTTAGCCGGAAAAACGGCACGTTAGATTGATTGCTTCGCGAGCGTGAGAAACGAAAAAAAAAATAATAATAATAATAAATAAATTACGTAATAATTTAATCGTTTGCTGACGAGAGAAAAATTTAATTCTTAGTCGCGTAAAAAACGACTCGAAATTTCACGCCAATGACGATAACGACGAGAAAAATAATTCTCTAGATTTTTTTTTTTTTTTACGGAAAAAGAGCTTGCGTAAATATTTTAAATGTCAACTTCTCAGAAATGAGCGCTTTTCGAAAAATCCTTTTTTTTTTTTAACTCTTTTCTAAAATCATTTTGACAAATTTTCCCCAAAATACATCAGTTCTACATGAATAGTTTTTTTTTTCCTCGCGATTCATAAACTTGAAGAAAAGAAAAAACAAACTTGCCCTTTCGCGATAATTGGGAATAATTTTTGTGAATCCTAAAAAAAAAAAGGAAAAACCTTTCTTATTTTCATAAAAACATTTTTTTTTAAATATATATCGTCCATCGGGGTCTATGTAGAGCGTGAAAAGGAAAAATTATCTATTTTTTCTACCTTTGTATAAAGTTTCTTTTTTTAATCCGTATTTTGTGTAAGTCTGTAATCGCAGTTTGTACGCATATACATATACATATATATATATATATATATTAATATGATAAGCTTCAGATTTCTTTATTGACGATATCGAACAGTCGATTGTAAATACGAGTACTTTGGTGCCATGAGCTAGAAGGGTTCTTGATTTTTTAATTCAAATTTTTAATTTTACTGTGCAATCAACAAATACAGTGTTTATTTTTTTTTTTTTTTGTTTTCTTCCGCAAATGAAACGGCGCTCGCGTGGGCTTCGCTGCATCGTTTTTTTTTTTTTTAAAGCTCCAATTTTACGATGATCTAAGCTCCGCATGTTCGTGTTATTCTAGATTAAAAAAAAGTGTATAATAAACACAGAAACAAAAAAAAATAATGCATAACGAGTTCAGGAAGAAAAAAATGTTTTTTTTTAATTGCAACGACAGAACGGAAACGGTGATGATTTTTTTTTTTCAAGATTTTACCTATCACGCTTCATGCTCGCTTTGCTCGCGTTCGTTTTGAGCTTTTTCACAGGAGTCAGCATCGAGTCGTGAGAAATCTCGTGTTTGGCCATTTTCTTCACTGGACTCTTCGTTATCGGTGATTTACTTCGAGCTCCGAGCCTACCAAGATAATCCGCGGTCTGCTGCTGCTGCTGCTGCTGCTGTTGTTCACTTATCGTGGCAAGTTTTGTCTGGCGAATAGCCACGCTCGAGGGAAAAGATTTAACGTTGAAATTTTGATTCGGCGCTGAACCCGTCGATGCCACGGGAAATCTATGAAAATTTCTGCCCGTCGATCTCAGAGCTATTTGAGGAAGAAAACTGGATGGAAATGAGAAAAAAAGAAGAATTAAAACGTGAGCATCAGACCGTTTTTTTTTTTTAACTTTTTTTTTTTCTTCTTGCGTACCCTTCGAAAACTTAGTTTTTCAGCCTCAAACGAAGCCTCGTGAAACCGGAACTCGGTAGTAAAATTCTAAAAGTTGACTCGTCCGGTTTGAAATTTTTCAAACACTCTAACCAAAATATCTCGGAAAACTATGCAAGTTGGGAAGCTTTTTTTGGTTTAATTTTGTAAATAATCAAATTTTCTATAAAACAAAAAGGTCGAGACTACCGTACACCTAAATGTTCATCTTGTATTCCATATGAACGTTTAAAGTCGAGTACATTGAATAAATGAACGAGGATGTTTATTAACTTGTAAATTTTTATCTCACCCGTGTTCCAAGCTGATACAAATAATTTCACGCGAAGTATTTCATAGATTCAATTAGGAGTATGAATGAAATGTTTTTTTTTTTCAATCATTGGGGGCGCATAATGTAGAGTAAGTAAAAATAATGAGGACGTATTTGTTTATTTTTCGTTAAAAATGACAGATCCATCTGTTATAGGCAATTTAATTTCACGGATTTTGATATATATATAGATATAGCGTAACATGTGTGACGTCATAATGTTACATTTTTCAATGTTATATTAACGGCAATTTTGATTCAAATAAAAAAAAAATACGTACTAAATATTTTTTCCTAAACTATCAGATTTTGAAATAAAAAAATTTCATTTGTACTCCCGATTGTTTACACGATACGTGTTACGATTATCTCTATATCTTCTACCGCTTACAATATAGTTTGAAATAAAAATTGAATAAACGAGTTTATCATTTTAAATTGCTCTAGAGTTGGTTCATAAAAATTCGTTTTATTACAATTCGGAAATTCTTTGCGATGATTTGTAAACGACTTGCATGACGAACTACTTTTGTTCCTCATTTTTAGTTAACAGAGCGTTGTATTCTTGGATCAACGCGACTTCTCTCCGGTTACAGGGAGAAGTATAGTGAAAAAATTATCGATCACGCGGCACAGCCGTAGGGCGCGAAAATTTCAATTTTCATTTAACAGCAATACATTTTACAGTCGCGCTGGTGATAAAGTTTTATTATTCAGATAGAAAGGGATTATTCTCCGATAGAACCGATAAAATAGCGGAACTCAAATTAATTAGAAAAATTTCTGTGAGCTAAAATGAAAAAATTGTCCTATCAAGGAATTTATCAATTTTTAAATTTTTATTTTGAACTGTACAGTAAGGGATAAAAGATAGAGAAAAAATTACGAGACATATTGCGTGGATAATTTAATTTTCCATGAAATAGTTTGCATGACATACTTTGTATCAGCTTGAAAAACGGATGAAACAAAAATTTACAAGGTAATAAGCATCTTCATTCATTTATTGAACGAGCTCAACTTTAAACGTTCGTATCGAGTACAAGATGAACATTTGGGTGTATAAAGCAGTCACGACCTTTTTTTTAAAGAAAATTTGATTATAAAATGAAACCAAAAACAGTTTCCCAACTCGTATAGTTTTCGGAATATTTCGGTCCGAGTTTTTGAAAAATTCAAACCGGTTGAGTCAACTTTTATAATTTTTCTACCGAGTTCCGGTTTCACGAGGCTTCGTTTGAGGCTAAAAACTAACTTTTTGAAGGGTACGTGAAAAAAAGAAGAAAAAGTTAAAAAAAACCTGCCTAGTGAGCATGAATTTTTTAAAAATGAAAATAAGAAAAATCGTTTCGATCGGAGTAAGGCTTCGTTGATCCAATGATTTTTTTTAGAGATTTTCGTGCCATAGCACACTGTGCACGAATTGCAACAAGTTTGATACTAAATTTACACGTTTTCTCGTTAAAAATGGTTTGTAGGAAGAAAAAAAAAACGAAAAAAAATTGACAATTTTGAACTGTATATTTTTTAATTCACAAAAAAAAATAATAATAATAAATAGAAATTTATAAATAATTAACCTGTTGCAGGAAGGAGCTTCGCGTTTCTGGCAAAAATTAATTTTCGAATCCGAATTCATCGCTCCGCCGTAGGATCTTTGCGACGATAACGAAGCGACGCGCTCCAGTCCAATTCTCGTGCCGGATGTCAAGCTTTTCGAGCTTTCGCGCGATAAATTCGTTTTGTTGCCGCACTTATTGCCGATCGGTGGCAATTTATTCGTCGATCGAGCCCCCGTCGCTCCGTCGTTCGTCTGTCTCGTCGCGTAAGGCTCGTTGCTGCGCCAGACGCGCTCGAGCTTTCGTCGCGAAGCATCGACCGCCGTAACGTTGTTGCTCTTCTCGAATCTCGAGACGCTGCGCTGTATCGACAAACTCGGTCGCGCGTTCGGCGATGAAGCCACGACACGTGGTATCTTCGATAGAGTGTCGTCGTAGAGCTTGCTTGAACGACGAGTTCGCAGAGCCTGTAGGGGCGATTTTGAAGAAAGAAAAAAAAAGGGGGGGGGGGAAAAAATACCAGAATTGATGGTAAATTTACAATTTTCATGATTTTTCAAATTAATTTGGTAAAATTTAGCAAAAGTAAACAAGAAAACTATAGAGAGAGAGAGGCCAATCATTTTTTAGTCCAAGCGTATTCGTAGCGTGTCGGTCAAAAAAAAAAAATTTTTATCGCAAGCGCGCCGGGCTCTCTTCTTGATTCGAAGAGCATAAAATTAAAAGGGAGAAAAATTGCCCACGTAATTGTTACTAAATTTTGGGAGGGGGGCGGATATTTTTCATGAAAAATCTTGAACCAATTTTTTTTTTTTTTCTATAAAAAAAAGACATTTTTACTTTGGATTTTCGTCGTCTCTCCGATGTGATGTAACTGAGTAAAACGGGATTTCGCCTGATTTTTCAAATTAATTTGGTAAAACTTAGCAAAAGTAAACAAGAAAACTATAGAGAGAGAGAGAGAGGCCAATCATTTTTTAGTTCAAGCGTATCCGTAGCGTGTCGGTAAAAAAAAAAAAATTTTTATCGCAAGCGCGCCGGGCTCTCTTCTTGATTCGAAGAGCATAAAATTAAAAGGGAGAAAAATTGCCCACGTAATTGTTACTAAATTTTGGGAGGGGGGCGGATATTTTTCATGAAAAATCTTGAACCAATTTTTTTTTTTTTTCTATAAAAAAAAGACATTTTTACTTTGGATTTTCGTCGTCTCTCCGATGTGATGTAACTGAGTAAAACGGGATTTCGCCTGATTTTTCAAATTAATTTGGTAAAACTTAGCAAAAGTAAACAAGAAAACTATAGAGAGAGAGAGAGAGGCCAATCATTTTTTAGTCCAAGCGTATCCGTAGCGTGTCGGTCAAAAAAAAAAATTTTTTATCGCAAGCGCGCCGGGCTCTCTTCTTGATTCGAAGAGCATAAAATTAAAAGGGAGAAAAATTGCCCACGTAATTGTTACTAAATTTTGGGAGGGGGGCGGATATTTTTCATGAAAAATCTTGAACCAATTTTTTTTTTTTTTTCTATAAAAAAAGACATTTTTACTTTGGATTTTCGTCGTCTCTCCGATGTGATGTAACTGAGTAAAACGGGATTTCGCCATTGGGTAGCTTCTTGTGCGGTATTCGGCACGATCAGGCTGCTCGTTTGTCTCGGTGACGAGTCCTTTTCACGCAAATCATTGAAATAACGATGATCCAAGAGTCTCCTCACGTTGCTACGATTTTCCGGATCGTATACCAGCATTAGCTTCAATATATCACGCCCGTTTTCCGTAACGTGGGGCAATAAATTTGCTATTCCCGTGCCGCCTTTGTTGGGAAAAAAATATTCGCAGTTTCTCGCCTTACTGCTTGAATATTCGAAATAACAACGTGAAAATTAATTTATTTGTTTAAAAAAAGCAAATTATTACGTTTGAAAAAAAAAAGTATGCTATTTTGTTAATTAATTTTTTTCCATAAAATTGTATCGTTTAAATAATTTGCGGGCCAGGATGAAATATAAATCTTACTGTCTGCGAAATTTGGCGACCAGCCTGGCGTGTGGAGTTCCCAAAATTGTGTGAATTTTGGACAATTGATCGACCTCGTTGGAGCCAGGAAACAATGGCTTCAATCTAAAATTCGATTTGAAGAATTTTTTTTTTTCCCCTCGCGCTTTTGGTGAATGGGGGAAATGAATTTCGAATAAAATAATAATTTTTTTTTAAATTTTTTTTATAAGACTAACGTTAATAACTCGTAGTAGACGCAACCGATTGCCCATACGTCCATTTTCGGACCATAAAAGCCCGTTGTTAATAAACATTCCGGCGAGCGATACCAACGAGTCGATATGTACTCGGTGTACGGTGGCCTACTGTAAATTCCACGAATCGATCCGAGATCGGCCAATTTAACGATTTCACCCTTTGAAAAATATTAAAATTGATCAAAGAATAAAATATCTGACTCATTTATACATGTCAATTTCGATTAATTAAGCTTAGGACGTTTTTTTTTTAGTTTTTATTTTAAAACGAGAGTTTTAACTTTCTCAAAATAAACTGATCCAAATGAAAATAAATCTGGACTCAATCGGGTTTCTCAATATTTCAAAAAAATTAAACAAAAATTGCATCATTTTACTGTAAATTTATCGTCGCATGGTCGTTTTTTTTTTTTTTTTTTTTATTTAATGCAGACATTGTTTCGTCCAGGCTCATATAAATTAACGTCAATTTCCCTTGAGAAATTTGTTGAAAGAAAAATTTAAGAAAATTAAGTACTAGATTTTCGTAAACTTTTGAAATTTCAAACGTTACCTTTAGCAAAATATTTTCCGGCTTTATGTCACGATGAAATAATCCGTGTTTGTGAAGATGCTCCAAGCCCTTGAGCAACTGATACAGAAATACTTTGATTCGATGCTCGGTCAGGATACGTCTGTGCGGAAAAAAAAAAAAAAATGTACGATACGTAAATATATTTTTTTTTTCTGTTCCCACAAACATATTTTTTTTTTTTTTAACTCAACTTGCTTCACAAGTTACCCTTTTCTCGCTTTAACGAGATCGTAAAGACTCATGTCCATGAGTTCGAAGATAAGAGTCAGTTTTCCCGGCAGAGGATCGCTTAAATTTTCACAAAAGTATATATCTTTCTTGATTAATATTTTTCTTTGCCCTCAATTTGTTTAGTTTTTTTTTTTTTTTTTTTTTTTAACTCACTAGTGCGACTCGATCATATACAGAATATTTGGATGACGGCTTATTTTTCTCATCGCTATGACTTCAGGACTTTCGAATATCTCCTTGACACTGAAGAAAAAAATAAAAATAAAATAATGAATATTTTTTGCAATTAATTTTTCGTCAATTTTTTTTTTCCTTCGATACCTTTGATAAATCTTCTTGAGACGTTTTGCAGCGTAGAGAATACCGTTCTGTCGGTCCTGACATTTCAATACCTCGGAGAACGAGCCCTCGCCAATTTTTTGCAGTACTTTGTATTCTGGAAAGAAAAAAAAAAAAAATTGCAGAAAAAAAGGAACATTGACGTCGGTACAATCATAGCAATAATTAATATTAATCAGTATATGAAAATTACTCGCGCTAAGGATGCGTAGAAGTATTACGAAAAAAAAAAAAGATTAGAAAGCTCAGAGTTACTCCAATATTGGATTTGGGAAATTTCAAGTCACATTGCACTCACTGTTCTCACAAATATATATTAAGCTTTCGCACAAGTGTGTGAAATATTTTTTTCTCTAAATTCTTTTGGACGAAACGATTCTCGTCGGGCAAAAAAAAAATAAATAAATAAATTTCACACAAAATTCCAAAAATTAAAAATTATTATCGTTGAAATTTCATATTCCTTTTATCTTCTGAATATCTAATTATTTCAGATTTTTAATATCACTGAAAATCAAATCGTTCAATCTGAAATTGTACCTCGTACAAATCCTCAAGTCAAAATGTCAAAATCCGTAGAATAACCTTCCATGCATTCTTGAAAAAAGAAGAAAAAAAAAAAACACGTTTCGACAAATCGTTTGAACTAACTTTTCATAAAAGTCGTCGTAGTCGTCATGATGATGATCCCGCTGAAGATGATGTATTCCTGATGAGTTTTGTTCGAGGAGATTCTACGTTTTTCTGTTAATCTTGATATCCTTCGTACGAAGGATAACGATCTTCCCGAGGCGCGTTTTTAACATTTTTTGGAAGACAGTTGTAGTGCGAAAATCTCAACAAACACGAAGATATGTACGAATTCAGAGCCCCGAGAGAGCTTTCTTTTTTTTCCCATGGTTTCTCAGCATTAAAAAAAAAATCTATCGCAATTTGTTTACAAATTTCGTCGCTATTGATCGATCGATCCATAAATATATATATATATGTACATATTTTTTTTAAATCTTTATTCTCGTTTTTAAAGGATTACATATTTTTTTTTTTTCGTTCTTTTTCATTTATGTATAATAATGCTAATATAATTATACTAATAATGTTTATTATTACAGATATCCAACGGGTTGAATACTTTAGTGATTTAATCAGAAATATTGGAATAATGTCAACTGAATAAATTCGAAAAGAAAAAGCGAAAAAAGTGTCGACGATAATATTCTCCATCCCTTCAAAGCTTTACGGAACATTCCACCATTCTCGTTTGCTTCCTGATTTTCCGAATGAATGACACTACATTCAATGTGAGGAATGTTCAACGATTGCTCTCTCTCTCTCTCTTCATTTTTTTGTTAATCATACAAATTTGTCAAAATTATCGTCATTGTGATAAATTTCCATTTACATCGACGTTACAAAAAAGCAAAAGAATTATAATTAATGAAATTGCCAACGCTTTGTTGTTTTCAACGCCTCTTCATATCCGGTTAGGTCACGTTATTTTTTTTTTCTTAAATTAAAAAAAAAAGAGACAAACACCCGCTTCCGGTATAATTTTACGTTGGATAGAGAAAAATATCTTTCGCCTGAATCGACTCTCAACTTTTTTCGCGAGTCTATGAATAATTACAAATCTCTCTTGATCAACGATGCGTTTACGTGGGTGATTTTTTTTTTGCTTGCGTTGTATATATAATGTATATATATATATATATATATTTTTTAGTGCAAGCATTTTTATAACATTCTTAAAAAATACGTAATTAGCATTCTTAAATCCCTCTTTTTTTTATCAACAATTCGGACTCAAGTGTCTGAATTGGCATAATTAATGTGCAAAAAACTCTCTCGTCTATCTGTGTTATTAACATTTTGTATTTTTTTTACTCTCGTTTGTTTTGTTCTCTTTTTCTTCATCAAACGGCTTCTCACAGATAAATAATCGATATTTCAATATTGGTTTGACTTGGGATCGATTATTTTCAACAATGATACGTATTCGGTATTAAAAAAAAAAAAAAAAATTAATCAACGTTACCGTGAGTTCGGATTTCAACGTTTATTGATTGAGAAAAAAAAGAAAAAAAAGTCACTCGAATCTCTGAGAATCTAGCAAACGAGCGATCGAAATAGCCGATCAATATTTTCTCGCCCCACTTCCGGTCAACGGTCTGTACAATTTTTTCGATCTCGTTTTTTCCGAGGGTTGTTTCGTTTCCTTTTTTTTTTTTTTTACATTAGTCTCGCACGCGCTTGAATTACAACAGTCAAAGAACATGTTTTGAGGAATAAAAAACGTGCCGGATAATGCATCGATTAGTCCCGGGCACCACTCCTTTTTTTTTTTTTCTTCTTCTCATTTATACATAGATTTGTTTTTTTTCTTCAAATATTCTCCTAGTCGGCAATCGTCAATGTAAATTCTAAAATCATCACATTTCGAATTATCGAGGAGGAAGAATTCACTGCTGAAACAAAAAGTTTGATTTTTTTTTTTTTTTTTTTGTAAAATTTGATGAAATCCGAGAGCCGGGATTTTTTTTTCCCCTTTTAATCGTACTTTAGCTCAACAATGAAGAAAATGTAATCGTCGATTGAAAATAAACGACCAATGAAAATGATCGCAATGAGAATAACGACTATGACGCTTCATAAACTTTAGAATTGTCGATCGGCGATCATTGTAAACGAATAAAATTCCATCTTTGCTCATTTTCTCATATACATATATTTTTTTTCTCGTTTTTCGCAATTTCCCCGATAAATTTAGAAATGCTGGTGTTACAAATCAAGTTAGTTTTTTTTTTTTTCTTCTTCTCGCACATTACTTCAGTGTCAATTGCGAAACAAAAAAAAAAAAAAAAAAGTACTACTCGCTCTTCTTTCAAACTATGCCCACATATTTGAGGCTTTGTTTCGGTTTTCTTTTTTTCTCTTATAAAATACGGTTTTACATTCGTGAAACTATAATTTTTAATTAATCAGGTTTTTTTTTCCCCATTCTCTTCTATGCTCTGTTTTGTGTATGTTTATTTTTTTTTTTTTTTAATCCCAAGTCTATGAGAGTTCTTCGTGCCTTGGAGTGGTGCGGGCTGTGGCTTTCAGTTCTTCCTTTTTAATCATATACATATACATGTATATATAAATATACATATATACATATATATATATACATACATGTCCAATAAATTTTAACAAGTTCGGTCTCGGTTGGTTTTTTTCTTTTCTTTTTTTCGGCTTCGTTTTAATTTATAAATGTTAATAAGTGAAACAGTACCTTGCACTTGTCACTCAGTTTGAGCGCAAGCGCGAGTCTTCCAACGCTGCGGCGTGCAAGAACGTGCGTGCGTGAACACAGGAACCGAGAGATGTACGAATGCAAAATTAAAAAAAAAAAAATTAAAAAAAAAAAACCCACCACTCTTTTCTTTTCTCTTGTTCGATTTAGCCGAATTTCATGAAATTGCAATAATTCGCACGAAAGAAAATTGTTTGGGGGGGGGGGGGGGGGGAAAAAAAAAAAAACAAAGATCAACTTTGCGGAAAATTATATGACTTTGTCTCTCGAACTGGGTTTCCCTGACCAATTTGTATAAGAAAGTATTTTCCTTGCGGTTAATTTAAAATGCTTCTCACCTATCGACCTATTTTTTTTTTTTTTCTTTCTTTCTTTTTCTCCAAAAGCGCGAAATCTTCGAAATTTCAATGGGATTGAAAATTAAGCTTCAGTACCAATTCGTCATTTTGTACGGAATTTTTTTTTTTTTTCTTGTCCTACGCGACAGGCGATGGGAAATCTTTTTTTCTCAACGTCAATCAACGATCATGCGGATTGACGATATATTTTTTTTTTTCCTTTCAGTTTTGACTGTTCATTTTTTCTTCGCCTCGGGAGCGCCAATTAACGGAAAAAACTTTAAATGACAACGCCATAATCTTTTGTCAAAAAACAATGTGTATAAAATATTTTATTTTATTTTTTTCTTCCTTTTTTTTTTCCTCGTCTTCTTTGATCGAGCAACTATCTGCACAACATATTCGGTTTATCCGTGTTCGTTATTTATTTTATTTTTTTTCATTTTTTTCGTATCATTTTTTTTTTTTTTCTTTCCTTTAGCTAGAAAAATATAAAATTATGTACAATTCAATAAATTATTAATTATTAGTTCACCAGGTACAATACTGACGCTGTATAGTACCCTCTCAATGTTTGATTGCAATTTCTAACGTTGTCGAATAATTTTCTTTCCTTCTTTCATCATCAATTGAGTCATTTTTTTTTCTTGTTTTTCCATTGATTATCATTTTGTTTTTAATATTTTTTTTTTTTTTTTTTCACTAGCTAGCTTTGCGAGTGTGTGTGTGTGTGTGTGTGTGTGTTCGCGTATTCGGTGGGGGGGCTGGAGAGATTTTTTTTTTTTCAATTCACAAAGAGTAATTTCTCGATATGAATGATGAAAAAAAAAAAAAAAAAAAATCTCAATTTCCATCTACAGGTAAGATATTAGGTCCTGTGTTCACTATCACAGCAAAGTTTGAGCAGCAATTCTCGGCCACGCGATACATACGTCGGGTAAAAAAAAAAGAAAAAAAAAAGTCCCTCGGAACCTCGAAACGCGACTCGAACCAATAATCGTTGTTTGATTTAAAAAAAAAAAAAAGAAATTAAATAAAAAAAAAAAACGATTTCTTTGTCTAAGACTCACTGGACCCCCAAAAGCTTTCCTCACCACTCCAGAGACCATTTTATCGACGCTTCGCACAAAATTTTTTTCTCGTTTCACAATTTCTCATCATAAAATTCTTCGTTCGAGCCTCCGCATATCTCCTCTTTTCGTTATCATTCGACTTTATGTACACCGTATTATAGAGAGATAGAGAGATAAAAAGAGAGAAAGAGAGAGAGAGAGAGAGAGAGAGAGAGAGGAATTTATGGTTTTGAAGAGAGGGCGGGGGGGAGTCTGTCGGGAGTCGTGAAAATTTTCGTATATTACAATGAATCTCGCGAAAGAGATTCTCTTAGTCTTACTTTGGTCACTCTCGCATTTCCAACGTCAGATGGGTTACAACGTCGCTGCTTCATCGTTCATCGTCTCATCCGTTTCTCTCTCGCATATCTCCTCATCGCCCATCTCCGTCATCGCAGCGGGCTCGAATTTTTCATCGTTATCCCGCAACTCGTTTGATTCTCTCGTTTCAACGTTTGCGCCGCTTTCGCAAATTTTTTCATCAATATTTTCACAAATATTCATTTTTTTTTCATCCAACGTCGATTGGTCATTTCCATCCTCGATTTTCGTTGTTATCGATGAATCGTCAATCATCGCATTATCCTGCTCGCGCACCGAAATTTCTTCCGGCGATTCTTCGAAAGTTCGTTTCTCCTCGTAATCGCAATTTTCATCGTTATTCGTCGTCGTCGTCGTCGTCGTCGTCGTCATGGTCGTCATCGTCGTTGTCGTTATCGTCGTCGTTATCGTCATATCGATATCCTCGCTGCGATGATTAATTTCATTTTGAATTAATTTTTCGTCGCACGTATTGTCCTCCATTGGATTCGTAGTTTCCACCTCGACGGGACACGAAATATTCTCATTTTTGTCATTATTTTCCCGAATCATCGTATTATCGATCGGCGGAACGTTATTATCGTTATTATCGTTCGCATCGAAAGAATCGTCCATTTGCATCTTACGATCGTCCTCGTTATCGTTTTCCGTTGTCATCGCGTCGATATGATCGGCCGGCGGTGGACTGGCGTTGGCCCAGCGTGATTTTCTATTGCGATTACGATTTTCGCGCTCGAGCCTCTCGGCGTTGCTGCTCGATTTGTTGGAATCGTGCTGCGATCTTTGCGAATTCTTTTTATTCTCACGAACGTGACGATTCTCATCGCGCTGAGCGTGCTCGTCGCTGCTCTCGCGACCGTTGTCCGAATCCATTGACGACCAGGCACCCGGCGGCGGTGGCGGCGGCGGTGGCAACTGCGGCGGTCCGTTCTCCTGATTTCTCCATTGCGGCTCGGAGCCCATCATCGGTGGACCGGGCGGCGGTGGAAACGGTGGCCTCATCAGAGGCGGTCCGACGCCCGGGGGACCGCGAACATCGTCGAACGGAAGACGGAAAAATGGATCACCCTCGCGCGGATCGAACTGAGGCGGCGGTCCCCGAGGACCGAACGGCGGCGGTCTCATGCCGGGCCTCATGCCCCTCGGACCCATTCCGCGCGGATGAAACATCGGCGGGGGACCTTGGGTGGGAGAAAATTTTTAACGATACATTTCGAACGTGAAAATAATGAGTTTGGAGGGAATTTTTATGGGGTGGACTTTCCGAGGTCGCAAATGGTTGGATAATTGCGAAAATTTGCGATATTGCAAATTTGCAGACATCGATTGTTTTTTTTTTCTGCAAAAGATGTTCGCTGGATGGTATCTCGATCGATTATGCAGTTGTGCGGCATGAAAAGCAATAAATCTGGGATAAAAAAAAAGTCCCGAACGGACAGAATTTCGAAAAGTCCGTCAAACGTCAATGTTTGGATGGTCGTGCACGGTGATTAAAAGGCTTTTTGAATTTTTTTATTAAAATTTTTTTTTAATTAAAAATTGAATTTTAACGAAGCAGAAATGAGAAAAAAAAATTTTCGTTACTCCCGGGGGGGTTTTTTTTTTTCTCATACAGACGATCTATAAAAACCGATCGACACTGGGATCCAATAGTTTTTCGGACGAAATAATAAATATTTCGAAAAATCCGAAATTTTGGTAGCAAAAAGCAAAAAGACTGTAAATTTGACCGAGGCAGAAATGAGAAATTTTTTTTTTTTCGTTCTGCCTGGGTCGTTTTTCATATAGACGATCTATAAAACTTTGGGATCTATGAGACTTTGGGATTTAATAGTTTCGAAGGCGAAATCGTAATTATTTCAAAAAATGCGAAATTTTGGTAGCAAAAAGCAAAAAGACTGTACATTTGACCGAGGCAGAAATGAGAAATTTATTTTTTCGTTCTGCCTGGGTCTTTTTTTCATATAGACGATCTATAAGACTTGGGGATTTAATAGTTTCGAAGGCGAAATCGTAATTATTTCAAAAAAACCAAAATTTTGGTAGCAAAAAGCAATAAGTTTGTATATTTGACCGAGGCAGAAATGCTTTTTGCTACAAAAATTTCGGATTTTATGAAATATTTATTATTTTTCCTGGGAAGCTATTGGATCCCAGTATCGATTCGTTTCATAGTTCGTCTGTACGAAAAAAAAGGGAGAATCAAAAAAAAATTCTCATTTCTGCCTCGTTCAAATTTTAGTCTTTCAATATCAACGACGCCGTGCAAAAACATCCAAACATTGACATTGAACGTTTGACGAATTTTCGGGATACCGTCAATTCGGGACTTTGTCTGTATCTCAAAAATCTGAATAATTACCAATTGTCGAATAAAATTTTCAAACTGTCGAATAGTTGCACGAAAAATGTCGAGTTATCGGATTGGAATGTTTAAAAATTTGCAAGCTTGAGGAAAAAGTGAGAAAAAAAAAAAAAAGTACAACGAACCAAAAAGTAAATATCCAACATACAAAGTATTTTTTTTCCACATTAATATCGATTGTTGAATTGCCACAATAAATTTGACGAGCCCTTACCGTGACCGCGAGGTCCCATCGGTCCGCCGGGGCCTCTAGGACCGAAGCCCTCCGGTCCCATCGGCCCTCCGACGCCTCTCTGTCCTCGTCCGCCCATCATCGGCGGCGGACCGAAGCCGGTCTCGATCGGACCGCCGAAGAATTCGCGTCGCTGAGGCTCGAATTCTCGATGATCCGGATGCGAGCGCGGATCAAAGCCGTCCTGTATTCTCGGATCGAAGCCGCCGCCGCCGCCGACGCCGACGCCTCCGTTGCCACCGGCGCCGCTGTCACCGCCGCGCTGTCGCATCTCGAATTCGAATCTCTCGTGCTCGTAATCGTCGGAGGGATGTCGTCCCCGGATTTCCGGTCTGTCGAAATCTTCCCTCGGCATGCCCAAGCGCGGATCGAAATCATCGGGACGCGGACAATTTGGCGCGAGTCTGCCGTCAAAATCATCGGGAAATCTTCCGCCGAGTATTCTCGGATCTGGAAAATCATCCATCGGTCCGCCCCGTTGAGCGCCGGGACCTCCGGGACCTCCTCCTCCACCTCCGCCGCCGCGTGGACCGAAATTCGATCTTTCACGATCGACCGGTCCGCCGCGCGACGTAAAATCACGCGGATCCTGAGGTCCGACACGGAAATCCGGTCCTCGAGGTCCGAAATCCGATCTATCCTGCGGCGCTACAGCGGGAAATTTTGGCAAATCCATGAGGGACGGCGGCTGATCGTTCGAACGACGCGAAACGGAAATATCGTCGAACGGCTGCTGCGACGAACGATCGTTACGCTCCATGCTACGATCGTTTCGATCCATTCGATGATTTCTCTCCATTCGATCGTCGATCGGCAATGTACCGTCCGCCAATTGGCGCAAACGATCCGCCAGGCTCGGTTTTGCCTCTTTCTTCGCTTCCGGTTCGGGCTTCATCGACGACGAGCCGAGACTGCTCGGCCCAACGCCGCTCTCGGAATGTCGCATCACCGGCTCACGGCTGTTACGATCGCGATCTCGTCTCTCGTCGCGTTCGCGATCCCGTCCACCACCACCACCGCCGTCCCGTCGTCTTCCATCTCGTCCACGATCTCTTCCACGTCCACGATCACGGCCACGCTCGTTGCTGCTCCTTCTCTCGGCTGAATCACCGCGATCGGAATTACGATCGCGTCTCTCGCGACTATCGCGACTCACGCGATCGCGAAAATCACGATCGTTGTCCGATCTGGGCTCCGACAATGGTCCCTTGCCAATCGCCGCTAACAATTGATCGCTCAAATTTGGCTTGTCCTTCGGACCGTTCGACGTGCTTGGCGGTATCGCGTCTTCCATGTCCATATCCATGTCCATGTCGTCCGAATGATGATGATGATGATGATGGGGCTGGGGCTGGGGCTGTTGCTGCATTTGCAACGGCATAGGGGGCGGAGGTGGCCCAACGCCGAACGGTGGCTGACGCATCATTGGCAAATTTGGGAGATTCGTGTCGCTCGTGGGCGGTGGGACTCCCATCGGTGGCACGTTGTGCGGCATTCCTGTATTTTTTATTTTTTTTTTTTTGTTTTAAAGAAAGAAAAAAAAGAAAAGCAATGAAATTTCAGATGATCGAGGAAATCGATGGTACAGTGCACCGAATCGCCTCGAATTTTTTTTTCCCCGTTTTTACGTGAACGATAAAATTGTCTCGAAAAAAATTTCTAAAAGTCGAACTCCGTGGCTCGCGTGAATTTTGGATTTTTACTTTAATCTTCAATTATTTCTATGATTCACAGCGGTTTTTTTTTTTTCCTTTTTTTCTCATCGAGTCCAATTCTCTGAATGGGACTATGCACGGAAGCGATTTTTTTTTTAATTGAACGCTTACCCATTGAATTGGTCTTGTCCTGTTTTTTTTTTTAATTTTTTCAAAGAAACAAAAGCAATGAAATTTCAGATGATCGAGGAAATCGATGGTGCAATACACCGAATCGCCTCGAATTTTTTTCCCCCGTTTTTCCGTGAACGATAAAATTGTCTCTAAAAAAATTTCTAAAAGTGGAACTCCGTGGCTCGCGTGAATTTTGGATTTTTACTTTAATCTTCAATTATTTCTATGATTCACAGCGTTTTTTTTTCCTTTTTTTCTCATCGAGTCCAATTCTCTGAATGGGACTATGCACGGAAGCGATTGTTTTTTAATTGAACGCTTACTCATTGAATTGGTCTTGTCCTGTTTTTTTTTTTTATTTTTTCAAAAGAAACAAAAGCAATGAAATTTCAGATGATCGAGGAAATTGATGATAGAATGTACCGAATCGCCTCGAATTTTTTTCCCCGTTTTTCCGTGAACGATAAAATTGTCTCGAAAAAAATTTCTAAAAGTCGAACTCCGTGGCTCGCGTAAATTTTGAATTTTTACTTTAATCTTCAATTATAATGAAAAAAAAAAAATAATAATTGGCACTTTTTTTTTCAATTGAACGCTTACCCGTTGAATTGGACTTGTCGGACGGTGCGGCAGGTGCGGGTAACGGTATCTGCGTTATAAGGCCAACTCCGACTCCTGCGCCGAATGGCGAATTGACAGGCGGTGTCATCATCTGCTGCATCATGCCGGGAGGACCGAGAAGACCTTGCATATTCGGCGGTGGCACACCGATCGGTACGTTCGGCATTAAACCATGAGGCATTTGCAAACCCATCGGACCGAGCATACCTGATTTTTTTTTTTTCATCAAATTAAATTTTGTTAAATTAGCTCAAACTAAGTTAATTATCATTTTATTCACGGTTGGACGCACTTATCGAGATGTTATCAAAAAATATGTTTGTCCGAAATTTCATCGTCTAACTTTGATCGTTTTTTTTTTTAATGCAACTAAACATGTTCTCACTGCGATAATAATTGTTTAATCGAGCTACATCTTTAAAAATTTATTATCAGCCATTAAAAACAAACTTCGAATTCTTATCCTTAAGATAAAAAAAAAATAATAATAATAATAATTCGGAGAATTCGAATTTTCCACAATGTTGCTGTATAATGTTATTAAAATTTTGAATTTTGCTCATTTTTGGAAAAAAAAGTTATGAAAGGATTTTTTTCACTCACGTGGTATCGGAAAACCGGGCGGCATCATCGGAGGAAGTTGAGCGTTCGGGGGAGGTGGCAACAAGCCGCCTGAATTCGTTGGACGTATCGGTGGCGGTTGACTCGTATCGACCATTTGTTGTTGCGGTTGTTGTTGTTGTTGTTGTTGTTGTTGTTGTTGTTGTTGCTGTTGTTGAGAACTCGAGGATGATTGCATCACGTTGACAACTCCATCGGTGAGAGTAGGAATCGGTGCGCCGCTAGTGGGCATTGAATGCTGCATCGATATATGATGATGACTGCCATCATCGTTTCCGCTGTGTCTCAATTTTCCTGTGAATATAAAAATTCAATTATGAAAAAAAAAAAAATTATTCAACCAATCGCGATTAATTAAAATTAAATAATGAATAATAATTTCATTTCATCTCTGAATGCTATTTTTTTTTTTCTAATTAAAACAAAAAGTAAAAATAAACATATCGTGAAAAAAAGTTTATAGAATTATTGTCTGGGACACGCGCGACTTCGACAAGAGTTGAATTTTCTCTTGCAATTATCCGTTTAAATATTAATTTTGCAAGTTGGCTCAAGCTACGCACGATTTTGGGACGCGTTAAGTGAATGCCCCGGTTAATGAACATTTAACCGAGGATTTACGTTTTTTTTTCACTTTTTTTTCCATTATATCCGAGTACGATATCCAAAAACATTGGTTTCATAACAATTTCGTTCATGCTAAATGTAATAATGTTGAATTTTTTTTTTGTAAAAACATTGAAAAATCAGGAAAATAAGCAAATTAAAAATGCATGTTTGATATCCGAAAATCAATCGAAAAAAATAGCTATTATACTTTTATTTCACATTTACTTTGTTCCATTTACATTTATTTGATGAATAAATGAAAAACATTCAATAAATTGCGCTGAATTTCCAAGGGGATTGGGAAAAAATGAAAACTGTTATGGAACAACAATCAACAACTCGGACACGTCCTAAATTCGTTGTCCCAGTTAATGACGGAATAAATGAAAGTGCCGATTTTTAAAGCTAAATTCATAATACATCGAAAATAGTAACTAATCTGAACTTTTTCTAGTCGGAGAGTTGAAAATTGAACCTTCATTTGCGGATATTGAATCAACGTATCGATAAAATATATGAAACATCAATTATCGGCCAAGTTTGGGCTTGACTATCGGGGATCTTTTTGTAAGTTACACAGCTTGGTGTCTGCGTTGAAAAACACGTGCCATAATTTTTTCAGATTTTTTCCTCCATTTTTTTAGCTGCCATTGGCTATCGAATTTTTTCATTTGAAACTTTTTTTTTTTCTTCATTTAATTTTGGCGGCTTGAATTTGAAAAAAAAAGACAAATTCTATATTTTTTTGTAAAAATATCTCAACTTTCCGAAAAAAAATATAGCTTAATTAATATGCGTGTAGAAGACTCTCAAAATCAAAATTATAATCGAAAAAGTCGTTTTTTCACGATTGCCCAAAGTTCGAAAAAATTTTCCATATATTTTTCAGAAAGCTGAGAAAATTTTACACAAGTTATGTTATTTTTAAGTTGAGATCTCTAAAAACACTCCTGGGATTAATGAAAATGTAAAAAAAAACATTATAAATCTCATTTATTCTAACAATTTTAATATTTTTCTTATTTTTTGGAATGGCTGCTGAAACGAGCAATAGACAATTGTTGTGTACTGGTGTAAATACTGGGTTATTATTTTTATTATTTTACCATTACGACAACGGAAGAGTTCATCATTTTACAAGATTGAATTCATAAAATTTTTTTCGTAAAATGGATATGACTCTGGTACATTCATTAAAATTAATTTTCAATGAATAATTAGTACCTGTCACTACTAAAGGACTCACAGAAAGCTCATAAATTCTTTCTACTGGTGTCTGAGAATGAAATGAACCTTAAAAAAACGTCAAAGCTTAATTTCCAATAGAAAAATATTAAAATTGTCAGAATAAATGAGATTTATAATGTTTTTCTTACATTTTTATTAATCCCAGGAGTGTTTTTAGAGATCCCAACTTAAAAATGACATATGTTATGTAAAATTTTCTCAGCTTTCTGAAAAAAATATGGAATTTTTTTTTGAACTCTGGGCAATGGCGAAAAAAAACGACTTTTCAGATTATAATCTTCATTTTGAGAGTCTTCTACACGTGTATTAATTAGGTTTTCGTTTTTTTCGGAAAGTTGAGATTTTTTTACAAAAAAAAAATATAGAATTGGGTTGTTTTCAAATTCAAGCTGCCAAAATTAAATGGAAAAAAAAAAAAAAAAATGCCGCAGACGATACGAAATTTGAAAGAGAAAAAATAAAATGTTACCTATTAAACGGGGAGGTAACGTGTCCTCGTCGATCATACCACCTTCCTCGAGTAGCTCGAGATCGTGCTCATTGACGGTGGCCAATTTGTTCCACGGTATGTAACTCACGCCAAGCTCGACTTCCCAGTAATCCTTCCACTCTTTGCCCTTTACGCCTTTTCCCGGTGCCCATGCCAACTGGGAAAAATGATTTTTTCGTTTTAAAAAAAAATTTTTTTTTTTTTCGTTTTCCCCATTTATTTGAACTCGAACGATTATAATATCTGAAAAATTTCAACGATAGCGCGGTCTCCGATTAAAAATTAATTTTTAATCGTTGCTTTCTTACCGTTATCGCTTTTCCTTGCATCTTGTGATTCTTTAGCTTGGTGAGGGCACGATAAGCGTCCTGTCTTCTATTCATGCATATGAAGGCACAACCACGCGGCGATATCAAATCGATACTGACGATATCACCGAGCTCGCCAAAAGTGTCGGACAATTCCTCCTGGTGGACGAGCTTCGACAAATGGCCCACCCACAGAGTCGTACTGCATACTAAAAGAAAAAACAAAAAAATAAAATAAAAATAACAATAAGTCAATGAACCAACAGCAGCGAACGGGGCCAATACTGAGATCAGAGATCGGTTTAGCCGCGCACTTCGATTTTCGAGCGAAAGGCAGTTTTTCTGAGTTTTCGATGATAAGAAAAGTATCAAAAACTCGGCAAACGAACAGTCGCTCGTATCAGTCAGTTTTATCGCAATTTCCCTGAGCCCTCGTGCAAATGAGATACAGCAGTGCATTGGGAAAAAAGTTTGGCTACGGCTCTTGGGAGATCTCGCAAAAAATGAAAATTCAAAGTTGAATAAGGAATAAGGGGTGGGGGGGATACGTGAAAGGGTGAAAAAAAACCCTTGGAAAACTGATTAAAAAAAAAAAAAGGAAAAAAGTTAAACAAATCAGTCATTTTAATTTACGTACCGCTCAATTTTTCTCGAACGATCGGGGGTAATCCTCTTTTTCTGCGCTCCCTCTGCTTCTCCCGTTCTTCCTCCGTCACTTTTTCACGACTATCGTCGCGTTTTCTCTCGCGTTCGCGTTCTCTCGATCGGGATCTAAAATAAGCGACGAAAAACGCATTATTGGGGGAAAAATTTATAATAATTGAGTGGAGGGGGGGGGGGGGGGGGGGGGGGAATAAATGGAAAATTTAATGACCTTCGACGTCTCGATCGGCTTCGCGAACGTGATTTTCTCTCCCTGTCGCGATCCCTGTCGCGATCTCTGTCCCGATGACGGGGCGATCGGGAACGGCTGTGACGCCTGAAACGATCGGGCGATCTGCTCTGCGATCTCGCAGGATCGAGATTAACGATTTCAACGCTACTGCTGTCGCGTCTGCTAGGCGGCGGTGGCTCGTCGTTTATTTCATCGATCAGGGGACTCTTTTCGCTCTGCGGCAATGGCTGAACAACCGGACGCAGAACCGAGGGCGGCTGAGTAGCGTAAGGCAAAGCCGGCGGATAACCGGGCGGCGGCTGACTCATGTCCTGCTGCATCATTCCCGGACCGCTGTTTACCGCGTACGAGCTTTGCTGGCTCGGTTTTATAACGTCCGATGGCTTGAGATCGCACTCGGAGGCGAATGGCAAATTCTGCAATTATCGTGACGACTTTACAAGCTTGCTGGGATTGTATCGGTTTTGAAATATAATAATTATTTATTTTTCCCATGTATCACGTTATTTATTTAATTATTAAATTATTTAAAAAAAAAAATAGGATTGCAGAAAAGCTGAATTATCATTAAAACGTTTTCGGAATAGTCTATGAATTCACTGAGAAATATTTTCCATAAACGATCCGAATGATTTTTCAACGGAAATCGTGGCCAAGCAATTGGCTGTAATTTTTTTAAACAACCCCTGCTCCGGTGAATTTCATGAAAAATCTTTTACAAATAGAAATAACGTTGAAATTAAAATTCGAGCATTTGTACGGATTTTTTTTTTTAATGAAATAAAGTTGAAATGAAAATTTACGTTTCAGGCGATTGCGATGAATTATAAAAGTTGTAAATTGATAGTTATTTCTCTTTTTTTTTCTCCAAGTTCACTGTATATTTAGAAAATCGTGAAAAAAAGGGTAATGAACTTTACGGAAAGTCGTGAAAACGGTTTTTTGCAAAGTAACTATTTTTTTTCATGCACAAGTTAGAAAATTTGGTCACCTCTTGAAGATAAATACTTACGGGAACCGTCTGAGCAAGATGTTTGTCGAATTCTTCTTCTTGCTGCTTCATCTGCTGCAATTTGCGCATTTTTTCCTCCATCTCATGCTGAGTCGTCGATGCTCCGCCCTGCATAGTTTGCTGCAGCGTTTGCAACTGTCTCAAAACCTTTGAAAAATATATAAATATATATATATTATGTTATATATATATATTAGGGTGTTGAAAAAAAAAAATTTTGATTTTTCATGCTCCCCTCAAAACTTGAGTTTTGATGAAAAAAAAAAACATCCTCGCGAAGTGGGAGCTCTGTAGCTCAAGTGGAAGCCGCCGCTCATCGGACGTTTCTAATTATAACAGCGAATTAACGTCTTTGACGAAATTTTTGGAAGGACAAATTTGAGACCGTGGGGATTGTATTTCGAGTAAAAAGAATCTTCAACGATTTAAAAGTTGTAAACGATATTGCTGAACGAAAAGTAAGCTTTGCGCGCGGAATTTAATTAATTATTAACCAAGGATAGTGATCAAGCGCAATATATACTTTTAGTCGCTGATTTTCACCGAAACACGTATGCCACGTGTAAAAAAGGCATAGTTGGAATCAATCTTTACCGAAAATAAATAAATGAATGACATTTTGCGTTTTTGTTTTTGCATAAAGTCATAGGGGAAAAATTGTTAAAGGTGAATAAATTTGCTTATATACTATCGGCCCTCAGACTAATGATTTTCTATTTCAGCAAGAGAATAAAGAACCACGGAGTACGTATTTGAGTCGAGAAAAAAAATTATCACGAAAAAAAATATTTCACCAGATACGAATTGCTTATGACAATTTATAAAGAATTTTTAATCGCAAAATTCATTGTTACGAATAGAATCGATTTAAATTTTTATTTAGAACACGACGGTGTCAGAAAAAAATGTTAAATTTAAAATTGTTTAAAATTTTTTTATAAACAATCAGAAATTAGGAATAAAACGAAAATTTATTTAATAAAATTTTTTTCTCTCAATTCGAAATACAATCCTCACGGTCTCAAATTTTTCGTTCCAAAAAGTTCGTCACAGACGTTAATTGGCTGTTGTAATTAGAAACGTCCAATGAGCGGCAGCTTCCGCTTAAGCTACAGAGCTCCCTCTCCGCGACGATGTTTTTTTTTCTATCAAAACTCAAGTTTTGATAGGTGAGAGCATGAAAAATCCAAATTTTTTAAAAAATATATATACGCATTTTATATATATACACGCATATTTATATATGTACGCATATTTGAAGTAAAATTTAAATATTAAATAGTACATTTAAAAAAAAAATTGTATTATCGATGAAAAAAAAAAAAAAAAAAAAAAAAACCAATACCTCGGGATTCGTGAGTAAAAGTCCGAGGCTCTCGAGGCTTCCGCCGGCAGCGTTGTGCTGATTAATGGCAGTTGTGACGGCAGCGGGTGAACTCGCCACCATTATATCATCGTCCTCCTCCTCGCCGTAATCGAAATCCAACAATTTTTTGTCAAATTTAACCGAGCTCTGCGACTCATTGGCAGCCTCCTGTTTCTTCAGGAGTAACTGATGAAGATGCTGCAGTTGATCGAGAAGAGCAACGTCCACCTGGCTCGTCGCCGATTGTCCCTGCAGAGAAAGCGACAGGGACTTTTTTGAACGGACATATCGTCGGATTATCATAATACGGAGCGACGAACGGGAGGGAGCAGCCGATCGAACAGCGATTTCTTACCAAAATTTTGTTTGCATTGATATTGGCGGCTTCGAGCTTTGTCTGAGCCAACCAGGCCGGATCTATCTGTTTGGCGGATGAAAATTGTTTCTGCTCCTTCGGCGTGCTCTTCAGACCCGGCGGTGTCTTGGCGATGGAATTTAGACTGATATTGTTGCTCGAGGATGCATTCAGGGCACCTAAAATTGGGGAAAAGAAAAAAGAATAAAAATTTTCGTCTTTATCAATCCAAAAAAAAAAACGCTTTTTCACTGCGCATCTTCGATCAGAGACCAAAGTTAATGGACAAACTTAGCGCGAGGATAATGGAATATAAAAAAAAAAAAAACAAAATATTTACAATCAGTAGTATTGTTAAAGAGAATTGTAATAATGTATGCATCGAATAAATGGAAATTGAGGGCTCGACTTTTTAAATTCGAAAAAAAAATTAAATATGTATTTTTTACTCCATTCGGGTAAATTATATCGAAAATTTCAAACGAAAAATTGTTTCAAATGCTTTTGCGGTCATGTAAATGAATATTCGGGATTGGTATGTAAAACATTGCGAGCAAAGCGCAATTTAAAAAATAATTTTCCAATTTCAAAGAAATTCTACTATAATTTGAATTTAAATCTGAATGTGTCGCCGTAATGCCCCGAGGCACTAACCAACGATCGCTCGTTTTATCGATATAGATTTTTTTTTTCTCCACAAGACGAAAAAAAGTCTTTTCTTGGAATCTGGAAAATGTATAATTTGGAAATACAAGAAATTCTCACCGTTGGTATTGTTCAGAGATTGTTCCTTGTGAATGGGATGATTGGGATCTGCGAGGTTAATGGGCAAACTTAGTGCGAGAATAATAGAATATAAAAAAGAATATTTATAACCAGTAGAATTGTTAAAGAGATTTGTAATAATTTATGCATCGAATAAATGGATATTGAGGGCTCGACCTTTTAAATTCGAAAAAAAAAAAAATTTACACGTATTTTTTTACTCCATTCGAATAAAATTCTATCGAAAATCCCAAACGAGAAATTGTTTCAAACGCTTTTGTGGTCACGGTAAATGAATATTCGGATTGGTACATAAAACATTGCCAGCAAAGCGCAATTTAAAAGCTAATTTTCCAATTTCAAAGAATCTTTACTATAATTATTTGAATTTGAATCTGATTTATTTATTTTATTTTTGTAATAATTGCAATTTTTTAGATATTTATGCGCTATGTAATTTTAGTATTATTATTAGTTACTGTTGACTTGATTTACTATGCGATTTTTTTCTGCTTTTTTGTTCACTGATTATGTTGTCTATGATACCAAGGGAAATTAATTCCCGTATAAATAAATAAATAAATAAATAAATAAATAAATAAATATTCGTCGCTATAATCGTTCGTTTTATCGCTATGGTTTTTTTTTTTTTTTTTTTTTTTTAAATAGAAGAAATTCTCACCGTTGGTATTGTTCAGAGATTGTTCCTTGTGAATGGGATGATTGGGATCCGCGAGATCGAACAGCGGCTGTATAACGTCGGGCTGAAAAACCGCATTTTTCTGCCACAGATTGAGAACCCTGATGACTTTGCTCTTGTCCTCGGGCGGGCATTTCAGGAGATTTAGAAAAGTAGTTTGCATGTTTTTGGCGAAACGCGGCGCGAAAACGTCCTTCTCGACGCTGAATTGATGCCGAGACTGCCTGACGATCGAGTCTATGACGTAGAGGCCCGGAACTTTGTATTCCGGCTTGCACTGCGAGAGACAAAGAAATAACGATCGAAAATATAAATTAAGGCACGCAAAATTTGATGATAAAAAATATATATATATATTTACTCACTTTTTGTATGAATTTCTCTACGCTTTGTACGACGTGCTTGTAAAACTTGATAGCCTTTATGGCGCCTCTCGTCAGCGAATTCATTTTGGCCTTGGATATCGGAGGCTTGACATCGTACAGAGCGGATAGCTGGGGAGAAAAATTGGCAAATTTTCGAGGAAATCCCTTGGAAAAACCATTTTTCGGCCTCGTTTACAATAAATAAGAATTATACAATCGTAAAACGCGTGCGGCGACATAGCGGAAAAAAGGAGGGGGGGGGGCGGAGGGGTTCCTCTTGTTGGCCCTGTCGAGTTCGTTATACGTTGCATCTATTTACCAAACTCTCGTGCACGGAAATTTCATTCATACAAGCGTACAATTGGCACGGAATCTTTTGCCGAATCTATGCGATTCGTTCGAAGCCTCAAAAAGATTGAAAATAATTGTACTTTTTTTGGGCAAGGGGCGGCGAGCAAAAAGCTCAGCGGAAAGTGGGAGGGTTTTTTTTTTTTTTTTTTTCTCCTCTCTGTATATCACGGGTAAAGAACGACGATGACCTCCAAAGTTTTCCGCAAAAAAAAAAAAAAAAAAAACACAAAAATTGTTACATCGCTCACCTCCGCGTTGAAAGCTTTTACGGCATCCATTGTACGTGAAGTTTGTTGCTTGCACGAGCACAACGAGCGTATGATTGAAAAAAATCAAACACAAAAAAATAAATAAAAACACGATGGATGTAAATTCACGAGATCTTTAACACTTGTCTCTTTACAAATAATCGCATTTTATCGCCGTCGCGCACTTCGCAGCAAAAAGGACCATGCCATTCAAGATGGCGGCTATTCATTACCCAGTGTGCAACGGGAAATACGGCGTTCGTGACGTCACACCGCCGCAAGAGAGCCACAAGAGGCCCTAGTGAGTTTTTATGATTCTAGTTTTTAATATTCATGAGGGAAATTACCGGTTAGATGACCCGGTAATTTGAAGAATTTACATTGTTTAACAAAATTATCTCGGCAAAGAATGAAATGTTGATCATTCGCGTGTCGGTATATACGGAAAGTAGAGATAAAATTAAAACGGTTTTTGTCTATCGAGTCTATGGTTAATCCCCCGAAGAAAAGAAAAAAAACGACGGCACATGGGATATGTACCTTACGGTGTTGTAATTTGTAGTTGCTGCGCAGCCACTAGATGGCAATGCCGGTTAAAGCCAAAAAACATTACGGATTGACGGTGAATTTATTTGCAAGTGCAGTGATTACGCTGATAAGAGAGCAGTAGTGTTGTGGTGGGGGGGGATCATTTTTCATTCCGAAAAAAAATCCTCTTTCTATTTTTCGAAACAATGACGTTAAATTGACAATTAATCGTACAGTACGTTCCATCTCGAGTTTTTATTTGGTGCTCCTCTCCCTCGTGTGTGCCGATCGATCGTGGCGAGTGCAGCATCGACGAAATTATGCATCATCTCTGGAGTCACCCAAATATATACAACATTGACACACGCGCACATACCTCGGAGATCAATCTCGTCAATGAATTGAAAAATTTTTAATCGCTTTCACACGCTTGTCACTCAAATCGGCAATCTCATTTTTATTCTTTATTTATTCAACTTACATTATTATGCTTATTATTGTTTATCCGAGCATTTATATCGCGAAAAATTTATCAATAAACATTGTTGCTCGTTATTCCTGAATTCTGTCGTATTTTTTTTTTATTCGTGTGTATCCAGCCGTTCTATATTGATTTCCCATTGTTTCAATACCATACACATGTACCATCGAGTGTAATCAAATTTCGTTATATTTTTTTTTCTCCATACACGCACGTTGCATATACATTTTTTTCAGTTTTTTTCGTATTTCGAAGTATTTTTTCTTTTAGCTCTCAGCGGTACGTTTCAAATTTTCGTTTATCTTTTCTAAAATTTTCTCAAGACGCACCGTCGTTGAGTCTGAAAAAAATTAGCCCGAACGCTTCGACGAAAGAAATAAATTGATATATTTGATGAAAATTATTTTTTAATCGGAGAAAAATTCATGGTGATAGGTCTCGCGATTTGAAAAAAATAACAAACGATACGAACAATTTTTTTTGTCGTCATGGTGCACAAAGATTCAGCCGGTATGTTCGGCAGTATAATGACGACCGTTTCGCTGAGAAGATGTTTTTACTTTTCCACAATGGTGCTCGTTCTCTCGACTCTAATGGCCGTCATAATAATCGTCAAGCTGTCCCCCCTCGAATCTATAAAGTGTCAGCCTCACGCCGTTACGCCGGCGATAGAATGGAGCACGCCGGCTAATCAGCGGGCCGATAATAGCCCGACGCCTAAAACGATCGTCAATCAGAAGGAGATCAACGACAAGAATTATCAGGAGATGAGAGAAAAAATGATACAGAGCAAATTGGCTCGTATGTCCCAGAAAATGAGAAACAAAGTTTTGCCTCTGCTGGGTAACAATACGATATTAGAGGTCAATTACAATGTTCATATATTTTACTACGCGTGGTACAGATCTCGCAGCTTCGATGGTTTTTGGAAACACTGGAATCACGATTATTTGCCAAATTGGAAGAAAAATGATAAGAGAGTCTTTCCGGATGGAAGTCATCAACCGCCTGCCGACATAGGAGCCAATTATTATCCCAGCTTGGGATGCTATAGCTCTTTGAATCCGCAGGTTTCCGATTATTCGCTATTATTATTAATTAATTAATTAATAAATATTGAAATAATAATGACGGATGTTTGAAAAAAATTTATATAAAATAAAGAAACAATTTATTATTACTATATTGTATACCAAGAATTTATTAAATCGTACAAATTTCATGCCCGATTAACTCAATTATGGGAAAAAAATCATTGATTTTTTCGTTTATCGTATATGAATCTATATGTCTATATATAAATATATCTGTGTATCTATGTAACTATATATCTATATATAATATGTCTATATATCTATATATAAATCGTATATGAATTCTATAGGTGATCGATCTTCACATGATACAATTAAAAGACGCCGGCGTTGGCGTGGTCGTTGTATCCTGGACACCGCCGAATTCAGCCGAAAATTCCGACGCCGTTATGCCCGATTTGTTGGACGCGGCGCACAGGCATAATTTAAAAATAGCCATACACGTTGAACCGTACGACGGAAGAAATCCGATAAATTTGATCGAGAACATAAGATACTTGTTCACTCAGTACGGCTCGCATCCGGCTCTTCACAAAATGAAAAGAAATCACGAGTAATGAAAATAATTCTTCATACGTATATCGACGATACATGCGCCTGCCGGAGAACGTGTTTTAAAGATTTTGTTATTTTTTTTTTTCTTCACAGCGGTGCGGTATTGCCGGTAATGTACATTTACGACTCTTACGTATTTCCTGCCAATGCCTGGTGGGAATTACTCTCCGATCGTGGAAATTTGACTCTACGCGGGACCGAACTCGATGCCATTTACATCGGCCTGTTGGTCGATTCGCAGCATCGTAATCACATCAAAAAATCACATTTCGATGGTTTTTACACGTATTTCGCGATAAACGGTTTTAGTTATGGTAGCTCGTGGAAGAATTGGAAAGATTTGCACAAATTTGCCATGCAAAATGGTCTTTTGTTCATACCGAGTCTCGGACCTGGCTACATCGATACTCAGGTAACGAAAAATCAAAGAATAAATAATATTTTCTTCTTTTTCGTCATTTTCTTGCGGACACGATATTTTAATCCATAATTTCTCCATTCCCATTTATAGCGTGTCACTCGTGGCAAATTTTAAACTCTGTACCCATTGAAAATCATTTATTTTATATCTACATATTATGTATCGTCGATGTTTCCATAATTCGCCGCTACGATCGCTGCTTTCGACCCTCATCGAAATACCCGGTCCAATCACAGCGCACAGAATTCTTTATCATTTATAGACTCGTGAAGCTTTGAATATTTAAAAAAAATATATATATATTATAAAATATATATATTATATATATTATATTTTATATATATTATAAAAATATATATTTTATATATATTATAAAAATATATATAATATAAATATTATAAATATAAATATAAATATATATATAAATAATATAATATAAATAAATATATATAATTTAATAAAACAATTTTTCGTCGACGAGAAAGCCAGGATAATTGGAACATTTGATTTGTGTCGTCAGGTACGACCATGGAATGCCGAGAATCGAAGACACAGAAGGCACGGAAAATATTACGAGGTAGCATGGAGAAGCGCTCTGAACAGCGGATCGAAAATCATCTCGATAACGTCTTTCAACGAATGGCACGAGGGTACGCAGATCGAGCCAGCAAAACCAGTCAGCAACAATAAATTCACGTATCTCGATTATCAGCCCGAAGGACCGAATTTTTATTTAAATTTGACGAAATGGTGGGTAAACCAATTCACGGCGAAATATGACGACAAATCGAATTAAACGGGGAGAGAAAAAAAAAATAACCATTCTTAACGAGTATTTGCTTGACAGCGGGTAACTCAATTTTGAAAAGAAAAAAAAAAAATTAAGTTTGCACACGGGAGTGACATAATCAAACGATAAGGGTAAGAGGGTTGTTGATAATTTAATGAATAAATTTTTATCACTTTCGTGTTTCATATCCGGAATATCGTACTATTTTAAATCTCCAGAGTCCAGGGAAAGCCCACGGCAGTAGAGTTTCATGAGAATTTTGCAGAGTTACTTATGCAGGGAGAGAACGAACGATGAGCAAATTTTTCCGGACTAGAAAAAATTTTGATTGATTGATTGATTTTTTTTTTTTTCATACCTTATTAGTCTAGTCACACTTTACGATAGTCGATTATAGTTTATGGTGTTGAAACTTTGGGGGGCCTAATCGGCATTTAAATATTCATTGTTATTTAATAATTAATTTATAAACCGTTGAATAAAACAGACGAAATAAACGAATTCAGCATATAACGATACGATTGCAAAATTCACGACCAAATCTTGAAACAATAATAATAATAATAAACCGCTGAATTTATGTAGAATTTTATGACGATTCATTAGTTTTTTTAGTTCCTTTTTTTCAGTTTTTTTTTTTAAATAAATAGGTTAAAAGATAAGACGAAACGTAAAGTGATAATTATCTTAGGTAATAGATTATTTATATACACGACGTTACGCGTTTATTGCTCTCGAACGATGAGTTATCGTCGTAAAATCTTCGTTTTTTCCTCTCTCTCTCTCTCTCTTTCTCTCTTGATCTACGATTTTTATGGGAGATACGACTTTTAATTTTAAATATATTTCTGTGATATTTAATTAGAAAGAAAAACATACTTGAGTCGATCTCAAGCTTTGTGAGAGTCGAAAATCTTTATTGTTTAATATATCACTTTGCCCACTCAAATACGAGTGGTGAAATGTCAAAATATTTTTTTTTTTCTACAAAATATTATCGATTAATTGGCACAGATCCGTAATTACTTGCACCGAAGCGTGATTTTTCTTCTTGATTTTTTTTTTTTTTTTCGTCCCTCGTAAACATAAAAAGTACACACGATTACATGTGTTACGTATTATATAGACAATAATCATATCCCTGTCCCTTCTTTTTACAGGGTAACCTTCCTCCCGCTAATCCTTCTAGATTTTAACTATAATAATAACGATAATAATATAATCTTTAAGTAAAAAAAAAAAGAAAAGAATAATAAACCCTATTGCACTGAAAAAAAAAAGAAAAAAAAATCAACGACCCATCTGTCGGAGGCAATGAAAAAAAATATATATATATACATATAAAATTTCAACGTTGCATGAACATTGCGGAAAAAAAAAGTTTCAACTCGAAATCGTTCCCACATATCTTTACGATGTTTATTCGTTGTACACTTGATCGTATGTATCTTGCATGTGTATATGTATACTTTAACGACGTTACAAGCAGACGAAATGCCTATGACGAATATTTGAGGATTCTCTTTGCAAACAAAAGTATTTAAAAAAATTGAAAAAAAAAAAAAAAAATAGAGAAAGGAGACGTGAAAACTTCGAATTTATAGTTCGTCGATATAAAATCGCCCCGTTGATCTTTATATATAAACGATTTGAGATATAAAAAATGTAACACGTGTTTCAACCATTTCACATATCTTCTATTATTAATTCATGTAAATGCATGTCGACAATTGGAAAAAAAAAAAAAAAAAAACAACTATCTAGTACACGAGGGATTATTATCGATGAAAGTACGAAATACCTGTCGCATAAATAAAGTACATTAATTACAACAAAATCGCCGTTTTTCTTTGCATCCTGCAAAATACTCCCGCTAATATTGCAAAAAAAAAACCGTATATTTCATTTTCAGGTCTTTTTTTTTAATTTTACGAACTCCCTACGAACGTGCCAAATGATAAAAAACGAAAAATTCTCTCCATTCGGCACCGTTTTCGCCGGTAGCCAAGTTGGATGAAAAAATAAAAACGTAAAAATGAATCACGCTGATAAATACAAAGCGTTAACAACAATAAACTACTTGGTTTAACTGAAATAAATTTATTTCGGGAAATACAGTACAATTTTAGCTCCTATTTCGGATCGTATATCAATCAATAACCTTTTTTTTTTAAATAATCAATATACGTATCACACTTTCCTGAACACGGCAAATACATATCATACAACACAAAAAAAAAAAAAAAAAACAACTGAAGATGTAAGAATTAAAAGAGCTTGAAATTGCTTTGTAAAACTTTGAATGTAAAGCCACGAAAGTATATTCACGTAAATTATACATTAATGCACGCGTTGTTATTCGAACTTTCGTTGAAGTAGCAAAATATAAAATGGCAGACTAAGGACTGGGAATACTGCATCTGGTATATTACAGGGCGAGGTGTATTATGTATGCATGTTTGAAAAAAAGGAAACGAAATTTTAATTGACGTGAGAATCGAAACGGAAAAAAAAAAAAAAAAAAAAAAAAAAAAAAAAAAAAAAAAGTTCATGGCGGCCGAAAAAGGATCACGGCTGGCGTGAATATGAAAATTGGAGATGGATAAAATACAGATCTTCTCTGTAAATAATTACCCAATTGGGTTTAATATACATATATATATATATATATATAGTGCACAGTAATTAATTATTGCAAGCTGTACAATGTCGTATCTCAAAAGACTAATATAACTCCGTTACTTTCGACGAAGCACCTCAATTTTCATCATTTTCACTCATATCGCTTAACGTTACGATAATTATAATCACTCACTCATCTTAAAATCAATAACTTAAAATATGCTCTGACACGGCCAAGTATCCATTATTTGACGCAACGTTCTTGTTCCCCTCTCAACGTTCTCATATTTTTTTTTTTCTCTTTTAAGTTCGTTCAAACCATTAAAAGTCAAATCTATAGTCTCATAGTGAAATTTCACGTAAGCACAGTCAAATCGAGAATCCGATGATTTTTTTTTTGTACCAAACTTGAATAAATTGGTATTTCTTCTTCATAATTTGTTTTTTTTTTCTCCATCTTATTCTCTTATTTAATTTAAATATCGTTTTCCGATCATAAATACAGTATTCATTATTTATTTATTATTCATTTGAGGAATATACATTTTAGGGCGGTTCAAAAAAGGGCCTTTTTTTTAGATTTCGCTCTTCTCCGAGATTCTTGTACTTTTTCACTAAAAAATAGCTCACGCGAAAGGGCTGGGCTTAAAATTTTTTTTTTACTACTGCCACAACGACGTTGAAATTTTTTAAGGCTATTTTTGGGAATTTCAAAATTGGGATACCGTAAATAGCCTTTTTTCAAAATTTCAACGTCGTTGAGTCAGTAGTAAAAATTTTTTTTCAGCCCAGCCCTTTCGCGTGAGCTATTTTTTAGTAAAAAAAAAGTACAAGAATCTCGGAGAAGAGCGAAATCTAAAAAAAAAAGGCGCTTTTTTGAACCGCCCTAATATATATATTGGTTATACGTTTATATATACTTATGAAAATAGATATTTCTCTCCTATACGGTAATCGAATAGTAAAGATGAGAAGAAACAGTGAATGTGATGCAGAATTCATGAAAAAAAATTTAAAAAAAGAAAGAAAAGAACACGAACGAAACAAACGAAATTTTTTTTAACACAAAGCAGAGAATCAATGTTGTGCACTTATTACATAATGATTTACCGTATAGTTGTGACAAATAGCCATTGAAGAAAATTACTTTCAGTGTCGAACAGATGAGCTTTGAGCTGTAATTCCTTACGTACAACCTTATCGATGTTTTCAGAGGATTAAAAAAAAAACAAAAAACAAAACAAAACAAAACAAAAAAATTTTACAATTGAGTGAAAAATTACCTTGAATGGAGTCGGTAAAAGCGTGTGTAAACTTACATTTATCACGCATTGGAAATTTCCCAACGCAAGGCCTCAACATATAGGTACTCGAAAGTATTGATGAATTTCTGTGCTAAAACATTTTTGTCAACTTGAAAAATTATACCGTATATAAATATATTAGTGTGTGTATCGCGGTCGGTTGATTAATCAGTTCGTTATAACGAGTGTTCGAGGTTTAATATCTGCTCTTTTCTATTTTTTTTTTTTTTTTTCTTGTTATCCGTCTCCTCCTCGATCACAGCTTTGACTAGCCGATAAATCCTAATGAAATCCGTATTATGTTTAAATGTTAATTAGCAAGATATGACGTACCCTGGCCTTGATTGTTTGGTTTCCTTTCTTTCAGTACAATAAATCGATCGGCTTTTTTCGTGCGAGCCTCGTTTTTTTTTTTTTTATACACGACGAGAATAATTCTAATTCATTCTTTCTTGCGAGAGAAAATTCTCGTGAAATTCGAGTGAGATTACGCACTCTCAGGTTTCCTTGAGAAAAGAAAAAAAAAAACAAAAAATACGTTTTTACTTGCTTGATCGTGCTATTAATACAAAGAAACTGCAACGTAACGAGCAAATGTCCCCGTTTGTTTCTTTTTTTTTTTCGCTAAATGCTCAAGATAATAATATGAAATATTTACATTCGCGAATGAATGATAAACGAAAAGAGAAAAATCGAGAATTGGGAGTATAAATGAAATTTTTTTTTATTTCAAAATCTGGTAGTTTAGGAAAAAATATTAAGTACGTATTTTTGATTTTTTAATTTGAATCAAAATTGCCGTTAATATAACAAATTGAAAAATATAACATTATGACGTCACACATGTTACGCTATATCTATATATATATATCAAAATCCGTGAAATTAAATTGCCTATAACAGCGTGCATCTGTCATTTTTAACGAAAAATAAACAAATACGTCCTCATTATTTTTACTTACTCTACATTATGCGCCCCAATGATAAAAAAAAAAAAAATTTCATTCATACTCCTAATTCGGCAAATCTGGTATAATTAAAAGACGTGGATTTAGATTTATTGTACTATATATATATATATATTAGGGTGTGCGGAAAAAAAACAATTTTTTTTTCGGTTGCATCCACCAAAAAATGTTGAAGTAAGGTAAAAAAAGAAGAATCCTAAAACGTGAGGCCAAAAAAAATTATTTCGAACGGCGCATTGCATTTGAATATTTTCCATAAGAATAACACAGGAAAATATTGGGATTTCTGAATTTCGTAGTGCAACTCGTCAGAAAAAAATCACACAAAGATGTCATTAACATATTCTCATGGCGAATCGAATTCCCTACAAAAAAAGTTCTTACGAAAAATTAGCTCAGAACAACCGTTCAAGTGGAATATAACGCGAATGAATATAGTGGAAATAACGCTGTCTGAAATTGAATTGATAGGAAAAAAAAATAATTCAAAAGGCTGTAAAAATCGAATTTTTCGCTTTACGAAAAAACTTTTTGAGGTTTTTTGTAGAGAATGTTCTGTTCTAATATACTTGCATGAAATTGTTCTCAAAATATTTCTCTTATACAAAAAAAAAAATCAAGTACAACAAGAAATATAAAAGAAACGACGTTCATCATTGATCGTATTCAGAAAAGCTTTATTCAATGAATTTGGTTTAATAAGATAGAATAGGTTTTTTTTACATTATAATGCTTAATAATCATCGTTTCTTTTTTTAAGAGTCTGTTTGTTGCAATTAGGGTATTTCTATCGATAATTTTGTACTATGCCCGATAAATATTGTAGCTGCTCTTCGTTTTTTTTTAATGAACCGTTATATGCTTCTATCAAAGCGACGTTGTTAGAGCAGAACATTCTCTACAAAAAACCCCCGAAAAGTTTTTTCGTAAAGCGAAAAATTCGATTTTTACAGCCTTTTGAATTATTTTTTTTTCCTATCAATTCAATTTCAGACAGCGTTATTTCCACTATATTCATTCGCGTTATATTCCACTTGAACGGTTGTTCCGAGCTAATTTTTCGTAAGAACTTTTTTTGTAGGGAATTCGATTCTCCATGAGAATATGTTAATGACATCTTTGTGTGATTTTTTTCTGACGAGTTGCACTACCACATTCAGAAATCCCAATATTTTCCTGTGTTATTCTTATGGAAAATATTCAAATGCAATGCGCCGTTCGAAATCATTTTTTTTTGACCTCCCGTTTTAGGATTCTTCTTTTTTTACCTTACTTCAACTTTTTTTTGGTGGATGCAACCGAAAAAAAAAATTGTTTTTTTTCCGCACACCCTAATCTATATATATGTCAAAATCCGTGAAATTAAATTGCCTATAACAGCGTGCATCTGTCATTTTTAACGAAAAATAAACAAATACGTCCTCATTATTTTTACTTACTCTACATTATGCGCCCCAATGATCGAAAAAAAAAAATTTCATTCATACTCCTAATTCGGCAAATCTGGTATAATTAAAAGACGTGGATTTAGATTTATTGTACTATATATATATATAACGTCTATGATGTAAATTTGATGCCAGTTATCATACGGATCATGCTCGCTGTGAGTGTGTCCATTTTTTTTTCTTTTTCAATTCACGTATAATGACTTTTTCGTATATGTAAATCCGGTGAATTGTCGTAAAATGAACCTCTCTCTCTTTTTTTTTTCTCTCACTCTCAATATTCATTTACCTGAATTTATTTGATAATCATGAAGCCTTGAACGTTGACGATAAATTTAGCGAAATTCGAACGAAATTTTTGCTCCTGACTTGCCACGCTATTCAATTCTACGTTCTCCGTCAATTCTGTAAAAGCTGCCGCTAGCCTCTGGGCGATTTGCGGATCGGTTTGTGCGGACAACAAATTTTGGACAATCTGCTGATACTGCTCTTGATAACAGCATATCAAGGTGTAAAGAGGTACGCCCGTGTTCGAGATTACATCGGAATTGATCTGATGCGTTAATATGAGATTTATCAGAAGCTGAAGCAAAAAAAAAAAATATATATATATATATATATATATATATATAGACACGTATACATTATATTTGTGAATTATTTAAATTTGATTTATATTGAATTTACTCACGCTCAAAAATGGCGCCAATAATTGATTCTTCGGTTCAGCGTTCGTTGAATCCCTGTAAATGTGTCGAGCTATTCCGAGTATTATGTCGCAGCAAAGTATCATGACGTCGGGAGTAAACGAGAAGAGTCCCAATTCAACGGATGCCAGTAATTTTTGCAACAATTCGGCCGGTAATTCGCAAACTTTTTTCGGATGAATTTCGCAAATGGGGATAATCATTTTGTAGTACCTTGACGAGTGAACGTTGATCAATGAGTACGCGATGAAATATTTTTTTCGTATGAACGAAGCTTTGCGATAAGAGAGAAAATTTTCCAGTGCACTGGGAGATTTCTTTGTTTTTTTTTTTTTTTTTAATTAAGGGACCAACCGAATTTTAGGCAAAATGCAAACTGCGAATTTTTTAAAATTTATTTTACGGTTCTGGGTATGTTTTTTTTTTTCATAAATCGACTGAAAATTTTCTCTACGCAGATTGATAAATAAATAATATACTAAATGGATATTACTCACTGTCGGCACAAAGATGGAAATTTCAACAAATTCATCGTCATGAGCGGCATGACAATGTTCAAGCCATACAAAAAAACATCGGCAGGTGTGGGCGATTGTTGATCGATGACCCCCGAGTCCAAATGGCTTATGTCGTGGATATCTTTGCTCAATAAATTCGTGAGTAATTGCATGAGCAAGAGAATGTCCTGAAAATTGTCCTCCTCGGCTGTCGTGTCGCTCGTCAAACGATTCGTATTGAAACTGGCGTAAGTTTGTACAGAGTTCAAACAAACTTCGTATATTCGTACACTGTCGACCTGAATATTAAAAACAAAAAAAAAAGAAAAAAAAAAAAAAAACGTTAAAAATTAATCTTTCGATAAAATTTACTTATTTATTTATTTATTTATCTACCTGAGGGAGAAAACACAGCATCCTTCGTGTACATTCGCAAAAAACTTCGAGTATCAACTGAACCAACTGCTGATAATTGTGATAGAGAGAAAGCAATTTCGGCAATTCACTGAGCATGGGATACGTGTATCGAAATACAATTCGTACTGTCGCATTTTTCACGCCCTCGGCGACTCCTGTATTGCGAAAATAAAATAAAATAAAATAAAAATAAAAAAATTAAATTAAATTAAATTAAAATTAAATAATAATAATAATAATAAACACTAGGATGGTATCCCAGGTCGATCTCTCCGATTTTGATCCAACTCATATAGAGAAAAAAAACTCAATTAGAGAAAAAAAAATTAAGGGGGTGAGCCACCCCTAAATATGATTACATTTTTGCAAAAAAATCGTCAAATTCGAGTCTGAAAATCTGACAGCGCCATTCTGATTAATCACGAAATCAATATACAATTACGAAATAATATTTAAAAAACTGCAAAATTTGGTTCACAAACAATTCCGCGATACGTTAATACTTTTTTAATACTCTTGGTATAAATCTGGATAAATTGATTAAAAACCAGAATATGTAATTCGAAAATTCGGTTGAGTTCAGTTTCGGAGATTTTTTTTAAGACGCATTGCAAAATCCAAGACTGCACATTCGATGTTCATTGGTGCAAAAAAATCCTTGTGCTTTGAACACTTTTTCGACCACTATCATTATTGTTCAAGATTCGATAATTAGTAACATTTTGCTTATAAGTTTCGTAGGGAAAAATGATACGAATAAAACGTATCAAGATTCAGTCAAACAATTACTTTGCCTTTGTTCCCGACGATTTATTTTTGAGCATTTGATGAAACCGTGAGAAAATAAAAGAAAACGTTAACAATTGAAAGCATTTAGGGGGGGTAGTTGCCCCGTCAAATTTTATTTTTTCGGGAATACAGAAAACCCGTCAACTTTCCTGCGTGTTCCATACACAATATATATTTTTACCAGATTTTTAAACTTGAATTTGACCATTTTTCGCATACACGCAAGAAAAACAGCGTTCGAGGGTAGTTACCCCGTTCAATATATTTTTTCAGGAAAATCCAAAAAAGTGTCAATTTTCCATGGTGTTTATACGCATTATATATTTAATCCAGATTTTTTAACTTGAATTTGACCATTTTTTGCATACACCCAAGATAAACAACGTTCGGGGGTAGTTACCCCGCCCAATAATTTTTTTTTCGGGAAAATCCAAAAACGAGTCAATTTTCCATGGTGTTTATACACATTATATATTTTATCCGGACTTTTAAGCTTGAATTCAACCATTTTTCGCATACACCCAAGATAAACAACGTTCGGGGGTAGTTACCCCGCCCAATATTTTTTTTCCCGGGAAAATTCAAAAACACGTCAATTTTGTTTGGTGTTTGTACGCAACATATATTTATCCCAGATTTTTAAACTTGAATTTGACCATTTTTCGCATACACGCAAGATGAAGCAGCGTTCGGGGGTAGTTACCCCGTCCAATATATTTTTTCGGGAAAATCCAAAAAACACGTCAATTTTTGTTTGTCCTCATACGCAATATATATTTTTCTCAGATTTTTAAACTTGAATTTGACCATTTCTTTTGTATAAATGTAATCATATTTAGGGGTGGCTCAATTTTTTTTCTAATTGAGAAAATTACATTTTTCATTTCTCGCTATGAGAAAACTTTTCCAATTGGTTTGGTCAAAAAATATTATGTTCTTATGGGTGAAGCAGCGAAGCTGATGCTTGACACCTCCATCTTTGGAGGGTAGTTTCATCCCCTTAAAGTGTTTTTTTGGCCGATAAAAAAAAAAAAAAAATACGCGTCGCTTAGTTCTCGATGTACCACAACATATATGAGTTGGATCAAAATCGGAGAGATCGAACTGGGATACCTTCCTTGTCAGTAAAAATGTCCCCGTTCCATTTTTGCGTTAAAAAAATTGTTTTTATTTTTTTCAAGTATTATTTACCAATAAACGATTCCAAAACGTCGATGAGTTGAATTCTTACGTCCTCCTGATGATAAGAACGTGGAAAATTCTCATTGGATATTATATGCTTGAAACGATCGAGCAATGGCTGAAGCGTTTGCGACCAGTATTGCTCCTCGAGGCTCTGATCGCGAAGAGCCGCACCGACTTGAACAACGGCTCGCATCAATCCACGTTTCGCCTCCTGAGGCAGATCGTATCTGCTCTTTGTCGCTAGATCGATCAATTGCCTGAGACACTCGGATTTTAGGACGCAGGCGGCTCTGTAAAATTTTAATTCGTCAAATTAAACGCGACCCGAGCGAATCGAGCCACGCGCGAACATAAACGGCGATTTTTCTCCAAGAATTTTCATCCAAATGAATCAATTGAATATAAATTTTTCATATAATTTGAAAAAAAAAATAATTAAATAAGGTAAAAAAAAAAAAATACTTACTTTGATCGTGACTCGACCAACGTAACCAAAAGTTGTATGATATCCTTGATGAGAGTCGGCTCGGATTTGAAGGCATTGATGTTGGACGTTATTTTATCGAGCAAATAATTCATCGTCCATACGGATGCTTGGCTATCCTCGCCAAAAGCCTGAAGTAACGTCGTACTTATTTCCGTATAATGTTTCTCAACCGGAAGAAGATAGTGCAACGACCATCTGTGCAGGAACCAGACGATCGTACAGCTCAATTCGGGACTGAGGACGCTCGTTAAATTCGCGGCTATTGCATTTTTCTCGAATTCACAGAGACGAAATATTGCGGCTATGAGACGTATTACGTGATCGGCCGATTCCTCAGCACCGTTGATGTCGGAAACGTTGCTCTGCGGCGATACCAATAGCTGCAGCGTCACGTTCACGTCCACGCGACCCTGACGAGCCTGGAATTAATTGAAGCAATGATTTAGAAGAAAAAATAAAGAACATTATTACAATATCCTTTAATATTTCAATGTTTATATTCATTATAATTATAATTCATATTATTATAATTATAATATAATATATTTATATATATTTATATTATATATTATATATATATATATTATATGTTATATATTATATATATATATATATATTACATATTATATATATATATATATATATATATATATTTATTATTATATATATAATATATTATTTATATTATAATATAATTATATTATAATTATAATTATAATAATAAGAAATATAATTATAATTATAATTCAAACTATTATAAAAACTATAATTATAATTATAATTATAATTCAAACTGTAATAAAAACTATTAGGATATGATTTTTATCGGTTTTTTTTTTTTGGTTTTTCTCGGTTTTTTTGCAGTTTGACCCCTAGTTTTGACTTGAGATTCGTGTTCAGCGGGGGAAAAAAATACGTGAGAAAATCTTTGTCCGACACCCAGCACAGACAACTTTTTTTTTTATTTTGTGAACCTGTGTTATTATTTAATTTATGAAAATTATTTTTGATCCGGAGACGCAAGAATGAAGAAAAAAAATTCAACGCACCTGTTCCATACTGTAAGTCATGATCTCCGTGGGTACGAGAGCCGATTCGCCGTCGCATTCCATGCATAGTACATGCCCGGCTATCAGTACCAGCCAGTGCAGATCCTCGTAAAGTCCTTTGACAACGTTCGAAATTGCGATATTCATTGATTCCGGCTGTCCTGCCAAACGATTCAATTGTTCACGCAACTTTGCCGTTCTATCCTCAAGCAATCTCGCCAGTACCGTCAACGAGTGCCCGGCCACCTGTCTGCCAAAACTTCCTGAAATAAATCGTATAAATATTCACGACTTAAGGAGAATTTTCATTGATTCGAGGGGAAAAGAGAAAAAAAAAAAACAAACAAAAAAATTTCGAACGGTATTGGAGAATTTTTGTTTTGATGCAATGCAATCGTAGTGCGTTAAAAAAAAAATCATATGGGATGATTCAAGGGCATAATTGAAAAATTGAGAAAATTTCAACGACAAAATAGCTGAAAAACAAAAAAAAAAGAACGAAAAATCTCTTATCTATATAAATAAAAATTGAATGCTGTTCGTTGGTAAGCGCATCGCTTGAGAAAGGCTGGACCGATTTGGCTAATTTTTTTTTTTTAATGTTCGTAATAGTCCGAAAAAGGTTTTTAGGGAAAGAAAAATTGGAAAAGTTGCCCGGAAAATTGGAAAATTCAGGAAAAACTGAAAGTGCTTTTTTTCTATGGGATTTTCGTATGAACTCAAGATCATAATTCACGATTCGAACGATGGATATGCGTAATTATTTTTTTTTTGTTCGTTATGGTCCTGGAAAAGTTAGGGAAAAAAAAATTCGGGACAATTACAAAGGAAAGTCGAAAAATTCGGACAATCTGCAAAAATCATAATTTTTGTATGCACTTTCGATCATAACTGACGACAGGAACGTCAGATTTAGTTGATTTTTTTTTGTTCGTTATCCTCCCGGAATGAAAATAACTGAATTGAATGTTTTCAATTGAAAAAAAAAAATCTGGAAAAACGCATTCAACCTAAATTAAAATAAAATAACATTTGTTTTTACTTTTGTTTTGTTTCGCGATCTGTACAACAAATGTTATTTTATTTCTATTCCAATTTATTTCGCTACGTGCGAAAATATTGTTAATCATGCCAATCGGTTACATAGTGACGAAAAATTGATTCAGTCGTTTATTTTCAGTTGAATTGTGATTCCGTTGTAAGTTCATCGCAATTATTTCATGAAATGAATCGAGTTTCGTCGTTTTATCTCCAACAAATTTACAGATTTACCTACGTAAATACGGTGAGTTTTGAAGTGAAAAAAAAAAAATTGAATATGGCCACAATCGTTAATAGATACAATGATCACTAAGAATTACGTTTTTTTTTCTTCTAATTTTTACTTTGTTGATACATTTCCGATAGTTTTTCAAAAATTCCCAAAACGATCAGAAATTTATTGAAAATTTGGACTGGACAACGTATGTCGGGTCAGCTAGTTTCGAATAAAAATGTTTAATCGCATGAATATATTTGAAACTTTTGAAAATATTATTCGATTACGGAACGGATTACCGATAATTTCCAATTGATCTTTGAACTTTGTTCTGTCGTCTTCCTCGATAACGTCAATTTCCTCGTCAATGTCCTTGCCGCCGGCCCCTCTCGTACCATCCGGCGGTGACAAATGACATTTCAAATATGTATTGAATATCTGTGCGAAGCTCTGCTTGCAAAATTCATTCGGAAATATGACGGGCTTGTACAAAACGGGCATCCACGATTTGAGCATACGCTCAAAGGCCTCCATGTACATGCAATCGTCGGCGCACATCTGAAAGAAACAAAATCCCCACCCCAAAAAATCATCATTTTTTCGCATCGGGTGATTTTTTTTTCTCAAAATTTATAAAAAAATGTCAATCGGAGATTTTTATATGAATTAAAAAATTACCAACCGATTCTTCCTGAGCTGCGCCCTCGGCGAATAGATTCGTTAGCCTCGTCATTTGTTCCATAAAAGAACGGCAGAGATCCTCCGGCAGGCAGCTCGGGGATGTTGTATGAAAAAATGCGATTATCTTGCGTATTATATTGGCAATTCCGAGAGCCTCCTGATCGATTATATCGATGTTGCATACGAGCTTGAGAAAACCTTTCAAGTAATTCGTCAGATAGAGAACTTTGTGATCCTGATTTGCCAGAACGGCGCCGTTCAGGCTCGCCAATTGTACCAGACAATTTCTCGCGTGATGCGCAAGCTGGGGCATTGTACGGACTTTCCAATAAAGATTGAAGAATATTTCGAGAAACGCCGGATCGAGAATAACGTCGCGCCACGGTGGATTCAAACGTAGCGCCGGACTGTTGTCCGATTCGTGGACGGTCTCGAAAATACCGACCAATCCTCTCGGCAGTAGAACGGAGTTAAGGATTTTTTTTTTTTGTCGTAAAAGTGTGAAAAAATTGCGAAAGCGCCAAAAACTGTTGCGATGGAAAAAAAATTCCCCGACCGTTTGCCCGAACGAGTATTTATCTTTTTAACCATGAATTTTGCATTGCTCATCGTTTGAGAATCCGAATGTACCTTTGATTTTCGTTGAGGTTCGTTTATTTTATTGAAAAATCTGAAGTGAGCGTAAAATTTTAATTCTTTAAATGGCTCATTACTAGGGTGTTTAAAAAAAAAAAAAATTTTTTGATTTTTCATGCTCTCACCCCTCGAAACTTGAGTTTTGATGAAAAAAAAAAACATCCTCGCGAAGAGGGAGCTTTGTAGCGTGAAAACCGCCGCTCATTGGACGTTTCTAATTGTAACAGCCAATTAACGTCTATAACGAACTTTTTGGAAGGAAAAATTTGAGACCATGCGGATTGTATTTCAAATAAAAAGAATCTTCAATGATTTAAAAATTGTAAACGATATTGCTGAACGAAAAGTAAGCTTTGCGGGCGGAATTTAATTAATTATTAACCAAGGATAGAGATCAAGCGCAATATATACTTTTAGTCGCTGATTTTCACCGAAAGACGTATGCCACGTGTAAAAAAGGCATAGTTGGCATAAATCTTTACCAAAAATAAATAAATAAATCACATTTTGCGTTTTTTTTTTTGCACAAAGTCATAGCGGAAAAATTGTTAAAGGTGAATAAATTCGCTTATATACTGTCTTCCCTGAGACTAATGATTTCCTATTTCAGCTAGAGAATAAAGAACCATGGAGTACGTATTTGAGTGAGGAAAAAAATTATTACGAAAAAAAAATTCACCAGATACGAATTGTTTATGACAATTTATAAACAATTTTTGATCGAAAAATTCATTGTTATGAATAAAATCGATCTAAATTTTTATTTAGAACACGATGGTGTCGGAAAAAAAATGTTCAATTTAAAATTGTTTAGAATTTTTTATAAAAAATTAGAAATTAGGAATAAACGAAAATTTGATGAAATTTTTTTTTCTCAATTCGAAATACAATCCTCGTGGTCTCAAATTTTTCCTTCCAAAAAGTTCGTCACAGACGTTAATTGGCTGTTATAATTAGAAAACATCCGATGAGCGGAGGTTTCCACTTAAGCTAGAGGATGTTTTTTTTCTATCAAAACTCAAGTTTTGAGGGGTGAAAGCATGAAAAATCAATATTTTTTTTTTTCGAAATATCCGAATCATCTCGGATGATTCTCGATAATTTTACGGAAAAATATTTTCAATAAACTTCGCAATTTCAATGATTTTTCAATACGAGATGGGTTCCACGCTCAAAGATCGAAAAAGATCTTTTATAATTTCAATTTGCATGAAAAATCTTTTTTGAAGAAAAAAAAAAAAATGTTCCCGTCGACCTTGTCAATCCGTCAGCAACGAAATAATGCGATGAGAAAAAAAAAAGGATATGAGGGTAGTATATGTAACCCCAGACGAGTACACCCTCCGCTATGCAGAGCAAGTGTTTTATCAGCGAAAAATTTTCCTCCGCTATACCGTCCTTGGTTAATTCGGCCAGTGCATTAACGGAAAATTTCAATATTCTCTTGAGACACAAAGCCTGAAACTGCATTTTGGCTTTGAAGTGAGTCTCCCAGCTGAGTCCGATATCGGACGATTTCACGGTAGTCGCGTATTCTTGCATCAGCGCTGTTATTATGCTGCAGCCAAGAAGTTGCTGCGATAAACACAAAATTCGTTGAAAAAAAAATTTTTTTTTTTCTTATATCAAGTCTCAAGCGCGAAGGGAGGAAAAAAAAAAAACGATTTTTACGGACAGCGGATCGAGCATGCGATCTAAATTTTGTCAAAAATAATAATTATAAATCGTTACGATTCCTTCCTTCGGTGTTTGAATATTTATTTATTTATTTTTTTTCATATTTCTTACTCTCGGCCTATCGCCGTTTCTTATCAGTTCCTCAACCTCGTCGAGTATCATTTTTCTCTCCTGTCCAACGTCATTGACGCTTCCTCTCTTGATTATAATAGCGATAACTTGAAGTATTCTCTCTCGAACGAATAGCGCAAGAGTCGTTTTGCTTATGATGTAATGAAAGAGATATTGTCTCAGCGATGCTACATCCTCCTCCGGTAGCATTGCCCATTCTCTTACGATCGCCGATTTTATGAGACCCGCCGCCTCGAAGAGCACATAATCGACGGTGCTCGTTTCCAATATAGTACGGCATAGCTCGTAGGGCGACGTTGTCTTTCGAAAATTAAGAAAAACTGTCTCCGCCGAATGTCGTTGCTCCGGAGTAACGAGATTCGGCGATGCCTGATTGAAATAATAGCGATTATGGTAATGGAAAGTGACCGAATGAAAATTTAACAAAGACAAACATTAGCGGCGGATAAATTTGTATTCATGGATCCGGAAATTCCGGACTTTCAGTTACAGACATTCGTAGGGATATATCGAGTGTTACTCGTTATAGAGGTAAGAAAAATGAGTAATAATTAACAATATGTAACCAAAAGGCCATTTAAATAAAAAAAAAATTTTGCATCCGATCTCAGTGGCATCTTGAATTTTTTTTTTAATTGAGAGCAATGGTTATTCTAGAAATCACTGGAAAAATCGTGAGGTCGAGTTTTCGATTAACCCTTTTTTTTTTTATTTTTGCTAAATTCTTTATAAAACTCTGTGTATGCCGAAAACAAGTATATTAATGATATTATATATTTGCCGCGATATAGATGCACAAGTATATATTATTTCTGGCAAATCATGTTATTTGTTTATTTGGTTTATTTGGTTATCAGGGTTCACCTACCGAGACCGCTTTTACAATTTTTTATACGCACCAACCTCAATATATCTCTTTCGCGCAACCAAAAAATTATTTTTATTACTCGTTTATTCAGATTTCTCATGCACGCTTTTGTTTTTCGACAAATTAACAAAATATAAACGCACCCTTCACGGATTTTATTCAAGAGTGGAGTACAAAACAAAAAAAAAACGTAAAACATTGAAAAGAACGATACATTTTGGGACTGATCGCGACAGAGGAACAACGGAATTTGAAAAAAAAATGGTATTTTTTTTTTTTCAAAAATATTCCATTATAATGCAGCTGGAGGAAGAAAAATCAGGATAAAATTTTGCTTGATGATACGCAGAAAAAGATGTTCCGTTTTGTGATAACAAACATTATTGAGTACGCTCATAACCCCTCCCCGCGACAACGTACTTGCGAATATCCCGAAAGTGAGAAATTTCGTAAAATTTTTTTCTTCGTTTCGTACTATACAATTTTTGCGATAAGAAATATCGAGGGCTAACGATAGATAGCATCGTGATATGGTAAACTTACTAAAAAAATTTGTGCAGCAGCCTCCAATTCTCTCAGCACTTGATCCGCCATTTTCGTAAATAAAATTTGAGAGCGCAAAATTTATTCGAAGCCTGGCACCCTGGCACCCTACAGCGCCAGATATATATATATATATGTATAGTATATGTATCTAATCATCTTCCCCCGTTTCATGGTCGTCGGTATTTGTTCATTGTTGTGTGTTTGTTGTTTGTTCTCGATGTAAACAACGTGTGCAGTTCAGTCGAAAGATCTATGATAGAAAAAAAATTTTACAATTACGTGAACTTTATCCTCGATACAATTTTCTTTTTTTATTCATTGAATTGATAATAATCGAGCGATATAGATGCGGTCTGAGAAAAATTAACCTCAGTTAGTGACATTAATACAACGACATTTTACGGTATTATTAATTTATTCCTATATTTTTATAATTCAGGCAACGCTAGAATAAAATATTAATTTTTTTAATCGTAAGAAAAATTTTAATTAACATTAGTTTTTATTTGAATTAATTTTTTTTGTAAGCACCCTTATTCTTTTATTATTTTTTATTTAATGAATGGATATATCCGTATCATTCGTACATTATATATTTGCTGAAACGTGTACGTACGGGGAGCATTAATGAAAATCTATGGTATATACACTGTTGGTCGATCAGACTGAAAACGCAAGCGGCCGTAGATTAATATCCTTGAATACGATATATTATATTGTAATATGATGTAGGATTTTTTTTTCAACTGCTCTGTGGCTAGAAAGATTGTTTTTGCGAATTATTAAATTTTAGTCAGATAATTTGCTTTTTGTGGAATACTGGGAGTCACGTTATATATTTTGTACGATGTATACCAAAGTTGAGGCTTATTTTTTTAGTAGAAAGGTGTTATAAATTTTTTAAACATTTTAGTCAAGTAAAAATAGTATTTATTGATCCATTTATATATAGTTATATATAGTTATATATAATATTATATTTATAATATTATTACAATATTTATAATATTAAATTTATATATAGTTATATATAGTTATAAAATTTGTTCATTTAATACACCAAAAGAAGAAAATAAGAGTTATACATGTAATATTCCACAAAACATATCGGAGATATATAGAAAATATTGAGTTTCAGGTATTTTACAAAGTTATCGACAAAAAAAAATTATAAGAAATATTCGATAGTCCATTATTTTGATTTTTTTTTTCTTTATAAATTGTCATTCCTGACTTTTTTCCGCGATGCACAAATTTTTTGTTCAAATTGTCCGAACTACTTACACGCTAATTATTTGAACAATTTAAATTTCCATATTAAAAAAACCGAGCTCGGCATAAATTTCCCTCATAACGCAAGAATGATAATATTTTCATATGATTTGCCATCATTGAGGAATTTTTCTTTCAAGAATTGAGAAAATACTGTGATAATCAATGAATTATCGATGAAGAGGGTCAAAGGTCAGAGAAGATGCGCCAATCCTCTTTTCGAAAAATGGCTAATCGAATGGAGAAACGAGGCAAAGGCAAAGGGCTCGAGCGTGGAGAATCATTTTACAAAAGCTATAGCGTCCCTCAGGAAGTATCCCCTCTGTCTCGAGTCGGGAAGGGATTGCATACTGTTACAGAATTTTGGCGCGAAACTATGCGCGATGCTCGACAGAAAGTTGAAGAGTCATATCGAGGGTAAGAGAAAAGCTCACGATTCGGATACGGAGCGCGTTGATACCTGCGACGACGTGGAAAATGATATATTGCCGAAAAAATCGAAAAGTCTGGAAGGAAATCCGATGACCTTCGAGGTCGCATCGTCGAACGGAACTCTTGAAAGAGCGAAGGAAAAGGCAACATCGTCAAATCCGAGAGGTAGAGTACATTCGATATCTTCGAGCGATTCGAGCGGTTCACCGAGAGCTGAAATATCGGACATCGATAATGAATGCTCGAGTAGACCGATAGCCGGCAAAAAAAAGTCCAAAGAAAGATCGAAACCTGTGAACAAGCTGAAAACGAAATTGCCGGTCCAAGAGAGTAAATCCGCGGATACGGAATCGCCTGGAAATGGAGCGGAAAGCCTGGGAACTCCTGTCGTAGATGAATTTCACATAGTGCCTAATAATTTTGATGTATTACTGCTGGTGGATGTTCACGAAACGGGCGGGTATGTTTTTCGAGCAGTAGAATTTTTTTTAGATAAAAAAAAAACCGCAAAAGTTTCAATAATTCTTTAATTACTTGCAATAATAATAATAATTTGGTATAATCAATTTTTCGAATGACCAATTCATCGTGATGGATTATTGTATTTTTTTTTTTTAGCGGTAAGCCAAAATCTAAGGACGACGCTACGAAATTGGAATTGGATCGATTGTCAGTGTCGTACGAAATTCGTCATTTAAAAATAGGAGACTTTGCCTGGGTCGCAAGATGCCGGGACACAAATAAAGAATTAATTCTTCCTTATATAGTGGAAAGAAAGCGCATGGATGATCTAGCTTCGAGTATCAAGGACGGCAGGTTTCATGAGCAGAAGGTACGAAAAAAAAAATTATTCACCCCACGTGCTTGTTGTAAAAAAAAAAATGAAAATGTTTGATCGTCAGCGATCGCTGCGGCAAATTTTGGTACTACGCTGTTTTATCGATGAGATTAAGATTGAAAAAAGCAGTCTATGCTAGCACACGTTACATTTCTACTCTTCTGTTGTACTACTTTAATTTCTACATCAAAATTATTGATTTTTCCTTAATTTATAAAATTAGTTCAGACTCAAACAATCCGGGATACCAAATCTCATCTATATGGTCGAGAGTTATGGGAATAATCAGCACATCAGCATACCTTTGCCAACTTTGCTTCAAGCTTCGACGAATTCATGGGTTCAAGATGGTTTCACGATAAAATTCACCAACAGCCATCGCGACTCGATGCAATACTTGTCAATCCTCACCACTCTCATTCGCAAAATGTACAAGGTATCCAAATCGAATTTATGATTATTCACAAAAATTTTAATCTCGCATACTTATAGATTGCATAAAATTTTCAACGAATTAACGATTCAACGGTGTGCATAGAGAAACGATAAACCGCAATGGAGTAAGAGTAGCAATTAATTATTTGTAAAAGTTTATTAAAAAAAAAAAAAAATTCATTTTTGTAATATTCAGGCAAAACATTTGGTCAGTAGTACGAAAGAGGATCTTGAAACCGCATGTGCCTCCAGCGATGAAGTACCATTGATGGAATTTAATCAATTTAACAAAGCAGCTTCGAAAACAAAAGTACGTACAAGAATTAAAAAAAAAAAAAAAGGTAATTCTTTAGTTTAGTGACTTTTTCCGAATAACGGCGGAAATTTTTTTTTTTTTCATTATGAATAGCTTTATTGTATCACCGATGATGATATTTTGTCGGGGGAGGCTGAATAGGTTGAATAAATAAATAAATAAATAAATAAAATCAGTTTTTCCATTTTGTTTTGAAAAGTGTTGATCTCAGAGAAAAATGTTCCCCACAAAATTCGTTGCTTATGAGAAGATTGATCTTTTATGTTCCATACATTTTTTGTCTAAAACCATTTGTTTTTTTTTTTTTTTTTTTTCGAGAAAAATGGAATAACGCTTCATTTATCGCGCAATGTTCGTTAGACGCTCGCTTATGATTGGGGATGACGACGAAATCCTTTGTTGCTATAATACGGGAGAGCTGTGGGTGCATTTTGAAGATCCCTTAATTTGTCCAGACGTAAACAAAGCAGAGAACAAAAGCGATAAATGAATTGACCAAAAAAAAAAGAAAAAATTTCAAAACCAAAAAACAACAAAAAAAAAATACAAAAATTGATTAAGGGCTCGACTGACCATTTAGTGTGTGTTATTTATTTATTTATTCAACTATTTCAGTCTTCCCCAACTGAATATCATCATTTATAACTCAATAAAAGAGAAAAAAAAACATTTTTCACCCGACTGCGATAAAATGACCGTATTTCGCACCTGAAACGCGGGTCGAAAGTCATCAATTCCTGACCAGAGGGAAGAAAAGTAGATTTCCGGGCAAAAAAGTAAATTTCCGGGCAAAAAAGTAAATTTTTCGCAAATGACTACATTCGGTCTTCTCTTCAACCACCAAACGTATTTGTTCGAAATAAAAACATCAATATATTTTTAACAAATCTTTATTATATATGTTTTTTTTTATTTATTTTTTTTTAATAATACACAAAGCCAAGTTCGATCAAATGCACTAATTCAATTAGTGATTGAAGCGCGGTAGCTGCGAAAAAGTAATGAAAAATAGTTCGTTTTTGAAAAAGAACACTGCATTGAAACTATATATGGATATATATACTATATATGGATATATATTATATATATGGTCATAGGATTGCGTTATTTCTTGTCTGTTGACATCGAAACGTAATTCGCTGCTATCTACCGAATAGAAATTCAACCCTGACTACGCGAGATTTATGAAAGATTTAATACAAATTTTTTCGATAATCGCACAATATTTCAACGCAATTTACATCGTATTTTTTCTGTTTAGAATATTTTTCACTTCTTGCAAATATCTAATTAATTGAAAATAGCAATAATGATTGCCATATTATGTTTTCAGTCGATAAAACGAAAAATTTGTAGATAGACAAAGTAGGGTTTGCGTGGGGTCTGTTGGAACGCGCTTCCCTCATGCGAAGCGATTTGAGCATACCTTCGGTGTTGTTTTTCGTATTTTTTGGTCATTTTATCGTAGTCGGGTGAAAAGAAGTATATGCCACACGGGAGGAGCGGATTTTTACCTCGTGCTCGTGCTGCCCGAGCGAAGCGAGGGCAGCAAACCTCGCACTCGGCAAAAATCACGCACTTTCCTCCCTAGTAGCATAATGTACTATTTTCAGGCACATTTTTCGGAAGTCACTTGACTAAAGAATTACCCAAAAAAATTATTTTGTAAATATTTAAAAAAAAATTGATGCTTTGAACAGATAAAAAAAAAAACTATTACGAAAAATTGTATATCCAGGCTACTTTTTTTTTTTTTGCAGACGTTCAAAGTCAAAGAGATGTTTGTTCGCCAATTGCTCCAACTCAAGGGACTCTCGCTCGAGAAAGTCCTGGCGATTGTCGAGCTTTATCCGACCCCGGTACTTCTGAAAGAAGCGTACCGGAGCGCCGGCAAGGAAGCCGATAAATTATTAGCAACGATCAAAGTCGGCGCTCTGAGGAGGCAGCTGGGTCCGGCCATGAGTAAAACGGTTCACGAGCTGTACACGAAAAGAATATTGGAGTAAAATTCATTTGTACTGCTCGTCGTCGCACTGCTCGGGTGGATATTTATTTTTTTTGTGAACGAAAAAAAAAAAAAAAAAAAAAAAAAAAAATACAATTCGTCACAAGTATACGAGATGGAATAATTATTTATTTTTCTCGTTGTTTGTACATGTACGTTTTTTTTTTCTTCTTTTTTTTTTAAATAATTACACATCTTTTAAAATATTTACATCATATACATATACTGAAATATACAAAAATACTAGATTAGACGAAGTTCTATTTTATCGAAAGTTAAGCTGTTGAATAATTTCGTACTTGAATTCGATTTATCGAAATATCCAAGTTTGGCAATGGGGGGGTTTTTTTTTTTTTCCCCCGTAAATTCAATAAAATCGTCTAAATTCGATTGGAAAATGATGTTTTTTTTGTTTAAAACGCTTTAGCTTGGCGAAATTCACAATAATAATTATTGCCAGTTCATATAATCGTATATTTGTGAATAAATTTTCGCGGCTTATCGATTCACGGCCGTATGGTCGATTCTATCAATCGATTCCGAGGTATGAAAAGAATCGTCCGTTAGCGATATCGTTGAACGTTGCTCAACGAAAACGGGCGCTGTTTCTCGTCTCCTCGTCGTTTCATTTAACAACGACGAGGTGCTGGCTACGCTCTCTTTTCGTTCTCTGCTGTCGCTCGTTGCTTTTTGCTCATTTTGCAAGCTTTTGGCCTGCGCAAGACTCGACGAGCTCAGCATAATGGAAACTTGTTCGGGCAACGGGCAAGCGATCAACAAAAGTTCCTCCTGACTATAATTTGTGCCGAGCAATTGCGACAAATGGGTAAAAGCCGCGACAACGTTGTTTCTGATAGGCCTGAACAAAATACATTCAGTCTCGCGATTTGCCAGATAAAGCTGCAACGATTGCTGAATATTTGGCAATTTAAATTTTATCAAACGCAACGATTCGCCGACAACCGCTGCAATTTCTTGCGCATCACCGAAACCCTGCTGTCTCATTGTATTTTTATTATCTATGGTAACGCTGGATTTCGCTTTATCCAAGAGCCTGACGATTGGCTCGATGAGAACGAACGATGCGTGCTGTATCAAACGCTGACACGACGATTTCAGCTTGGCATCGACGTGCTTTCGCGAATCGATCAATTGTTCCTTCATCTGTGGCGCGCTTTCCAGTAAAAATTCCAGCAGAGCATTGTTCGACAGTGCGAAGAGCCTCGAGCGTTTCTCCAGCAGGCCAAAAGCGGCGGTTTTAACTTTTGAGAAATCCAAGCAATACTCCTTGACGGTGAAGTCGACCTGAAAAGGTGCGATCTGTTCGCGCAGTATGAGCAAATGTTTGACCTGAAAGAGCTCCGCGTCGAGCAGCGACGATCTTATCTCGATTTTTTCCTTCGCTCTTTCGATACTAGCGACGCAATGATCGATCGCTTCGCGGCTCAGCGACTGAAATATCGGCCTATCGACGCATCGGTAGAGTCTCGAGAGGCAAACGAGGGTTCGCCGCACGGTAGGATACCACATGCCGTGAAGATCGGCTGGCGAATTGGCCATACTCGATTTTCGATAAAGCGGCACGGATTCGAGATGACTTCTCGCCGGTGCGCATTCCCCGATTCCATGATCGCTCGACCCGACGAATATCTTTTTTATTCTCAATTGTCGATTTTCTTCCCTTATCGACTCGGCGATATCCTCCATCATTTTCAGCTTGTCGGGATACGCCAGATCGCCGGGCGACGGATTGTAATTAAGCACGTCCGTCTGAAGATAAATGTGAGCACGAAGGACGAGTCTTTCGCGCGCGTCGTGAAGCAATTGCACGCAAACATTGCCGAAGCCCTGCAGGGGCTCCAGATTATTTTGCGCGTGCTCGTCGAGCATTTCGATCCTTAGTATGCAGCATACCTCGGCAAGGGTCTCGAGATGATTTATATTTATGATAAACGGTCGCAGCACGTCGTACAGAGCGGTGCAGAGAGCCTCGAGATAAGAGGCGAGGGAGGGAGATGATTTTTCGAAAAATTGATAAAAAAGACGATGCTCGTCGAGGGAGGCGTGAAGCAAAAGGGCGCACGCGTGCCTCACAAGAGTACAATGATCGCCGTTGTATCTATCTTTTACGGAACTAAGGGCTCTCTCTACGCTGGGTCCTAGGACCGTGCCGCGACGATCGAGATAACGTCGATGGCACTCGCCGAGCAGGGAATCGTACTCCTGTCTCTTGTAGGATCTCGTCTCGATTTGTTCTATGAGGGGCCTGGCTTTGGGCAAAATTGTCTGAAATCTTCCGTAAAACAGTGCCAGAGTAGCGTCCGAACCCTCCGGCTGGCTAACGCCGTCTCTGGGATTGAGGATACTATCGGTCGCTTTGTCGAAAAGATTGAATATGTAATTTTGGGCTAGGCTTATGGCTCTGGTTCTGCAGTGCTTGTATTTTACGAGATAAATTCCGGTTTCCTTAAATGTCGGATTATTTTCCATAAAATCGATGTTGGCATCGATTTTATTTAACAATAAATTGAACATATCGCTGTTGGGCGACAGGGTCGAAGCTTCCAATTTTTCCATTACAAAATCGACGTCTTTAAAGTATTTTACGTATTTCGTGATATCGTCGACGAAACGATTGAGATTACCCTGATCGGTGATCAGTTGTTCGGTCGCGTGATGAAGCGACGTAGTTTTGCCCGACACAATTGCATATTGTTTCGACAGAGAGGCAAAATCTTCCAGGGCTTTCTCAATGTGCAAGCAAAGCTCGTGACACTCGTTTCTTCGTGATTTCAATTGTTCGAGATAAGTGACGTATTTTTTGTCGATCGACGAAGCGTACTTGCCTTCGAGAGTTGTATAGTGCTTCAATAATTCTTGACATGTCTCGATGCGCTCGACGAAGCTCGACGCTTCAGCGTCGTTCTCCCTCGTTTCGGATTTATCACTGTCCTGACTAACGATATCCAAACACGTTATTTCCTCCTCCAAATTCGCGAGCAATTCTCTCTGACGACCGGTCAACGGCGCCAGAGATTCTTCCCCCGAATCCCATTTTATTAGGTTAAAAGAGACATTCTCGGATTTCGCCATTTTTTCTTCCTATCTTATACTCTTGATCAAATCATATTTGATAGATCGGGTAGCGAGGAGGTGTCACGGGTCAAGCTTAACGATTCTCGGAATAATTATGTTCTTGCGAACTTTATCGCCGGTTTGATTGTCAAATCAGGACGATTGCCAAAAACATCTCGTACGATCGCGGCCATCACCCGTCACTGCCACGCACATTGCGTGGCCTGTGGCCTGTCGGCCGCGGGGGGAACTCTAAACAGGAAAATGAGATGGAGTTTTTCACTAGAAAAAAAAAAAAAAAAAACTAGCGCGACGGTAGAGTGCTGCCTCTAGCGGGAAGTGTGGCAATCTCTGCCCTCGAAACCGCTTCATCCCACAAAAGTGAATACACGAAAAATCTTTAAAAATATAGTTTTATCATCGAATCGAATATCGAATGAAAATTCATCACCGATAACTTATCATTAATTTATTTCCCCGAATATTAATGTTATACATAACACAATCGCGTGTTTAAGATTTCAATTGAAAATTACCCGCCGCTCAAGTGACTAGTGCCACTTCAATGGTCACCCCTCATACTACTTTACTGTTATGCATATGTATGCATGTACATACATAGTAGGGTAGCCACGGGCCACGGTAGAGGTCTCTGAGGAGGATAAACATAAAACATTATGCTACTGGGCGACGATGGGACGATGCCCATATTGAAAAGCCCATAGTTCGGCGATCCGTAATCCGTTTTCTATAATAGTCTCTGCTAGTCTCCATGGGATCCTACAGTAAGACAGCGCAGCGAGGGCGATTGCTGCTCGTCGCCATTTTGTTTATTTTCGCGTAAAAGTGGATTTTTTTTGCAAAACATATATGTAGAACAGAACAGAACCAAAAAAGAGCGAAAGGGAATCTTGCCAAATCGCGATTTTTCACACACATCATTCGCAGACTTCCGGTGACGGATAAAAGCAAAAAGCGTGAGAGAGAGAGAGAGAGAGAGAGAGAGAGAGAGAGAGAGAGAGAGAGAAACTAAACGGGGTGGACAGAATTATATCCTGTGAGGGAGGGGGGTCGATTGGCGAAATTGTATCCTGAAAGAGCCGGTCGGATAGGAATCTCGCCGGGACGGATACCTAGCCGGAGCGATTTGTGGCGTAACGTTGAAGACGCGGAACGTCACGAAAGTGAGAAAAAGATAGAGAGAGAGGGAGGAAAGAAAAGCCTCGCATCACCAGGTACTACATTTTATATCCAGTGTAGTGTAAAATCGTCATTTTGTGCCTCTCGGATAATTGTGTCGCGACAAACGTGTTGTGTGTGTGTTCGTGTGTATAAATATATGTGTGCGTGTGCGCGCGCCGGAAAAAAAATTGAGTACATCGTACCCCGGCACAGTGAACAGTGAAATAAAAAAACGAAAATAACAACAATCCCGAGCGCGTGAGAAGAAAAAAAAACGAATTTGCGTAAAAAGGTTCAGACGAAGAGTGAAAAAAAAACGCTCAAGAGAAGCATACCATAAAAATACATCGGGAGAACACGAAAACGGAAAAACGGGGTGATAATTGTGTTGGTATACGATAATTTAACTCGTAAATTCGCGTTTTTCCCCCTCTCCCCCATCCCGGGCATACAGAGCGTGAAAATAAGCTACGCACTTTGTTTCTCATACTCTCTGTAACTAAATAAAACCGAAACATCGTTTGTATTTTCCATAAATCTACTGTAGTTGTCTACAGTAGATTCATCTCCCTTTTCTCCCCTCCCTTCCCCACCCTACCGCCGCCCCCCGCCCCCCTGCGCACACGTCCCGCAGTAGCGCGCACTCGATCGTTTGTAACGTTGGTGCGACGGGGGTTTTTTTTTCCTTCCGTCTTTTTTCGGGTTGGTAGAAGTGGTCCCGCGGAGTCCAGTAGAAAAAAAAATACCCCACACCCGCTAAAAACCACACACATACACACACACACACGACACATATACCCGCGACTACGAGATATTCGTCGCGCGGTTTGGGTTTTCCATCGGATAACAGTTCAATCGTACTTCGGACATTTGATTTTTCATGAATAAACAAGTACGCGCTCGACGGAAAAGAAAAACAGGGTAACGAAAAAGAAAACGAGAGAGAGAGAGAGAGAGAGAGCGAGAGGAAATTGACGGCGTTGTACTTTCTTACGATTGTAAAAAAAAAAAAAAAAGAAATAAAAAACGGCGCGGGGAAAGAAGGGAGGAAAAAAAAACATTCAGGGTGGAATATACGAAGTGGGCGTCCCCGGTTGTCGGCGGGGCAGTAGACGGCCGCAGAAATTGGGCGAATAGCAAGTAAGTACCAAACGTCGTCGTCGTCTTGCGGTAAAGCGACGTCGTCGCCGTCTCTTCGTAGTAGCAGCGACAGCAGCGCGAGTGAAACCGCATATCACGAAATTGTCGTCGATACATCGATGAATAACCAAAAAAAAAGACACGATAAGCAAACGGGACAGTATACGCTCGAGGGGGGGGTTTTTGAAATCGATAAAAACGGCGTACTTTGCTTCAATACGGAATCAAAACAACAACAAAAAAAGGAGCGCGACGAAACGTGTAAGAAAATTGTGAATCGTGAAAACAACGAGATCGGTGAACGGGAGACGATTAATAAGAAAGAAATAAACGAAGAAACCTCGACGGCGCGTGTCGTCCGCGAGGTACAAGGAGCCGACAAAACGACCGTCAACATCGGTTTCGAAATGAACCACGTGAACGATCACGACGAGAACTTAAAGCGTCTCAATCTGACGCTGGTACATGTCGACGAATTTGAGGACATGGATACCCAAGAAGGTATATATATATATATATATATATATGTGTGTTTTTTTTTTTCGTGTGTATGTATATATGACGTAATGTAACAAATATGTGGATTATTAATAATTTTCGGTATTTTTGTTGATACCGGAAGTTTGGTTGAGAAAAAAAATAATTCCAATACGATTGTATTGTAAAAATTGTGTATATCGAATGATTCGATCGACGGAGACGAGTCGAGATGAACGAAAGATCGTAACGACCCGACGGTAGTACGCGTCGACTAAAATTCAAATTAGTCGACGTATCGACTCGAAAAGATGTAAAGTAATATGCGAGAGAAAAGTATGACGCGACTCAAATTTTTTTCTACATCCGTGACACGCGAGGTAGGTCCAATGAAAATTGATTGAGAGGACAATTGTTTACTATCTAAAATTTATAATAATGATAATTCTTCAAAAATTGCACGAATCGAATGATTTTTTTTTTTTTTTTTTTTTTAGGGGAAAATAAAAATTTCCAAATATCGTTCGTTGTGAGATTGTTCGAAGGAGAAGCGAAAGATTAAAAAATACGAATTTTTCAATGTTGATAGAATAATTGAAAAAAAAATTTTTTCAAAATTCTTCTAGATCAGTCGCAGGAAAATTGATTGAGAGGACAATTTTTTGCTATCTAAAATTAATAATGATGATAATTCTTCAAAAATTGCACGAATCGAATGATTTTTTTTTTTTTTTTTTGAGGGGAAAATAAAAATTTCCAAATATCGTCCGCTGTGAGATTGTTCGAAGGAAAAGCGAAAAATTTAAAAATTACAAATTTTTCAATGTTGTAGAAGAATGATTGTTTTTTTTTATTGGCATAAATTTGTTGATAGAATAATTGAAAAAAAAACGAATATTTTCAAAATTCTTGTAGATCGGTCGGAGAAAAATTGATCGAGAGGTCAATTTTTTGCTATCTAAAATTAATAATAATAATTCTTCAAAAATTGCACGAATCGAACGATTTTTTTTAAGGGAAAATAAAAATTTCCAAATATCGTTCGTTGTGAGATTGTTCAAAGGAAAAGCGAAAAATTAAAAAATACGAATTTTTCAATGTTGCAGATGAATGATTGTTTTGTTTTTATTGGCATAAATTTGTTGATAGAATAATTGAAAAAAAAACGATATTTTTCAAAACTCTTGTAGATCGGTCGGAGGAAAATTGACTGAGAGGACAATTTTTTATGATCTAAAATTAATAATAATAATAATTCTTCAAAAATTGCACAAATCAAATGATTTTTATTTCGTTTTGAGGGGAAAATAAAAATTTCCAAATATTGTCCGTTGTGAGATTATTCGAAGGAAAAGCGAAAGATTAAAAAATACGAATTTTTCAATGTTGTGGATGAATGGTTGTTTTTTTTTTTATCGGCATGAATTTGTTGATAGAATAATTGAAAAAAAAAAACGGATTTTTTCAAAATTCTCGTAGATCGGTGAAAAAATTTCACGAAATTTGTAATTTTACAAAAATTGTTGGTTCATCTGTTGAGGGTATAATATCAAAATAATGATTTTTAAAGTTCTTCCCAAATGTCGAGATTTTTTTATAGGAAAGCATTGGAAAAGTCAATTTTTCCTGATTATTGTAGATCAGCGGGTAAATTATTTAGAGTGAGAAGATTTTCGTTAGCGGAAGTATTGATGAATCGAGTATAATTCAAATCCGAGAACAAAATAAGATGGATATGATTTTTTTTTGTTTCAAATGGTAGTTAATTATGAATTAAATTATAAAAATCTAGATGGATTATTGAAATTTGAAAAAATGAACCGACTTTTAGCCGGTAGAGAAAACTATCAACCAGAAACATGACTAACTTCACATCCTGATTTACTTTTTTTTTTTAATTTACAAAAAAAATCGACCCGCACATGAGCTCTTAGTACGATCTTCAACTATTTTTTTAAATCGACATGTCACAATAAATAGTAAAATTCGTGACCGACAAAGTCCCTGGTAAGGGCTGATTTGCCAGTTTGTCAGAATGCGTGAAAATTCATGACAATGAACATCGCTTAGTTCCTTTTTTTTTTTTTTCTCCTCATTCACTCAAAGAGTCGGATTCGCAAGTCGTTGAAAAATATTTGTCAAAGCGTACGGACGTCCAGAAAAAATGATCACATTTGGGATTTAACCCCGTACAATTAGCTCTCACCGATTATATTATTAAAATTTCCATCGTGATCGACGATTATTCGTTCACTTGTTTGTTAAGGGGAAATTTATTCTCCTGACGCAATAAAAACGAAGAAACGCAATTTTTTTTTTTTTTTTTTTTTTTTTTTTCGTTCTTGCAGAAACTCCAAACGACGGCGGAGGAGACGGAACTGAGCCGCGTCCAATTAACGGCGAACCCGTATTCGAGCTACCAGACGCCGGTTGCCTTGGCCAGGATCAAGACATGGAGGAAGGTGCGAAACAATTTTTTTTTCTCTGTTAAAAACAAAAAAAAATTATCCCAAGTTCGAGTATCAAATGAATCAATCAATATGTCATCTAATAATTTTTATTATAATTATCACTATGAAGAAATAATAAAAACTAATATATCTGGTAATTGCTTTTTTTACAACTTTACTCTACAATGGATCGTAACTCGAAATTTAACTTGGCGTCGAATTTATTTGCAATTAGCTAATACGTTGTCAGTTGATTTGTTATTTTCGTTTTTTAATTAATTTTTTAATTAATATGTCATCTACTAATTTTTATTATAATTATCACTATGAATAAATAATAAAAATTAATATGTCTGGTAATTGCTTTTTTTTTACAATTTTACTCTACAATGGATCGTAACTCGAAATTTAACTTGGCGTCGAATTTATTTGCAAATAGCTAATCCGTTATAAGTTAATTTGTTATTTTCGTTTTTCCGAGATGCGTAATTGATAAAAAATCTCACTTTTTTTTCACATTTATGCTCTTTCTCTCTCTCTCTCTCGTACAAAGATACTGACCCGTTGCAACGTAAACTCGCGATATACAAAAATTTTCCAAACATTCTATATCTATAACGTGATTTTCTAAAAATATCAAAGACTACACGCGCCCACGATGACTCGTCAAGCATATAAATAAGCTTTTTGTACTTTCGATTCTTCCTTTTTCCACCGGTATTGTGATTTGCTCGTCAAATATTTGTTTTTTTTTTTTTTTTTTTTTCGTTTCCTCCTCGACCAAATGACAAAGTAAAAATGTAAACTTTACGATGTTCCTCCCCGTTGATCGATCTCGAGGGGGACTATTATTATTATTATTATTTTTTTTTCCTGGTGGGATTTTTCCAGACGAGGCAAGATCCGAGGCGACGTTTCGCTACACAGTGGAAAATCTATCGAAATTGAAGGATTCACAGCTATCACCGCCGTGTTACGTGCGAAATTTACCATGGAAGATTATGGTAATGCCCCGCTCGAGTCAGAGCCAGGAGAGGCAGCCTCAGCGATCTTTGGGATTCTTTCTACAGTGCAACGGGGAGAGCGAGTCAACTTCATGGAGCTGTTATGCCCTTGCCGAGTTGCGACTTTTGTCCAGCAAAGAGGGACAGGAATCGTTCAATAGGAGTGAGTTTGCAACGAAAAAACAAACAAAAAAAAAACGAAAATTTAATTGAAAAAAATATAATTTGCAAAATGTACTTTTTTTTTACGGTATATTTTAGCGATTATTCTAGCTCGAATTTTCACCCAACGAAAAAAAAAAAACGATTTTTAGGAATTTCCTAATTGAATTTTTTTCATTTATTCATAATAAGTGGAACATTTCCGATTAACTCGAGGCTTGAAACGTGCCGGAAGCCGAAAAACCAAACTTTCAAACTTTAGTCTACTTGAAAAAAAAAAAAAAAAAAATACCTCCAAATGTCGAAATTTAAAATGGCCCTAAACTCTGCTACCGTTTGGTCGATCGTAGACGACTTTAAGAATATAGTTCGACTTGAAGAATTGCTCAAAAAAAAAAAAAATTAAAAATAATAAATATGCAACAAATTATTTAAATTTTTTATCGTAATTTGGAGCGTGCTTAGTAGCCGAGACATTTATTCGAGATAACTATTGTTTGTGATATTTCGCTTATCAGCTTTCTACGATTCGTGGTTACACGTTCATTAGTTTTACTTTTTATATCTTTTGGCGAAAAGTAACGATAGCCACGACAGAGGCACACAGGATGACTCAAACTTTATTGGAATATCATTTTAAAGAATTTTATCGTAATAATATCTGTTTCGCATGGCCGGAGTGAAAAATCAAATGGAAAAAAAAAAAAAAAAAAAACAAACAAACAAACTTGAATTGTATTACAGAAATACAGCATCTCTTTTACAACAAAGAGAACGATTGGGGCTTCAGTCACTTTATGCTCTGGCAAGACGTCCTGGATCCGGACAAAGGTTACATCAAAGACGACTCGATTACCCTCGAGGTAAGACGAGCGATTAACCAAGCACTTTGACAATAAACACTTTGGGTTCATATCGCGTATTCTTCATCGCTAAGAATCGCAAGATATTTATTTCGTGTATCGCGTTAGAACTATATGGCTTCGAGATCAATACTCGCTCAAGTAAATCCTCGGGTTGTTCAACGATTAACGCTAGGCGACTGTATCCTTTTTTTTTTTTTTTTTTTTTTTTTTTTTTCATCAGCTTTCGACTGAAAATATTTTCAGATTTTTCGAATCAATTTTTAAGACTTTTTTGCCTTAGAAAAAAAAAAAAAAAACACGAAAAATTTCATTAAAATGTCATTTTCGTGTGTTGGGGCAATTTTTTATTATCGTGAAAAAAAAATTTAAATACTCCTTGTATGGATAAAATTCACAGAAAGAATTTCACGAAAATGGAGATTCAATTCTTTCATCCAGAAAAAAATCACAGCTCAGAGTAGTTTTATTCATAAAATAAATTTCAGTTTTTTCTACATTAATATTTGGTTGTATACGGAGAAGAAACGATAAGTAAAAGCAACTGTCGATGAAAAAAAATTCACGAGACTTGTATTAGAAATTTCTTACCTGTAAGAGTAAGAAATTTATAATTTCTTACTTGTAAGAGTAAGAAATTTATAATTTCTTACTTGCAAGAGTAAACAATTTATAATTTGTTACTTGTAAGAGTAAGAAATTTATAATTTCTTACTTGTAAGAGTAAAAAAATTTTAATTTCTTACTTGTAAATGTAAGAAATTTCTAATTTCTTACTTGTAAGAGTAAGAAATTTCTAATTTCTTACTTGTAAGAGTAAGAAATTTCTAATTTCTTACTTGTAAGAGTAAATAATTTATAATTTCTTACTTGTAAGAGTAAAAAATTTATAATTTCTTACTTGTAAGAGTAAAAAATTTATAATTTTTTACTTGTAAGAGTAAGCAATTTATAATTTCTTACTTGTAAGAGTAAGAAATTTCTAATTTCTTACTTGTAAGAGTAAGAAATTTATAATTTCTCACTTGTAAGAGTAAGCAATTTATAATTTCTTACTTGTAAGAGTAAGAAATTTATAATTTCTTACTTGTAAGAGTAAACAATTTATAATTTCTTACTTGTAAGAGTAAGAAATTTCTAATTTCTTACTTGTAAGAGTATAAAATTTCTAATTTCTTACTTGTAAGAGTAAGAAATTTCTAATTTCTTACTTGTAAGAGTAATAAATTTCTAATTCCTTACTTGTAAGAGTAAGAAATTTATAATTTCTTACTTGTAAGAGTAAGAAATTTATAATTTCTTACTTGTAAGAGTAAACAATTTATAATTTCTTACTTGTAAGAGTAAGAAATTTCTAATTTCTTACTTGTAAGAGTATAAAATTTCTAATTTCTTACTTGTAAGAGTAATAAATTTTTAATTTCTTACTTGTAAGAGTAAACAATTTATAATTTCTTACTTGTAAGAGTAAGAAATTTCTAATTTCTTACTTGTAAGAGTATAAAATTTCTAATTTCTTACTTGTAAGAGTAAGAAATTTCTAGTTTCTTACTTGTAAGAGTAAGAAATTTATAATTTCTCACTTGTAAGAGTAAAAAATTTATAATTTATTACTTGTAAGAGTAAACAATTTATAATTTCTTACTTGTAAGAGTAAACAATTTATAATTTGTTACTTGTAAGAGTAAGAAATTTATAATTTCTTACTTGTAAGAGTAAGAAATTTATAATTTCTTACTTGTAAGAGTAAGCAATTTATAATTTCTTACTTGTAAGAGTAAACAATTTATAATTTCTTACTTGTAAGAGTAAGAAATTTCTAATACACGTCTCGTGAAGTTTTTTTTTTTTTCGTCGATGATTGCTTTTTCTTATTGTTCCTTCTCTGTGCACAACCAAATATTAATGTAGAAAACACTGAAATTTATTTTATGAATAAAGCTACTGTGTTAACTGAGCTGTGATTTTTTTTCTGGATAAAAGAATCGAATCTCCATTTTCGTTAATTTTTTTCTGTGAATTGTATGCATACAAGAGGCTCCCCGCTCGATGAACCATCCGAGTGTTTACGATTCGAAAATACATGAATTTTCATACGTCAAAGCGAATTTTCATAAATCGCCAATCCGTGATGAACGAGGAGCTGATCGGAGAACGGGTTTTTTTTTTTTTTTTTTTTTTTTTTTTTTTACAAGGTACACGTTGTGGCGGATGCTCCTCACGGGGTTAGCTGGGACAGCAAAAAACACACCGGTTACGTTGGCCTGAAGAATCAAGGCGCCACGTGTTACATGAATTCGCTTCTGCAGACTCTTTACTTCACGAATCAGGTTTTTAAAAAAAAAACAAACACATTTATCTCTTTAACAGATCCATTAACATTTATCTCTTTAACAGATCCATTAACATTTATCTATTTAACAGATTTGAAAAAAAAAAAATATTTTTCCGAGCATGCTATCTTAACTTGAAATATTCGAAAATTTTATGAATTCACCTAATTTCATTTTTGAAAATTCACATCTTAAAAAATTATTCATAATTATTATAATTATTATTTACTGTTATTAATTTTATTATTTACTGTTAATTCTTGTTTTTGATTTTTTTTTTGATTTTTTTTTTTTTTTTCGCTACGCAGTTGCGCAAAGCCGTTTACAAGATGCCAACGGAGAGCGACGACTCGAGCAAGAGCGTTGCCCTTGCCCTTCAGAGGGTCTTTCACGAGCTGCAATTTTGCGACAAGCCCGTCGGCACGAAGAAACTGACAAAGAGCTTCGGCTGGGAGACGCTCGATTCTTTCATGCAGCACGACGTTCAAGAATTCTTGCGCGTTCTGCTCGACAAGCTCGAGAGCAAAATGAAGGGCACATGCGTCGAGGGTACGGTGCCAAAATTGTTCGAGGGTAAAATGGCCTCTTTCATAAAATGCAAGAACATCGATTACACGTCGAACAGAGTCGAGACCTTCTATGATATACAGCTCAACATCAAAGGAAAAAAGAACAGTGAGTGTTATTTTTCTTTTTTTTTTTTTTTTTTTTTTTTTAAGTTGTAATGAGAATGAAAAAAAAAAAAATTGAACATTGAACTAAGCCGGAAATGAAGTTAAGGAGATACGATCATTGCCACGTATCCAACTTTCGGATTTGAAATTTTTTTTTATGTTTTTGACGAATACTTTATGCGCCTTTTGCCAAAATTTGAGCTATATTTACCGTTTAAATTTTTTCGTGATAAAATTGCAAAGTCGAGCAGTTTGAGTTACTGAAACACCGTCGTCTTATGGAGAAAACCGGAAGTGCGGTGATCGCGGTTTTGCTGCTCGCGTATCCAATTACATTAGTTGGAAAACGAAAATTTGATAGATCGGATATAATAGATATTGTAAATAATTGAAAAATTACTCATTACCGTGTAATTCAAGCGCTAAATCACAAAAAAAGCTTCAAATTTCCGGTTGAAAATGGTCAAAACTCCGACTCTCTCTCTCTCTCTCTCTCTCTCTTGTTTCATGCGTGCCCCCCTCGCTCGCAGAAATAGTCGTGCCTCCTTAATCCTCGTTTGGTCTTTTGATTTATTTATGAATAAATAATAGCCCGATCCCCCGCGTAGATCGGTACGGAAACAAAAAAAATTAAATTAAAGTACAACAAAAAAAAACTTTTGTAAAACTTCTTTTTTTTTTTCTCTTTAGAAAACTATTTGAAATATTGTTTGACGATTTTATCGTCAAACCTTCGACACGGTCATATCTCACTGATTTTATTAATTTTTTTCTCCTCTACTTATGTTTTCGTTTTTTTTTTTTTTTTTCTTTTTCAATTTTTATTTCCTCACAGTCTACGAATCTTTCCGAGATTACGTGAGCACGGAAATATTGGACGGCGATAACAAGTACGACGCCGGCGAGCACGGCCTGCAGGAGGCCGAGAAGGGCGTAATATTTCAGGCTTTTCCACCGGTCTTGCATCTTCATCTGATGCGATTTCAGTACGATCCCGTCACGGATTGTTCCGTAAAATTCAACGACCGGTAAGCTTCGTCCTAATTATCGTTGTACCGAGAAAAAAACAAAAAATTAAAATAAAAAAAAATTGACGCAAAATGATTAAACGATTGCTTGAATATATTTCTCATTAATTTCAATAAATTCTATGATAAACATGAATTTTTTAAATATAAAAATAGCTAATTGACTAAAATATGATTTCATTCCAATGAATTATAATTTTAATTAATACCGTAAAACGAAACGTCTGATCGTGATGTACATCGAAATATATTACCCGAACGTTTATCATTTTTTTTGTACAAAATTACGTACATATTTCAGGTGAAAAGACTTATAAAAAATCGAAAAAGTTTCGTATTCGATCATTTTCACTGTGATATAATTTTTTTTTTTTTTTTTTTTCACGATTACCCATTTTTTAAATTCTACTTTCGCTCGTACGTTTGTACAAGCAAAGCCGAAAATTTAATTCGATTCGTCGAGCGGTGGACGCCCCCGAGTCCCGGTTGCCCGGAATCGACGAATCAAAGCGACTCGTAAAAAAAATTGCATATCGGAATTTGTTGGCCCTTTGTAGATTCGAGTTTCACGAAAAAATAAGTCTAGGACCGTATCTGCAAGCCGAGGAGGCCACGAACGCCGATTACACGCTGCACGCGGTTCTCGTTCACAGCGGCGACAATCACGGCGGTCATTACGTCGTTTTCATCAATCCAGCTGGCGACGGAAAGGTAAAAAAAAAAAAAACGAAAAGCAAAATTAATCGCGAACTCCGATACGATGATCTTTTTTTTTTTTTTTTTTTTTTTTTTTTTTTTTGTTTTTTTCCTCAATCGTGTTTGATAAAATCGTGAATTTGTGTGTTTTGTTTATCGTACAAAGTGGTGCAAATTCGACGACGACGTTGTGTCGCGATGCACGAAGCAGGAAGCCATCGAGCACAATTACGGTGGCCAGGACGAGGACATGTCGATGGCCGTCAAGCACTGCACGAACGCTTACATGCTTGTCTACATAAGAAATTCCGAGCTCGAGAACGTTCTTCAAGAGGTCAAAGAAGAGGACATACCTCAAGAGGTCAGAAACGTCCTACAGAGAGAACGTTCCCAGGAATTGTGCGATCTCGAACGTGACAAAGACGCGACTGACGGAAACCGAGACAGTCGCGATAACGAAATAACGAGCCTGCGTCCGTGCACCCAAAATCCACGAAATCCGAATCTCTATATTCATGATTTTTAACCGAACGTATAAAATATTTGAAAAAAAAAAAAAAAAAAAAACAAGAAAAAGAAAAGAAAACAAAAAAAAAAAATCGAAAAGACGGAAGAAAAAGAAGAATGAGAAGAAAACGAGAGGATAAAGTAAAGGGAAATAATGAAAAAAGAGATGAAACGCGAAAAAGATTTGCGAATCGATCGATTTTCTCGATTTAAAATAATAAAAAAAAAAATTGAAAAAAAAAAACGCGAAAGGCAGGATAAAAGAAAAAAAAAAAAACTAACGCGATTCAAATTTTTGAACATAAAGAAAAATCCATGACTTTTCTCCGCCGCGTCTTCGAGCATTGAAAAATCCTCGAGATGGACAAATGTCCCTCGCGAAAAACAAAAAAATAAATAAATCAAATCTCACGAAAATCGTTTATTGGAGAATCAATGACGCGATTATGTATTTATTAATGAAAAAAAGAAGAAGAAAAAAAATTAATCCAACGGAAATGGAGAGAGAGAGCGCGAGTAGACGATATCGCGAATGAATTTCTTTTTTAGCCAACGTAGTAACTAAATTTTTACTCGACGCGATTGCATCGCGAATGTTTCATCGTTTACATGCAATTTAGGAATAAAAAAAAAAAAAAATTAAGAAAAATTGGAAAGGAAGAAAAAAAAAATATGAACAATAACGCGATCGAAGGAAAACATTCGAAATTGGGTACAATCGTGAAATGATCGTTTCTCGGTGATTCGTTGGGCCGTGGGTGCGAATGAAGGAAAAAAATAATATCGAGCCATAGAATAAAACAATTTTTCCGCGACAGAGCCGAGAAAATGAAAAAAATGAAAAATTAATTTTTTAGACAATTTTCGTTATTACGGAACGTACTTTTTTTTTTAACTTCGTTATTTCGTAAAATTTCGCGAGATTTCGAGATTGTGATAGAGAAATAAAAACGCGGGAGGGGCGGGGAGGAATCTTTTTGACAAAAGAGTGAGACACATCAAGTGATTTGACTACGTTTTATCGCGCGACCAGCAGCTTCCCCAATAATGTCTTCTATAACGTAATGTCTTATTTATTAGAATTTTTTTTTTTCTTTTTTCTTCAGACAGAGCTAGTATAACCGATAATTACGAAAATTTCGAGACAGCTATCTTTTATTGCCGATCATTGTATATTTTAATGAATTTCATGGTTTTTCCGTTTTATTTTATTTATTTATTTTCGGGAAATTAAAATTCGCTACCGTGGGCGTGTGTCGGGTGGTAGAGATCGAGACACGACGAAAAAAAAAAGACGCACTTGATCATGGAAAGAAAAAAAAAAAAAAAAAGAAAAATTCTTCAGTGTTGATATAGTGATTACAAGTATTGACAGATGCTTATCTATTTATTTGTTGTTACATATTAATAAATAGAGAGAAAGTAAAACGAACAAAAAAAAAAAAGCGAACGAGAGAGAGAGAGAAAGCGAAGAAGAATATTTACGAAGTATCGTCGAATAGAATAAAATAATTTATAATGGCTGTAACATCGTGAGATCCCTTTGAATGCTATACCACTATTTTATATATTAAACAAAAACAAAAAAAAAAATATACACACACATGCAAAACCAAGATAAATGATGGATAAATAAAACGTTGGGTATTCGAGAATAGAAAGAAAAAAAAAGAGCTAATGATCGAAACAGACCCCACTTTATTTTTTTTTTTTCTACATTTTCTACATTCATATATGAAAAAAAAAAAAATTAGCGAAACGCCAAAAGAAATTCGTGCAAAAGTTAGAGACTCTCTTTGTACGATTCTCCAAGCCACTCTGTATTATTGTTATTATTTTTTTTCATTGCGAAATAATTATTATTCAGCATGTAGATTTCACGATGCATAAGGGATCTCTCATGACAAAAACAAAACAAACAAAAAAAAAACGTAAAATTTCCTTGCTTCACTCGTAATCGCATCAGACTGATGGAGTATCAATTTTTTTTTTTTTTTTTTTTTTTTTTTTTGTTCCAAACAATCCACAATATCACTAGGTATTCTGGAATTTTTCAAAGGTGTTCCTGGCATTGCTCGAGCAAAGAGAGGAGAGAACACGTTTTTTTTTTTTTTTTTTTTTATGCCTCGTCGACTCGCAAAGCTCCTTGAGTACTGCTGAATAATTTTTATTTTGTAATCAAGATTAATACGTTGGTCGGCGTTGCGGCAGATGAACAAAATTAAAATTATTCGAACGCAATAACGTGAAACGACGGGCTATTTGTTTCACGTTCAAATTTACATTTAAAAATTGAAAGACAAATATATATATATATATAAATGATTGATATCGAGAAAGAAAGAAAAAAAATTGATGTTGACGATTACGAGATTGAATTCTCGATGAGATATATAAAAAAAAAGGAAAATTCATTCGTGTATAAACGTGGGGATAATTTTAATTTTGTTGATCTAGCTGGTGGAGAGGCTACAAGAGGAGAAGAGGCTGGAGCAGATACGAAGAAAGGAGAGAACCGAGGCATACTTGTATATGACCGTCAACGTTCTTCTCGAGGATAGCTTTGACGGTCACCAGGGCAACGATCTCTACGATCCGGAGCGTGCACTCTATCGTGTGTTTCGCGTTCGTAAACAGGCAACGCTTCACGAATTTCTCGAATTGCTACGCGACAGTCTGGTAAGTTCGTTTTTGTGCCAATTTTTTTTTTTTTTTTTTTTTTTTTTTTTTTCTTTCTATAATTTCAGTGTAAGAGATGTTTTTCAAAATTTTCAAACAAAAACCTTTTCTTCAATTTTTTTTATATGCATATAGTAGTAGTAGTAGTAGTCTTTATTCCAATATACAGCGTTCTGCGCTTTTTACAAAAAACCAGCTCCCCACACAATTCCATCACAGTATTTTATGCTTACAGTATGTTTTGTTTGTCCGATAGCTTAAGCTCTTTAATTAGCGCTAGTAACAATAACTATACAAACAAAACAATCCCCCTTCCCCTTAAATTTATTTTACTTGCTACCTCTCTTTGGTTCTCCCACCCTATTGTGCTCTTGCCCGCGAGGCCTTGATCCTTTCAAAGGCTCTCAAGAACTCACAAATTTCTACTTGTAGCTGCCCTTTCAGGGTTACGATCAGCCAATCCTTTAGATCCTCTCCCACCCTGCCGCCACGCCATTTATCTACCCAGTTAGTCCACTCCTTTTTTATTCCTTTTCCTTTCCTAGCTTCCTCACAGGTCCAGATATGGTCCAAGCTTTCTTCATATACTCCACAGATCCCACAACTCTGGTTAGTAAACCCTTTCTTGCCTACTTTTTCCAAATTGCCACATCGCAGTCTAGCCCATTCCTCCCTTAAATCTCCATTTATGCCTTCTTCATCCCAGTACTTCTCCCTGTCAACCGTGCTTTTTATCTTTCCGTACAGCGGGTTAAACGTTGACTTGTCTACTTTTGTCCAGTCTCCCTGGATATCTTGCTCTTTTCGCCTCTGTACCCCCTCCCTTAGGCATTTCTCTGCTACTCTCCAGTCTATCCCCTCCCAATATATGCATATATTATTGCAAATATATGCAAGTATAAATATATATAAATATAAATATATATTATAAATATATTGCAAATATATGCAAATGCATATATTATTGCAAATATATGCATATACGCATATATTATTTTTTATATGCATATATATATTAGGTTGTTTCAAAACAAAAAATTTTTCGACTCTTCATGCTACCAACTCTCAAAACTTGAGTTTTTATATAAAAAAAAATATATTCTCGCAAAGAGGGAGCTCTGTGGCTTGAGCGGAAGCTACCGCTTATAGGACGTTTCTAATTATAACAGCCAATTAACGTCTATGACGAACTTTTTGGAAGGAGAAATTTGAGACCATGGGGATTGTATTTTAAGTAAAAAGAATCTTCAATGATTTAAAAGTTGTAAACGATATTGCTAAACGAAAAGTAGCTTTGCGCGCGGAATTTAATTCATTATTAACTAAGGATAGTGATCAAGCGCAATATATACTTTTAGTCGCTGATTTCCACCGAAAGACGTATGCCACGTGTAAAAAAGGCATAGTTGGCATCAATATTTACCGAAAATAAATAAATAAATGACATTTTGCGTTTTTTTTTTGCACAAAGTCATAGCGGAAAAATTGTTAAAGGTGAATAAATTTGCTTATATACTATCGTCCCTGAAACTAATGATTTCCTATTTCAGCAAGAGAATAAAAGCCATGGAGTACGTGTTTGAGTCAAGAAAAAAAAATTATCGCGAAAAAAAAAAAAAATTTCACCAGATACGAATTGTTTATCACAATTTATAAAGAATTTTAAATCGCAAAATTATTGTTATGAATAAAATCGATCTAAATTTTTATTTACAACACGATGGTGTCAGAAAAAAATGTTCAACTTGAAACTTTGTAGAATTTTTTATAAAAAATTATAAATTAAGAATAAAAAAAAAATTCATTTAATGAAATTCTTTTTTCTCAATTCGAAATACAATCCTCATGGTCCCAAATTTTTTCTTCCAAAAAGTTCGTTACAGTTGTTAATTGGCAGTTATAATTAGAAACGTCCAATGAGCGGCAGCTTCCACTCAAGCTACAGAGCTCCCTCTTTGCGAGGATGTTTTTTTCTATCAAAACTCAAGTTTTGAGGGGTGGAGCATGAAAAATCAAAAAAAAAAAATTTTGAAACACCCTAATAATCATATCGAAAATTCCAAATGCAATGATCATAAAATTATTCAGTTAGGTTTATAAAAATTGTAGCAGTGTCTTTTTTTTTAAATATTTATTTCATAATGAACGAGACGCGTCTTTATCCCGAATGATATTCCAATGTATTATTAATAATAGGATAACGTGATGGAAAAATAAAAAAAAAGTGTTCTCTGCCCAAACAGAAATATCCGATAGAACAGATACGAGTATGGCCATTTAGCGTGCGAGCTAATCAAACTTGCAGGCCAGCCCTGATCGAGCCGGACGCCGATCTGCAAAAACCAATGACCGTTTGCGCCGAGAATGCCAATCCTTGGAACGTTTTCGTCGAGCTCGTCTCACCGGATTCAGGACTAACGGCACTGCCGGCATTCGACAAGGATACGGATGTTTTGCTATTCTTCAAGCTCTACGATCCTAAAAACAAAAAGATTCATTATTCGGGACATCATTATATGCCTGTAACGGCTAAAGTCCGTAAGTACGATGAAAAATTCAATCGTCTCGTAACGAAATTTTATATATATATATATATATATATATATATTATATGAGATATATATATATTATATAAGAGATATATATATTATATGAGATATATATATATTATATAAGAAATTATATATATATATATATATATATATATATGGCCTGGCCAGAAAAAAAAAAAATTTGATTTCGTCCAAAACAATTTGAAACGTCAGTATTTGATCTAATAATGAACCTGTAAGAACTTGAGCTCCGTCGGATAATTCTAAGAAGTCGCGTATCGAGTCTCAATTTTTCCCATTCAATTAACACTTGAAAATTGTTTTTTTTTTTACCCATCAGAGCTCATTGATTTTTTTCTGGGCAATCACGGGCAATCCGAATTACTTTAAGATCTCAATTACATGTTGAACATATATTTTAACCACAGATTGATTTTTTTTTCTCTTCATAATTGGGTTCCATGAGATGAAAAATAGTCGAATTACGTTTTTACGGTTCGTACGGCGATTATCTCTGAAACCGTTGAATCGAGCGGAAAATGGACCTTTTTTTGTAGCTCATAAAATTTTCTACAAAAAAGCTTTTATGCAAAATTACTCTCAGCCCTTTAGTTTTAGAATATCTTCGAAACGAAGAGGCTGAGAGTAATTTTACATGAAAGCTTTTTTTGAACGATCCAATCTTTCCAACTTTAGGTTCATGCTTCAATAAATTATATTACGTAAACGTATTTAAATTTTTAAAATGATCGATCATTTAGTTTTTGAGTTATGATTTCCGCAAATTGAAAAAATATCGTTTCGAGAAAAAAAAAAAAAACACGTTTAAAGTTTCGCAAACGAAAAACTCAAAGTCAAATGTTATTAATGAAGTGACAAAGTGTCTTACCGATCAATCAGCGATACCAGCACCATACGGCAGTCCTTCCTCTTTCTCATGGATTTTTCGAAGCATCCAGAAGTGGTTGCTCCCCTCGAAGACTTTTCTCATGTTTTTCTTGATTTTTTTTTTTTTTAATTTTATCAGAGGATCTCATACCGATATTGAACGAGCGCGCTGGCTTTCCGCCCGATACCGAGCTCGCTCTTTACGAGGAAATAAAGCCGAACATGGTCGAGAAAATTGAAAATTGGACCGAGCCACTCGAGAAAGTACTCGAGGAATTGATGGACGGTGACATTATAGTTTTTCAGAAGGAAGAACGCGATAACGATATTTACGAGCTACCGACGTGTCGAGATTATTTCAAGTACGTTTGATTCGTCAGAATTTGATTGAAAAAAATTTAAAAAAAAAAAAAAAAAAACACAGATAGAGAGAATTTTGTTTGACTTTATTTATTTTTCCCCAGGGACTTATTCTACAGAGTTGAAGTAACGTTTTGCGACAAGACAATCGCCAACGATCCAGGCTTCACAATGGAGCTTTCCTTGAGAATGACGTACGACCAAATGGCAAAGGCGGTCGCTCAGAGGGTTGGCACGGATCCTTATCTCATTCAATTTTTCAAGTGTCAAAAGTAAGTTATTCGCATTATTATCATTAATATTTTATTCTAAAAATCATTTTTTTTTCAAATCCTATAAAAATAACGATCGTAAATTATTTCAAATTACAAAAATACAAATTAATTGAACAATCGTCATTTTTTACGAAAGTAATTGATGAGAGATCGCTTCAAAAAAATGAACTTTCCTCGACATCATCGAAACATCGATCTTTAATAACAATAATAATAATGACAGAAAATTAGTACAACGGTAAAAAAAAATGGGGTAACCCAATTTTTAGAAACAAACCGTTTTTATTCGACGAATTAACGAATTTTATTTTTAATTAATTCACGAGTGTAGTTTTACCCGGAAGAATTTTTGTTTTTTTTTTGCAATTTTTATAAATTTTATCGAAAGATTTGTCTGAAAAAATACAAAAAAATACTCTCAAGATTCTTTACGTGGATATATCGTTGAAATTATTCAGTTAAAAGATTAAAAAAAAAAAAAAAAAAAAAAAATTGCCAATTTTCCGTATAAATATCTGTTTTGCCATTAAAGTTACAAAGATCAGCCGGGTCATCCGTTGAAGTGCACGTTCGAGGGTACGCTCAAGGAATTGGTTGCATACTGCAAGCCGAAAACGAAGAAAATATTTTACCAACAACTCAGTATTCGCGTTAACGAGCTCGAGAATAAGAAGCAATTCAAGTGCATGTGGGTAGGTCCATCGCTGAAGGAGGAAAAAGAGATAATACTTTATCCGAATAAGAATGGCACGGTCGCGACTTTGCTGGAGGAGGCGAAGAAGCAGGTCGAATTGTCGGAAAATGGCTCCGGTAAATTGAGAATATTGGAGGTCAATTGTAATAAATTGGCGCCCGGACCCAAGGAGGACACGCCACTCGATAATTTGAATCCATTGGGCACGAGATCGTACAGGATAGAGGAAATACCGAAGGACGAGCTCGTTCTCGCCGATGACGAGATGCTGGTGCCCGTTGCCCACTTTTACAAGGATATATTCTCGACCTACGGTATTCCCTTTCTTTTTAAGATCAAACACGTGAGTATTGATCAAAATTCACATTTTTATACGTAAATTTTTTTTTTTTCACTTTCGTACATCGCGAACTTTTCTCGTAAAGGAAAACTTTGTTGTCGTTTTTTTTTTCCCCTCTTTTTATTTTTACTTTACTTTATTCTTATATCGAGGCGTTGCGAGTGTTTGAAAATATTCGAATCGATAGAAAATTTACGAAAAAAAAAACAAAATTTACCGCGATAAAATATTCAAGACAAAAAATATTTGGGACGTAAATCTGTACGGAGGTACAATCTGTAAATCTGTAAAATCTGTAAATTGGATATATATATATATATATCCAATTATATATATTGGAATATATATATTATATATTCATATATATATATTATATATGTATATATATTCATATATATATTATATACAATATATACTCAATATATATTGGATATATATATATATATATAGGGTGACTGAACCAGTGAATGAACACCTACCAGTGAATGAACAGGGTTAGTATTTTAATTAAACGGCAGAGATATGATTCTATTATTATGAAGAATTTTGTATTCATAATGAAGTGAAAATTCTGAGAAAACATCTAGCAGTGATATTATTTGACGCTGTGAAAGATTTGCGATGCTATGGATTTTTTTTCGTACTTGGGGCGCATATTCATAAGAGACAGCCATGTCGTTATAACCATCTGACTGTGAATCGAATACCAGAATATTCCATATCACCTCGATAAATCTTTTTAAAAGATATGCAATAATTTTTTCAACGTTATACATTGCTAAGCTTCAATTATATTAATGAATTTTTGGTCAAAAACCCAATATTGTTTGCGATATATGGCCGTTTATTCACTGGTCCAGCTTTTTAACCTATTTCCAGTGATTGAACGAGCGTTGAAAAGGCTTTTCATAACCTCAAAACGCACGAGTATGCGTACGCATCTCTGGTTCCATTGTACGTTCATTCACTGGAAAGATAAGAGTTCATTCATTGGAATTTTTGTTCATTCACTGGGAAATTGGTAATTTCGTTCATTATAATTTTTTTTTACCAAATCCTTGCGAACAGGGCACTTCGAATATTTTTTTTTATATTCTGTGAACATTGTTCTATAAGATCTAATTAGCTCATAAAAAAATTCGTAATAAGTTAAATTATACGGCTTTATCGAAATAGAAAAAAGGCTTATGCGTTCATTCACTGGTTCAGTCACCCTATATAACCCAAACCTAAGTGAGGGCGCGTAGTATATATATAGAAGGTTTTTCGGTGATCAATCTTGTTTTCGAGTCTTAATTTTGTTTTTTCCAATTGCCACAGGCATATTTCGATAGTAGTCTTAATATTTTAAATTTCTTAATTGTTAATTTTTTTCTTAAATCGCCACAATCATAAATAAATAAGAGGACGTTTAGTTATTAACGAAAAATATTTTGCGCTACTTCCACAAAAATGCAACCGTCGCTTGACTAGCTCTCCTGCGATTGCACCTTGAGTATACCAAATCAAACCAACGCAGCAAAAAAAAAAAAATTCTTTTTCAGAATGAACCTTTCACAAAGGTCAAGGACCGATTACTAAAGAAACTAGGTGTACAGGAAAAAGAATTCGAAAAGGTAAGGATCGATGATACTGACGGTTGCTTCGTTGGAAATTTTTTTTTCATGAGTAATCATAAAAAAAAAAAATTTCAGTTCAAGTTTGCGGTGGTGAAAATGGGAAAGCCACAGTTCATCAATGACGAGGCGGACTACTCAATAAATCTATCCGTATTCCAATCCGACGCTGCCCCAAGTGAGTAGAATTTTTTTTTTTTCAACAATTTCACAAAATATTTTCTTTTTAAAACATTCAAAATGGATTCCAATGCTTTTTTTAAAATTTTTTTAAAAATAATATCTTAATATATATATTCTTTTTAAATAACTCAAAATGAATTCCCATGCATTTATTATTATTTTTTTAAAAATAATTTCATAAAATATATATTTTTTTAAATAACTCAAAATGGATTCCTATGCATTTATTATTATTTTTTCAAAATAATTTTATAAAATATATTCTTTTTGAATCATTCAAAATGGATTCCAATCCTTTTTTTTTTATCTTTTTAAAAATAATATCATAAAATATATTCTTTTTAAATAACTAAAAATGGATTCCTATGCATTTATTATTATTTTTTAAAAATAATTTCATAAATTATATTCTTTTTGAATCATTCAAAATGGATTCCAATGCTTTTTTTTTATACTTTTAAAAATAATATCATAAAATATATATTTTTTTAAATAACTCAAAATGGATTCCTATGCATTTATTATTATTTTCAAAAAAATAATATAAAAAATATATTTTTTTAAATAACTCAAAATGGATCCATATCCTTTTTTCTTTAAATTGAATCTCAATTGACTTTATTTTTTTTTTGTCTTTCGCCTTCAGATACAGCATTTCCAAAGCCTTGGCTCGGTCTGGATCATGTTAACAAAGCGCCGAAGCGTCCGAGAATCAACTACCTCGAAAAGGCCATCAAGATATACAACTAAAAGTTTTTATTTTTTATTTTTCCTTCATTTATTATTTCGAACTGAACGATGGGAAAGGAGACGCGAAAAAGGCAGCAAAAATCTCGTAAAAAAAAAATCCCGCCCCCCCTCCCCCTCCCATTTTTCGAATACCACTCTGGTATGTGTCGAGTAGAACCCCGGGTCAATTCCCCCTCCGTCCCTTATCCCTAAAACCCTTTTAATCCCATTTACGCGCTCAGGCTAGTACAGCGGGTTCGTTTCGATTTGCGGAGCGCGATTGACGACCGCGAGAACGATAAAATACGATGATTCACGATCATGTCTTTTTCTTTTTTTTTTTTTCCTTTTTTTTTTGCATAAAATCTCGTAAACTCGAAAAAAAAGCTAAAAAAAAAAAACAGAAATTGTTTAAGTTATAATTGTATGATATTAACAATAAACTAGATAACATTCAGCGATTCGCTGTGAAGGTTTTAAATCGGCGCTAATTGAGATTTGTAATAGACGAACGGGCCGCGCTGCAGGCTTGTTAATCAACAGCTCTGCATTCGTCGCAATAATTGATACGCATATATGGGCAAAAAAACGCCAATTAAGGACCTCGGATTATGCGTCACTGTCTGCAATCGCTTTTTTAACTTACACATTTTTTAGTCCACATCGAAGTACAAATCCCCAAATTTTTTTTCAGATTTTTTCTTATCTTATACTGGTTGCTGTTGTATGGAGTGTTTCACGACTTTTTTCGTCATTTTTTCTTGATATTTTTGTCCACCAAGAATATTCGATAGAAGTATGTTTTTATTTTTAAAAAATTTATCAACTTTTAGAAAAAAATATAATTTTTTTTTTTGGCGCCCTTATGATGGTTAAAATTAACGCTTAACTGTGAAAAGCCGAGAAAAAGTTTTACGATAAATATGTGAAAATCACGATGGGTTCTCTGTAGGAACTCTTGGAATAATTAAAAAAAATTAACAAAAAATCAATTTGAATATAATTTTTATTGTAATTACATTTTATTTATTTAATTTTGATTTTTTAATTATTCCAAGAATATTCACGAAGAACCCATCGTAATTTTGATGTATTTTATGTTAAATTTTCTCAGCTTTTCGATAAAAAATATTTCAAAAATTTTCAAAAAATGGCTAACCCGAGAAAAATGGCTTTTTGGAGTTAAAAGGCAATTTTAACCGTTATAGGGGCATAAGAAAAACTAATATTTTTTTTCTAAAAGTTCACATTTTTGTGTGCTTTAAAAAACATATTTTTATCGAATTTGTCTTACTGGACAAAAATATCAAGAAAAAATTATGAAAAAAAAGGGGAAAAAAGTCGTGGAGTATCCCATACAACAGAAACCGGGATAAACTAAGAAGAAATCTGAAAAAAATTTGAGAACTTGTATTTCAATACGGACTACAAAATTTGTGAGTTACAAAGCGACTGCGGATAGTGACGCATGACCGGAAGTCCTTAATTGACGTTTTTGGCCATATGAATTTTTTTGTATCCCTCAGATGAGTTATAATATCTCATATTCGCCCGATGCGCTTTTCACTTATCGTTTTTTCTTTTTTTTTTTTTTTTTCCTCAACTTTAATTCGTAAATTCAACGAGTACAGCACATAGAGCCGAGTGATAAGGAAGAAGAATAATTCGCGACAAGCGCTGCGCTTAGGAGCGAAAAAAGAAATCGAAATGAGAAAAAAAAAGAAAAAAAAAACGAAAAATTATCCGTAAAATGCTGTGTTGGTAATAAACGAGAGGAAAAATCATTGACAAACGAAAAGAGACACAGAATTATTATCGATCGCCGGAAATCTCGAGACAACCGGAAAGGGCTTTCGTTTTTTTTTTTTTTGTCGTAAACTTTGACACAAATTTGCGATTCTAAAAAGCATTTGGAGAAATCTGTTATTTTTTTTTTTTTTTTTCTTGCATTTCACGATCTTTAACTATAATATGCAATTTTATATTCTCCGTCCAAGGATTTAATGGAAAAAAAAGAAAAAAAATCTTCAAATTCTCGATTATCCGATGCATAATCATTGTTTTTATTTTTCCACGAGCCATAGAAATATCTCAAGCTGTGCTCGTCGATTTCGAAACGAAAAAAAAAAAAAAAAATATGACAATGCAGAAAATGCAATATTCGCTATTCGATAAAAAAAAATACATAATATAGCTTGGCACGAGTAAGAAAACTTCTCTTTTTTTTTTTTTCGTTTTTGTTGACGCAAGCGTGTTCTCCGATGGACGCATCGATTGTGCTAGAAATAAATATTTATTTTGAAAAACAAGATGAGAAACAAAGCAGAACGAAAAACACAAAATCCGTTCCGAGACTGAGAAAGTTCTGTAAAAATGTTTTCTCGAATTGTCCGTTTTATCCGAGTTTCAAGATCCTCTCCTATATTGGCAGTTTTTTTTTTTCAAAAATTTCGATGTATATCGATTTTTCCGTCATTTTTTTTCCATTTATATACACTTTTTGAAATCAGAAAAATAATTTTTGTTGCGAATATTGACATTATTCATAATAATAATAATAATAATAATTATTATTATTATTATTATTACTATTTTTTACGTAAATAATTGCTTGAAAAAGTAATAATGAAAACTACATATTTAAAAAATAATCGTCATGTTGTGTTTGCCCTTAAATGCCCCATGTAAAGTCCACTGATCAACATAAGGGCGTAACTTCCATCGCTGGTCTCCGCATAACGTGTGAGTTAGGTCCCTTTGTTTTTTTTTTTTTTTTTTTCAGCTGTAAATGTGATAATCTTTCAATAACAGATCGACTCCTTGACCTTTCGTGGAGCGGTGTTATCGCGAAACGTGTTTTGGTCTCCGCGGGGGCTCTGACGAGTGGTCGAACGAATTAAAATTCAAAAAATTGCTTCATTGTAAATTTTTCATTTCCGGTATAGCGCGAAAAACGGCGATTTATCGAAAACGGCGTAACGTTGAAAAGCTTCAAATATTGTGCTCAATGAATTTTCGTATAAAACACGTTATATATTGACGTTATATACGTTCTATAACATGTACACACATATATATATATATATATGTATGTGAGTTGGTAATACGAGAAAGTAATCGATGACGTCGAATGGCCCAGCTACGGAGCTTTGCTCCAGAGTTTTCGAAGTAACGATACCATTCGGTTGATTTTCGAGCCATCGGGACGAGTCGAGAGCCCTTTTTTTTCCCCCCCCAATAAAGATAATCCTACGATAACGAATTTTTGGCAATTGGTTCTATATCCTCAAGTAAAAAATTTCATACCTGCAGTTTTACATAGATATACACTGAGTGATAATAATAATAACACATCGATACAACAATTCGTAGCTGCGGATAACCTCTTAGATAACGTTATCCGTGAAGCTTTTTACAAGGGAAACAACAAAGACGTTAGCCACCTAACGGTGAGTAGTATAAAAAAAAATCATTCAGCCAATCATCGGTAAAATTCCTGAACGCACTGTTCTTTCTTTTTTACTCCAGTTTCTCGTCAATTATTACGAATATAGAAAGTTGACCGCAAAAGAGAAAGGTGGCGCAAGGTGCAGACCGGTTTTTCCACCCTCGGTTGCACTTTACCCTGCAGCGCCGAATGTTGCATTTTAAAAGATAAACAAAAAATCGAACAACTGTTTTAAACTCATTCGAATATTGCTTAAAGAGGAACTTGATTTTCGCCTGTTGGATTATATATTTTATAAATAATCTCTACGCATGTTCGCATGAATGAATTCTACAGAAACATTCTGGGATAACTGTTTTTTTTTTTCAAAATTGTTGCAAAATTAAATTTTTCCCGCCTAAATTATCGTTTTTTTAGTCAGACGAGTATTATTTCGGTGCGTGAGTAACAGCTGTTTCGACCTGACAATTTTATCGGCATCTCGTTCACGCGAAAATTTCTTCATTACAGTTTTAATCAACGAAATAACATTGAATAAGTGACGGAAAAAAAAAAAGAAATGTCGCGTCGTCTAGCATATTTGAATTTCCGAAACGTTCGATTGGTCGAAAATTTTTTGATCGGCCGGTTCGAGCCTACAAACGGTTACGATAAACGGCGTTCCCTTCAATATGGCTTCCTCCGGTTAGCGCGAAATTATCGTACATCGACAACCTGTTGCGCAGCGAAAAACGTGAGTAAATATCACAATTGTTTCACTCACCTTTGACCTTCAAATCAAATCACTTTCCGCGATTGGCCGAAATTCAAAATTTCACACATCTCTTTTTCGAAAATATATGATTTTACGTTGCCTGGTACATATATAGTACCGCGCGACACGTGCTTTGGACGGGCACATTTTTCACATCAATATATCACGATGAAAAAATTCATTACAAGAACGACAATATATTGTGCATATTTTTTGAAATTATATCGACTCCCTGAAAGAACAAATATCAAAAAGTTTCGACAATACCGTATCGGCACGATTAAAATTACGTAAAAGTATATAATGTCGTTGCACCATTATGCGTATATGGGGGGTTATCAGTCGCGAACCGTCGACCCCTTTCGAACTGAATCTTACCACTCGAGAATATTTCATCCCATAAATAAGTCTCTTTCGTTGATTGTCACGATCATTCGATATTCAAAGCTCCAACGTTGCGCAGAAATCTCTATCACGTAGTAAGTACATCCTTTCGATTGACAATTCAACTGTTTTTTTTTTAAACAGCTAAACAGCTGTTTTTTTTTTTTCAATCGCGCAATTATTGATTCATCGAGCTGGAGATAATTTTATCGTTATCGTCGTTAAATACGTCATAAAATAAAATCGATTTTATCAAATATTTCCAATCAGAATTACTTAAATATCGCGACGAGATTATAAATCGATAATTATTTATAAATTTTTCTGATAAAAAATCGGTTGAGCTCGTAAGCTTGTATCGAACGATCAAAAATTATTTTCATATTCCCATAATTAAATTTCATGAATTTTCATTGATTTTATTATAATTTACTTCGGAGAGAAGCCCCTTTGACGATTGTACAAAGCAGTCGCACTGTTAATTCTTTTCTTTTTTTTTATTTATCCATGAAAAATAATCAAAGTATGCATTTTACGTCACCATTTCTGATTCGCTGATCTTATACTCGATAGAAAAAAATTTAAACAGAAAAATATACAATTTTCCGTCGCCCGTACATTACTCATGCTCCGCGTACATTCGGAAAAAAAAATATAATTTTTTATTCACGGGTGGCTCGCTGCGATTGAATAAATTGATTGAAAACTATTTGTTTGTTGAAAAACAAAAAAAAAATAGAATATGTCCGGTATGATGTATCAAAATCTGTGGGAGAGCGATCCCGAGCTCTTTGAGCTCATAAAGAAGGAGAAGAGTCGTCAGGAATGCGGCCTGGAGATGATTGCCAGCGAAAATTTTACCTCTCTGAGCGTACTTCAGTGTCTCAGCTCTTGTCTTCACAATAAATACAGCGAGGGACTTCCCGGCCAGAGGTAAAAGAGAACCAAAAATTAAACATATCTCTCGGCCACTCTCTCTATTGATTCGAAATATTCTCATTCGACGATATATTACATGACTTTATTTAATTTCAAAGATACTACGGCGGTAACGAGTACATAGACGAAATTGAAATACTCGCTCAGAAGCGAGCGCTCGAAGCTTTTAATCTGAATCCCGAAGAATGGGGCTGCAATGTTCAGCCTTACTCCGGAAGTCCTGCAAATTTTGCCGTTTACACGGGTCTCATAGAGCCTCACGGCCGAATAATGGGACTGGATCTACCCGACGGCGGTCATCTCACTCACGGTAGGTTGAAAATTCGAGTTTCGTTGCGCTGCGCGAGTTTCAATAATTTCGTAAGAATGAGAATTTACACAAAAATTTCCCAGCTCATTTGCAATCGCCTGGCAGTCGAATTTTCATTTTTAATTTTCATTGAAAAATTCATAATGATTTTATTTTTATTTCACAGAGGTCGTTCGATTTTTTCAAAAATATTTTAGATCCACCGAAGCCAAATATCGAACTTTGATTCGAAAAAAAAAAAAAAAAATTATTGAAACTCCGCAGTTTATTTACGAAACGAGCTACATGAAACAAAGAATGTGAACATAATTAAGGGAGTTTTCTACTTTGTTGGGCCAAAAAATGTTCGATTTTTTACCAATTTTTTTATACGAAAAATATTAAATATAGAATGTTGATATTTTGTATGTTTACTGAGCGGTCTTTACTGAATATGATAATATCTTTTAAAGTTTGACAAAACATGGTATTGGGAGTGGGATCGGTGCGTCGGCGATGATATATTCTTCGCTTGCGCAAGTCCCGAGTCCTGGACAGGCGATCCGAAGCAAAAAAATCAAACATATTTTTATCTTGTACAATATTGTGTATAAGCTGAACTAGAATTTGCCAAAAATATTCGTTTTTATTTCATGAACGAAAAATTGCAAAATTTTTTGGCAAAAAACTAATCTTCCCCTTCGATCGCTCGCTATTTTTTTTATTCATCAATATTTCTTCTTCATTCTGGTTCAACTTGTACACAATATTGTACAAAGTAAAAATATGTTTTTTTTTGCGAAAAAATATGTTTTTTTTTACGAAAAATTGCAAAATTTTTTGGCAAAAAACTAATCTTCCCCTTCGATCGCTCGCTATTTTTTTTATTCATCAATATTTCTTCTTCAATCTGGTTCAACTTGTACACAATATTGTACAAAGTAAAAATATGTTTTTTTTTGCGAAAAAATATGTTTTTTTTTACGAAAAATTGCAAAATTTTTTGGCAAAAAACTAATCTTCCCCTTCGATCGCTCGCTATTTTTTTTATTTATCAATATTTCTTCTTCATTCTGGTTCAACTTGTACACAATATTGTACAAAGTAAAAATATATTTTTTTTGCTTCGGATCGCCTGTCCAGGACTTGGGACTTGCGCAAGCAAAGAATATCATCGCCGCTCCCGATACCCATTTTTTGTCAAACTTGAAAAGATATTATCATGTTCAATAAAGACCACTTAGTAAATATATCGAATAGCAACGTTCTATACTTAATATTTTTTGCATAAAAAAATTGGTGAAAAATCGAACATTTTTTGATCCAACAAAGTAGAAACCTCCCTTAAATCTGCATACTTTATGCTGCGGTACAGCGATGCGTACGGTGAATCGTTACAAAGCGCTTAGAAGTTTTTGGATTGTACGGACACTACAGCAATATATATATATATATATATATATTTTTTTTTTATTTCACGTTTCGATACGAAAAAAGTAAATAAAATAGAATTAACCAAAATTTGTGCACGGATGGCTGCCGATCGAGATGCCGCGAGAGCAGCTATAGACATGGAGCAAAATTGTATAGGACCAAACTTGAGCGAAAAATTGAAAAAAAAAAAAATGAAGAATAGCGATGAAAAAATTTGGCTCTGGCTCATTTCAAACCTCTGTTCAATTATTGTCTCAATTATCGATGCGATACTTTCAAATTCACGGATGACCAGATTTTTCATTCGATCGAGCTTGACTGGAAATTTTTCTGAAATGCTTCTTCGTGCGTTGACGAAAATTACCGTCATATTTCCAAAACGCAAGAACTATTTGAAAAATATTAACGCGAATGATTTTTATCGAATCATTTTGATATTCGGTCAGTTCCATCCCAAATCTTCGAACAACTTCAGGACCACAAAATCAAATGGTTCGAAATGATTATGTATCGTTCCTCATCCGACTGGCGCAGAATGAAAAAAAAAATGATTACTCGCAAGCTTTCCGGAGAAAAAATGGTTTAGATCTACGTAGATTGAATTTCGATCCACGAAGATCAAATTTCGATCTGGGTAGATGTAAATTTTGGAAAATCGTAGATCTATCTCGATATCCGCTACATCAGTCTCGGCGCGATCCAAAAACTTCCGAGCGCTTCGCAACGATTCGCGCAGATCTTTACGGAATTAGGATTGAAAAAAAAAAAAAAAGGAACTACATAGATCGATTCATTCATTGCTTATCTCATAATTTGTAGGTTTCTTCACCGCCGCAAAGAAGATATCGGCGACATCGATATTCTTCGAGTCGATGCCGTACAAGGTTGATCCTATAAGCGGCTTGATAAATTATGATAAGCTGGCGGAGCAAGCGAAATTGTTCAAGCCTAAGATCATAATTGCCGGTATATCGTGTTACAGTCGATGCTTGGATTACAAGCGCTTTCGCGAGATCGCCGATGAAAATAATGCGTATTTATTCAGCGACATGGCGCATGTTTCGGGTCTCGTAGCCGCCGGTATAATACCAAGCCCTTTCGTGTACAGCGACGTTGTCTCGACAACGACTCACAAGACCCTGCGAGGACCGCGCGCCGGTGTTATATTCTTTCGCAAAGGCGTGCGCTGCGTTGGTAAAAATGGTGAAAAAACGATGTACGATATCGAGGGTAGGATAAATCAGGCGGTATTTCCGGGTCTTCAGGGAGGTCCGCACAATCATGCGATAGCCGCTATTGCAACGGCAATGAAGCAAGCCAAGAGCCCGGAATTTCACGATTATCAGAGGCAAATAGTCGCGAATTCGCGAAGATTGTGCAGCGGTCTGCAGGAACGGGGCTACAAAATAAGCACAGACGGCACCGACGTTCACATGCTCCTCGTTGATCTACGAAATACCGGATTAACCGGCTCAAAAGCCGAGCGAATACTCGAGGAAATATCGATTGCTTGCAACAAAAATACCGTACCCGGCGACAAGAGCGCGTTCAATCCGAGCGGCATTAGGCTCGGCACGCCGGCATTAACGACACGCGGATTGCTCGAGAAGGACATGGATCGCGTCGTTGATTTTATACATCGAGGATTGGTATTGTCGAAAGAGGTGACCGTGAAATCGGGACCGAAACTCGTGGATTTCAATAAAATGCTCGAGAATGACGAGGAGATAAGGACAAAGATCGCGTCTCTTCGGGCCGAGGTCGATAAATTTTCACGGCAATTTAAATTACCCGGACTCGAGGAATATTGAGTATTATAGATCTTGAAAAAAAAGTAAAATAAGAATTCGATGAGATTATTATTATCCAGATTTTATATATCGAGATATATATATATATATATATTTTAAATATATATATATATATATATATATCAAGAATATATATAAAAATATATATATCAAAAAATATATATATATATCTATATATATATTTTTAATATATATATATATATATATTTTTTTTTATATATATATTTTTTTGTAAAAATGTTGTGCAAATTTCGTTAATCTATGACGTCCTATCTCTCTCTCTCTCGATAGCAGATAATTGCATAAATGCAGATTATAGTTGTAGGTCTGAAAAATTTTAACATTGAATAACCCATTTTTACATTACTAGAATCAGCTGTATTTTGTACATTTTTTTCCTCCCCTCCTCACGACTCGTGACCTCAATCGCCCTTTCACGTCTCATTGACTTTTTATTTTTTTTTAATTTTTTTTTTCATTCGCATCGTTATATCAATATTGATTAATCTATAAATAAATAAATTCCTCGATTGAATGAGTCATCGAGCCTCGTCGATTCAGCCGTGGCGATCGGACACTCTCGTATGGGGCTTTGTTGGTTTTTCTCGTTTCAAAATTTAATCCTGCGACGATAAACCGGAAACGAGCGAATAATATTACACTCTCTTTTTATCCCTTCCCGCTTTAATATTTAGATTATATAAAATAAAGGGAGATGCATTCTCAGTTGTGTTACTCGCATTATACACATTGTCTAATTTTTCATATACGGGCCCATTCCGGGTCGGATCGACCTGACCAAAAGTCCCATCCTCGTGGAAATAGTTTGAATTTTTGGAAAACTTTCCGTTACTCGTCGAGAATATTTTTGATCTTTTTTTTTTTTTTTTTTTTTAGATTTTTATTCGACGACGTTCGGACGTTTAGCATTCGATGTGACGTATGCGGAAATCGAGAATTTCCAAAGTTCAATTAAGAAAAACGAAAAAAGTTGAATATAAAAAAAGTTTAAGTTTTGAGTGAACTTTGATGCCGAAATATGCAAAAATTTATCGAGGCCGCTGATAATTCTTGAAAACTCAAAAAATAATAGTTTTTGGGATTTTTCAAAAAACGGTTCAATTTTTTTCGCTAAAAATTTCAGAGGATATTACTCTCTTATTATCTATAGGAATATCTAGAGGAAAATAAAATTTTTAGCGAAAAAAGTTAAATTGTTTCTGAAAAATCTCAAAAACTAATATTTTTCGAGTTTTTAAGAACTTTCAGCAGCCTCGATGAATTCTTTCATATTTTTCCGTTAAAGTTCACTCATAACTGAAACTTTTTTATACGTAACTTTTTTTTTTATATAATCAATATTTTTCGTATTATAATTAATTGAACTTCGGACATTCTCGATTTCCGCATATATCATATCAAATGCTTAACGTCTAAACGTCGTCGAATAAAAATCTAAAAAAAAATCGAAAATATTCTCGACGAGTAATGGAAAATTTCCACCAAATTTAAGCGAATTCTGAGATGGTCAGGTCGATCTGACGTGGAATGCCCCATATACATATATCGTAAAACACGCATTCATTGTACCACAATTTTTTTTTTTTCAATTCTCGATCGATCAAGCAAGATTCAAGCGCTACGACTATATTATTGAATCCAGGACTCTCATACTCGTATTTATGAATCACAAAGGAAAAGAAAAAAGAAACATATCGATCGTTGACGAAAAATCTACACGGATTTGATAATTGAATTGCCGAGAAATTCATGAAATCCTGAGAATTTTTTTTTTTCGTCCGGTGTTCGTAAGTAAGAATCTAAATGTTTACGAAATGTATTTTTTATCAATTAGCCAAATGTATCGACCATCATGTTAATTGGCGTAAATACAAATACACACATATACACATATACGTATACATGAGACATTCTGCAAAAAGTGGCATAAGTTTTGGGCCTCAAAATTTCGATTTCAAATTTTCGTTTATATTTTTTTCATTAAAATGAATAAACTGTGAACATTTAAAACCCTTTGACTACGTAAGCAACAAAAATTTTCGGAATTATTGAAAAAAAAAAAAAAATTTCAAAATTCCTAATTCGAATTTTCACTATGAATCATTAAAAGTTAAAAAAAAATGAAAAACGATAGCGTTCCCCAAAATTTTGATTTTTTTTTTTCAAAGCTCATAAATTTTAAATAAAATCCATGTATAAAAAAAATGTCCCGAATATGCCTCAAAGTGCATCGCACGAGTAGATAACTAAAAAAACTTGACAGGAGCAAAAGCGTTCGCGTTAATTTTCAGTAAACTGACTTTTACATTTTGTTGTTTTTTTGTCGTTAACCGCATTTTCTTCTTCGTCTCAGCTTTGAGAAAAAATAAAAAAAATTTCGGAGAAGGCAGTAATTTTTCACTTTTTAACTTTTAAACCCATGATTCATAGTGAAAATTCGAATTTAAAATTGAAAAATTGAAAAAATGTCCACTGGAAAATAGTATTACCGTTATGTATGTTTTTTTTTTTTCAGTCAGATGAAAACTTTAAATACGAAAAAAAAAAAAAAATGAGAAAGGCGCAAAGATAGGTGTTTCTTTGTTACTTAAGTATAAAAAGATCTAAAATTTTCACAGTTTATTCATTTTAATGTGTTCAAAAAAATGGAAACAAAAATTTTTAATCGAAATTTTGAGGCCCAAAACTCATGCCACTTTTTGTGAAAATGTCTCATTGTATAGACGAAAAAATTAATTCAAAAGTTTCACACGATGCTCGTTCGAACCGGCCACTTTCATCTCTAATGTTTCAGTGTCCCTGACGATGTAAGTATACGGAACAAATCGACATAAATATTCCTATATATACATATGCATATATATATATATAGAATTTCTTTTTGAAATATAATCTGCGTGTTTCAATTTCTTTTATTTAATTTTTCTCGTTTTTTGGTTTTTTTTTTTTTTTTTTTTTTTTTTTTCATTTTCATTTTCCTTATCTCACTCGTTAAAACGATCCAACGATCAGTCGAGTTCCTGCATCGGTTGGGACGTTGACGCCGTATTATGCTGTCGCGTTTCCTCGTCTGAATCTTCCTCGTCGAGGCCATTGAAGAAGGACTGAAGCAACGAGCCGAACAATCCCTGATTACGAGGACGCGGAGGTGGCACGTCGAAGAATAACTGACCTATCTTGTCGAGGTATGTGCGATACGCGGGATCTCTGTTCAGGCTCAATTGATATTGCTCGCATAGTACCGTAAACACAGCGAGTTTACCCCTGAATTATGAAAAAAAAAAAAAAAAAAACGAGAAATTTAATTTCAATTGGCAATTAATCGCGAAATTTGAGAAATACGTTTTTTTTTTTTTTTTTTTTCAAATAATTTTATCACAAATCTTTGAGGAACAAATCGATTGGATCGATACTCACGTTTCGATAGTTTTCAGTAGAAAGAATAGAAAATTGAGCAGCGGCAGTAAGTACGGGGGACCGCTGTTTATTTTTGGATGCCTAGAGGTATAAGAGTCGAAGGCTTCTTGAGCCGATACTTTGTTCTGCAGACACAGATATCTGGGAAAGAAAAGTGGACGAGCTCGTTGAATATCTTGAATATTCATTAAAAAAAAAATTAAAAAAATCCGATCGTATTTCAAACGGACGGATAAAACTCACTGTAAAACAGCTTGAGCTATGAAAAGATCTACTTCGTTGGAATAGCCTCGCTGCTGATGAAGCTCAACGAGCATCGTCGCGCAGCCCGTACCGTCTTTGCTGTACACAAAGTGTTGCCTCGCCGAGGCATAATTTTTTTCTAAAGTACAAAAATTCAAATTGAGAAAATTCAGGGTTAAGGAGGTTCGGTACTTTTGGCCAACATACATACCGTTAGATTGAAATTTTTATAATTTAATTATAATTTAATACGATTTTTTTTTATAATTTTTTTCTGCACCGTTTTTTGAGAAAAAAAAATTGCCAAATATCGGCTCTCAGCCAGGCTCTTTGAGCAAAGTCGGTCCAAAATCCGATTTTCAATTTTTTACATCAGATTTCGTAATAAACGTAATAAAAAAGAACAAGTTTTACCGCATGGTTTTTAGCGGAGATTTCTACTTTGTTGGGCCAAAAAATGTTCGATTTTTCACCAATTTTTTATGCGAAAAATATTAAGTATAGAATGTTCATATTCGTTATATTTACTGAGCGGTCTTCATTGAACGTGATAATATCTTTTAAAGTTTGACAAAACATGGTATTGGGAGTGGGATCGGTGCACCGGCGACGATATTCTTCGCTTGCGCAAGTCCCGAGTCCCAAACAGGCGATCCGTAGCAAAAAAATAAACTTCCCCTTCGATCGCTCGCTATTTTTTTTTATTTTTCAATATTTCTTCTTCATTCTAGTTCAACTTGTACACAATATTGTACAAAGTAAAAATATGTTTGATTTTTTTGCTTCGGATCGCCTGTCCAGGACTTGGGACTTGCGCAAGCGAAGAATATCATCGCAAGTGCACCGATCCCACTCCCAAATACCATGTTTTGTCAAACTTCAAAAGATATAATTATATTCAATAAAGACCTCTCAGTAAACATACCGAATATCAACATTCTAGATTTAATTTTTTTTTCAAATAAAAAATTGGTGAAAAATTGAACATTTTTTGGCTCGACAAAGTAAGAAACCTCCCTTAAGGAAAGAAGCTTGCGCTGTACAATAAAAATGTATACGCTTGGGATCTCATAATGCGGACCTCTCTCTCGCGCACACTGCCCGCCCGGCAAGCATCCCCACGTGCGCAGCGATCTTTTCCCCGCTCTTTAACAAGCCTGAACTTCCTTAAACGGATGAAATTGAGCTTTCGAAATTCGCAAATGTACAAGCTCAAGGATGTATGAGCCACGTAATTCCAGTCGAAAGAAGTTTTGGTAAGAATTTCAAGTGCTTCGGGTTGAAGTAAAAATTTGAAAAAAATCAACCATACCGAAGATGATTGCAATATCGATTTCCAATAATAACAATGCCGAAAAATTATCAAAAAAGTTGTTTAAACAATAATTTTTCGCAGAAATATCCCGTAAAATTGTTTTTCGACTATATATGTAACAAATTCCTCGATTTTTCTGAATACATATGAATTTTTCGAAGAATTTCCTTATGGTTTTTAATTTGTTTTTTCGAATTTTGAAAAACTGTATTTATAAAAGTATTCGTTCGATGATCCCGGCTACTTCGTGAAGTTAATATAGAACCTTTTTACGCGAAAATATTCAAAATTCACCGTTTTTCATGTAATTTTCAAAATTAAAAATTTTCAAAAACAAAAATAAAAAAAAACCATAAGAAAATTCTTGAAAAGTTCGTATGTATTCGGAAAAATCGAGGAATTTGTTACGTATAATCGAAATACATTTTTACGGGAAATTTCTGCAACAATTTATTGTTTAAACAATTTTCTGACAGTTTTTCGGCATTTTTATCATTGGAAATCGATATCATTATCATCTTCAATACGGTTGATTTTTTTTTTTCAAATTTTTCCTTGAACGCGAGCTGGAATTATGTGGCTCGTACATCCTTAAAATTTATCATTATTCTCTCGTGATAGATATGAAATATTTATCATAAATCGGAGGGGGGGCTTACTGGATCTGAGAAATTTTGCATTTTGTCATTGAAATTTCCAAGATTTTCATGAAAATTGTGTTATCTTTTTTCATCGGGATAAAATTTCCAATAGGACCGATGCAGCGAAAGATTAAAAAAAGAAAAAAAAAGTCGTTTCGGCTTTGCGGAAAGAAAGAATTTGAAAAAAGATCTTGAAACGAGTTATAAAAATAAATGACGAGCGAATACCTCTCCAAAAGACTTGCGCTATTTTCTGATGCAAGTCGGGATGTCCCCACTTGTAATTTGCTCCTTTTATGCTCCATCTCAGGGCGTCGTGAAGGAATGTCTCTCTCTCCGGCGTTCCGGGTCTCATAATACTGAATAAAACCGTGATTTGATCGAATATGCAAGAAGTCTGCGCGGCGCCCGATTTGTTCAAAACATCGACGAACAATATTCCCAAATCCGCGCCGCTGGTATGCTGAAAATCGATATTTCATTCTTTTCACCGTAGCATCGCGAAAACACCAACCGAAAGCCACAAATTTGCTAGCATATTTACACAGATCGGGAGGAAAAAAAAAATCACACGAACGTACCTGATCTTTTTGAAGCAGCAGTCTCGATCCGTTGTAAAGCAAATCCAACAAACTCGCATAATCTTTTTTTCCGAGATATCTTAACGAAGAATAGGTAAATAGATAAATAAATTACAAAAAAAAAAAAATAAAAAACGAAGTCCCCTCCCACGATCGGAGGTTAGAAGCGTCTCGTGAAAATTCACGGATCTTATACGCAGTTAACGTCATGGCAGTAATATTTTTTCAATCTCCTTTTTTTCCTCCTTCAACAAATCTTTTCTCACCTGAAGTACAAAGTTCTGTACATCTGATGAGCCTCATAATAATTGTCAGAATCGATGGATTCTTTCAGTTTCTCTAAAACCCTTCGAATTCCGTGATTCGATCGCGATGCCATGTTAACCATGTACAGGCAAAATGTTGGAGGGAGTTATAAGATTTAAAAAAAAAAAAAAAAAATTGATGTCTCGCTCTAGCCGCGAATCCGTGCTATGCGTGACTAAAAAAATAGGCGCATATATATTATGTATACATATATATCTATATGCGTATATTATGCGATATAAATCGTGCAAAGGCGAGCTTTATTATGCGACTTGATGCGAGAAGCCAGTCAAGTATCGGTGTTTAACATAGAACTTGAGATTTCTTGTGTCTCCCCGCAATATGTTAAAATATCTACTAACATCGATTGATCAAACCATGATTGTGATAGTTGTGTGTGGGTTTGGGTACACTTGGGTACACTAATACACCGTGGTAGACACATTCATCACTTACGCAGGATAAGGTTTAAAGTGTGAGTTGTCATGTGCGTGTGTATAAAGGAGGTGGCGCCATCACGAATAACGAAACACGATCGTATATCAATTTATTTAGCTCGGTCGACAATAATTAACGTCATGCTTCCCCAATCAACCGCACACATATAGCGTTGAAAGAGGTATCAGGTGTCACGGCCACAGAAAATTGACATTCTGTACGCAAAGATAGGATAGAAGATACATAAATTATTATAAAAGTTTAATCTCATGTTAAATTATTAATAAGAATGTTATTATGATACTATAATCTTTAATATCTTCTATCTCGCTCAGCCGGTACAGTGCTCCGTCTGATCTCCACAGAAATACCTTACTAATAACAATGATGACAAGCATATTTAAACACTTCCACTCCATATCATCATAAAATGCTATATTATGATTATAAGAAGATAGAAGATTATAAACGCGCAGAGAGAAGCATTCACGGTCATATCCGTTTCGTGTTTCGCCGGCTGACCACAGTGGTCATTGGAGCTGTTTCGTGTACACGTATCTGCCGGCTCTTTCTATAAAAATAGCCGCTCATTCGTGCGTTTACTCTTACACTCTCTCTCGCACAAGTGTCGGAGCTCGTTCGCCGCAAGATCTCACGAATATATATCATTCGCCGTGAAAATTCGTGATATATTCGTAAAGACAAAAAAGAAATTATGGAAGGATCGAGGGACGAGTTGATGAGAGTTTTTGGCTTCTGGAGCTCGATTCTCGTTCTAAAAGTATTGGGAATGGTCGTGCTGACCGGCCGTTACCGTTTCGGTAAAAAGGCAAGTGCATATCATACATAATAATAATCGTAACAATAATAATAACTTGATAATAAGTTTTTATCATTGAAAACAAGCAGCCGAAATGTATCTATCGACTGCTAGTAAGCAAAACGGCGTAACTCGAACGATTTATCACGTGAATCGAGTGCAAGCTGAGCCCTTTTGTTCGCTAACAGATGATTCATAGATCCAACCGGTTTAAAACGCGAATACACAGGCAAAGTGAACGCAGCCGTTTCGTTGAACGAAGACGAGCCGGCTGGGTTCACTTTTTCTCAGTTTCGAAGTTCCGGATATGCATGTAGACATGAGATAAATCTCAATTATTATATAAGTATAGATAATATTATTACGAAACGTGACAGTTGGTTTGGAATTTTTTCTATTTTTTTTTATTGTTCCTCGCCGTGCTCGTGCAGATATTCGCTAATCCCGAGGATACTCGTGGAATAAAGTCCGCCAAGGTAAGCTACGAAGATCCGGACGTGGAGCGAGTGAGGCGGGCTCATCGAAACGATCTCGAGAACGTTCTTCCCTGGTTCATCGTCACTTACATATATCTCGGCACTGATCCATCATACGCTTTCGCAAGTATGCTCATTAGGGGATTCGTTCTTTCGCGGATCGTTCACACCATCGTTTACGCAATAGTGCCCGTTCAACCGTGGCGAGCTATTTCATTTTTCGTCGGTTACTTCATCACGGCTTATCAGGCCGTGGTTACAATGATGCACTACGCGTGATTTTTTTTTTTTTTTTTTTTCTCGAGCAAACTCGATGTATTCATGTACATTCCTGTAAGAAATTTTTTTCACACGAATAAAGATATGCTGTAAAAAGTGTTTTTTTTTTTTCCCTTAAATTGGTATCGATCGAGAGCCTTTTGAGACACTTTTTTTTTTATTAGATCAACGTTTTTGCTGCATAATTCAGTGAGTTCGTGATCAATGAATAAATATAGTTGTGCGAGAGAAAATAAGGCTCACAATTAACGCTTTTATACTCATGATATGCAATTTTTGCGCTGCAGTTACGTCAGTTTTGTTTGCTAGCAGACGATTTTTTTTTGTAAAAAAAAAAAAAACGTTACGATGGTTCTGCGATTGCGTGACGATTAGCCGCGTTTTTTCATCATTCTGCATCTTCACATTCTTCACTCTTTGCACCCATTTGGCTGTGTACACTACGAGCGTAAAATATATCGTAAGCGATTATGTCATATGTATACGTGTTGACAACTATACATACGATGACTCGACAAGAGTACAGACGAGAATGACTGGCAAAGATTTGACTCTGCGAAGAATCAATTCAAGGCGATCTGTGTCACACGTTGAGTGAACACAGGTCTTTTATTTATTTGTATTATTTTTAATTTTTGTGGATTCACGAGTTCGCGCCGGGTCATGCAGTTGGGTTTTTGTTTCGGGGTGAATCCGATAAGTGAATTATTGATAACGTCGAGGTCGATATACCATATGCCAATATGGCGGACGAAAATTCGTCGAGTCATTGACTTGTCGGAGAGAATGGTATAATAGAGTAATAGTACACAAACATGATTTTCTTTCTCTGTCAAATGCACTGTAACTGGCCAGAGTCACTATACATCTGTTTAGTTCATTTTATTACCGTAGCGCTGCTCTCATCTTTCCTAGCAGAAGTCTTTTGTTCATATGTAAGGTGTAAGGTTTTTTCACTATATATATGTACATAAATCAGAGATGAGCAGGTTTTTGGTCATCTCTGCATAAATTAAGAAAGATCAAGGTTTGAGGTTCTATTTGAAAAAAAAACCAGAAATAGCTCATGATGAAATGAATACGGCTTCAGGAATTTTGTATTTCACGCGAGCGAATATCGCTAAAGTTCATGAATAAAACTCGTGTTCGCGTACGTGTTGACTTTACCAAATGAGGAATTTGTGTGAGACGATTGTAAATAAGTCTCAACAATGAGTGAAAGAGTGGGGGGAGGGGTGGGGGGGTTACTGTAAAATATCAGCTAATATTTTATTCTCGTATTTTTCCACGTCGTCGTAGGGCCCACGTTGGTCCACAGCTGATGTGAAAAACGTGACAAAAGTGACTGAAGAGATTTCCTAAAAGATTTTCTCTCGAAAAACTGCTTCTGGTCCTGGTAAGTGTCTCGAATTAATATAAATCAAAAGACGCGGTAGCATCTCGAGACAAGTACAGTTTATCGATTGTCAGTAACATCGGCGAAACGAGAGCGACCAAGGCTCTTGTACTCTAAACAACGCGTTATTTCGTCTACTCGACAAATTTATTATTTTTTATTCGTTATGAAAGCATTGCCAAAAATGATTTTTCATTTTTTTCTTTTAATTTCATATAGTAATTATAATAAAAATAAACAAATTTTATGAATTATTTATAACGTCAGAGACGGAACAGATAAAATTAGGGAAAAATAAATTAATCAATTATTTAATTACATTTAATATTGATAAAAATATACTTTATTACAAATAAAATAAAATTTAAAAAATTGTCCAAATCGTTGATCGATTTAGATTTTTCTTGTTATTGGTTTTCCATGTCTCTATATCTCAAAAATTACACGATGATCGATAGAAAATATTAGTACTTAAGAGTTTTTTTTAATATAATTTTTAAAAAACGTGTTTTTGTACGTGCGAGATAGAGGATTTTTTTTTTCCTTTAAAAACGTTACGTACTAATTTTTTTTTGCCTCGCATACTCTACAGATTGTTCGGTAATCGACTCAGAGCGATAATGTGTTATCTACTTTGCAGATGTGCAAAGAAAATATTCAGATGTGAAATACACGTTTTACTTTGATCTTTGCGAGGAATCGAATGACAAGTAGAAACTTTTAGTCGGTGAACATAAAAAAATCGGATCGATCTCAAAATCATCAAATTTAATTTCCAATAAACAATTTATTGTTTCAATTTTTCTTTCTAACGATTAAATTGAAAAACAATTACGACTCTTTCAATTGAAAAAAAAAAAGAAAACAAAAATTGATTTTACGAAGATACGTATCGTATTGGTGATGGTTTTAGTGAGAAGTTTTTTTTTTCATCGAACAAATTGAGTTAACTCTCTCTCTCTCTCTCTCTCTCTCTCTCTCTCTCTCTATTTTAATTACGAATTGACCGAAATTTTCGATTCCACGAAAATTTTTAGGCTCCCATTTCAATAATAATAATAATAATAATAGTAATAATAATAATTTTTATTATCAGAGCTGGGCAAAGTACCTGAAAGTACTTCAAGTACAAAGTAAGTAAGTACTTGAAGTACTCGTGTATTTAAAATAACAAGTACCGGAAATACTTGAAGTACCAAGTACTTCAAGTACTCAGTACTTGTAGCACTACATATTTGAAGTACTTGAGGTATCAAGTACTTGAAATAAGTCAAGTATCAAGTATTAAATACTTTTCAAGTTTTCACGTATACATCTCCTATGTTCTAGTACTTATATATTTGATTTCTTACGGACTCTTTCAACTCATTTGATTTCGATTCGAGTACGATTTATATCAAAACATATTTTCACATTCTGCAATTCACTCAGGTTAGGCAGACGGGAACAGAAATATTGAAATGAAGAATTATAAATAAGTTAAAAAATAACATTGACGATTGTAATTAAGATTTATTTAGCTTCAGATTTGAAAAAGAAAAAAAAGAATGTAATACACGAATTGTTAAAAACGGAGCCATGTATTGACAATGACACCGTAACTACCGTAGCTTGAGCCTTATTGAACGGTCATTCCTTACAATGTTAATCAAAAATGGCCCAGAACAAAGGCGTTATTCAAAGGCGTTATACATGCAACCACAAGCAAGAAGTATTCAAAAGTACTTCATACTTGGTACGTGAAAAAGTACAGGTCGTGTACTTGGAAATTTAAGTACAGTGCCGTTAACAAGACGTATTCGAAAGTACTTCACACTTGGTACTTGAAAAAGTACTTGAAGTACGGGAAAGTGCGCGAAAATTTAAGTACAAATACTTAAAGTACAGGTCGAGTACTTGGAAATTTAAGTAAAATACTTGAAATACTTTTAAATACTGTACTTCAAGTACATCGCAAGTACCGAGTACTTGAAGTACTGCCCAGCTCTGATTATTATTCACTATATTTCACTTGATTTCCGTAATAAAAAAAAAAAACTGTGTGGACAAATGAAAAAATATCGAAAAAGTGTGATGATCATCGTTTAAAAAAAAAAAAGAAACAAATGTTAATTTGATGAGCCTCGTGGATAGCTCGATGTAAATGATTGTGCCAAAAAATTTTCCCATTAATTTGTCCCCAAATGGTACTTGCATCGTAAAAACAAAGTAATCTATATGTTAGATAATTCAACACACGATTTTTTAAAAAAATCAATTGATTTTTATCATCGATCAGATGTAACTTTGACGAAATTTTCATAAAATAGATTTAAAAAAAATTGTTTCAACATTCATGAAAAATTGTGGCTTTCTTTCGAGTCATATAGGCTTTCAAATAATATTACGATTTTGTATCTTCGTAATGCAAGTGCCTATTATGTAGTGTCAATTACATTTTTATTCTGATACGAAAGAAATCGAGCTAAAAAAAAAAATTTCTCGAGTCTACGGTGCACGTGGTATTTTCCATCGACGTCAAATCTTTCTTCGATTATATTTCACGTTAATGTTTACTCGTTTTCGCAAATTAATAATTAAAAAAAAAAAGCAGTATCGTCTGGTCTATTTTATTTCAAAATTCGGCAAATTTTAAAGAAACTTTTGTTTTTATGAATTAAAAAAAAAAACAATTTCTCAATTACTTTTTATTAAAATAATTTTTAAGATGTGCAAGCGATCGTCGTTGATTCTTTGATCGAAGGATAAAAATAATTTTGAAAAATTGATCGAATCGATGAGATGAGTCACGAATTTAACGAAATCAATTTTAACAATCTCGTCAAATTGAAAGTTTAACAATTGAGAAGAAAAACAAAACAAATTGCAAAGCTCATGACAATATTATAATTGGAAACTTGGGACGATAAATTTTCCTTAAACTTTAAAAATATTTAGAAACTTTCTTTCTTTCTTTATTATTCATATTATTATTACTATTAATGTGACCAGCACATCTTGAAGCATGCATTGAATTATTTTCAGCTCTGACAAGCATTAATCATTATACATATATAAATTGCGATATGACTCTTTATTTGGATGACTTTACAATTCACAACGTTTATTAATGCTTATCATACATATATGTGTACGTGTGTATGTAATACGGTTGGATATATAAGAAAACTTGTATTCTCCAAGGAGAGTCATAATGGTTGCTAGTCTCATGAACATCGCAGCCACTCATTACATTAGACAGTCGTGCGCGAATTGTGAATATGAAATTCAATCATTTTTTTCATAAAAACCATTGATACAATAATTTCATAAAAAAACTATCAATAAAACTATTTGTATCAACTAATAATTTCATAAATTGATAAAAAAAAAAAGAAATATCGTATTTTAAAGAGAAATGAAACAATTCTTTTTTCAATAAAAACGAATTAATTAAAAAAAAAAAAAAAATTAAACCCAAAATGTTCGCACGACTTACTTATCAATGAAAAAAAAAAACACAAAAAAAGAGTTCTTGAATAAAATCCTAAAATTTCATAAATTCAAGTAAAAGTCATGGATTTCGGAATTCTCGAGATCGCGATAGCGCTCGTGACGATATTAATCGTCCTTTACAGTTACAATTCGTGGTCCTACGATTATTGGAAGAAACTCGGTGTTCCGGGACCAAAGGCGACAATACCGTTTGGCAATTTTGCCGATATATTCCTGCGTCGCAAAACAACACCCGCGAAGCTTCAGGAAATTTATAATTATGACGAGAGCTCGGGTTTGATCGGTTATTACATCGGTAGTAAACCTATATTGATGATAAAAGATCCCGATATTATTAAAAACGTTCTCATCAAGGATTTCAATGTTTTTTCCGGTCGTGGTATAAAGATAAATGAAAAGAACGAGCCTCTCTCGGCTCATCTGTTCAATCTCGATGGTCCACGATGGAAAACTATTCGTCACAAATTAACGCCGGTATTCACGACCGGCAAGCTTCGACACATGTTCGGTCTGATGTCCGATTGTGCGGATACATTTGAGAATTATCTCAAGGCACAAGTTTCACGCGACGGTGCGATCGAGTGCCGTGAAAAAGCTGCACGTTTCACTACCGATGTTATCGGCTCTTGCGCATTTGGTCTCGATACCCAAGCCCTCGCCGACGAGGATAGTATTTTTCGTAATATCGGACGACAGATATTTCAGCCGAGTCTCGCGACGATTATGAAGCGTCTTATGCGCGATATATCGCCACGATTTTATTCCCTCTTTCGTTTCACTAGCGTTAGGCCTGCTGTAGTGAAATTTTTCTCCGACACGATGAGGGAGACCGTGGAATTGAGAAAAAGGGAAAAAATAACGAGAAACGATTTGATCGATGTGCTTATGGATATCTCGAAGGACGCCAATGACGATGGTTTTGGTAAGACTTTGACAAATGATACATATATAAATAAATAAATAAATAAATAAATGAATAAATCAATGAATAAGCGACGAAAACCCTTAAATCGGTAATTGATGAAATTTTTTTTTCGAGCTGTACTAATGTAAAAGGCATCAAGTTGTTTACATGTACTTGATGCTCCTTTTAATCATTAATTATTATTATTATTAATGGTTATTAATAATAATAATAATTATTATTATTATTATGAGAAATGTTTTTGCTTCCTCATTGACGAAAGCTTTGTTTTCGTGAAAAAAAAAACAAATTTCGAATTTTTTTGATGCCGATGTGTTCGAAATGTGCCAAAACATTGAGAAAATGTATTTGGACAAATATTGAAATTGCAATATCTCTTGAACCGCTTGAGCTACCGCGCTGAAACTTTGCCCACTACCGAAACATCGAGTCCCTCTTGCTTGCTGAAATTTTCGAAAAAAAATTAAAAACAGGTGTCCAATTTTAAATGATTTTGATTTTTTTTTTTTCTCAAAAATGTCTCCGATCATTTTAACTTTGGTAAATTTAAGGATATTCGTGTAAAATTTTTTTACACAAAATAGGCTAGGGGACAAGCATATTTGATGTATTGAATTCGGCAAGAATCGCCGAAGAGGTTGAGATTTTATAAAATATTGAAATTTTCGAAAAATGTCTTTGATCGCTCTAACTTTCGTAAATTTTCGGTTAACGAGGCAAAACTTTTTTTTTTTTTTTTTCGTAAATATGCTATCGGACGAGGATATTCCATATTAAATTTGAGCAAGAACCGCTTCAAGGTGCGTTCGGATTTCATAAAAATTTTGAAATTTTTGAAAAATATCCGTGATCGTTCTAACGTTCATAAATTTGAGGTTACTTAGCCGAAACTTTTTGTATGAATACATCATGGGACAAGGATTTTTGTTTTTGAATTTCCCGAGAATCCCTCGAGTCGTTCGGATTTCATAAAATTTTGAAATTTACGAAAAACATCCGCGTGACCTCTCTGACTATGTCGCACATCAGAGTTGAGATTATCAACTAAAAATAAAAAAAAAATAATTTACACAAGTTCAGTAGGAGACGAGACATTAAATTTCGCAATGAACAAATCGAATTTTAAAGACAAGCGTGCAAATTGGTAACTCGTACATTGCATCCTCATTGCGAAACTTTCTTCTTCTTCACGAAAGTCATCTTGTCTAGATTTACGAAACTACGAAAACCATCCCCTCATATACAGAGGAAACTTTTTTTTTCTCAATGAGTTTCGTTTAATTTTGAATTTCCATGCTTTTTTAAAATTTAATTTCAACGGTAAATCAATTGCCAAATTTTTCTAAAAAAAAAAAAAAAAAAAACAATCGCGAATCATAGTTATCCCAGAAATATAAACCTATCTTTAGAATGGACAAACGATCTTCTGACGGCGCAAGCCTTCGTATTTTTCCTTGCTGGTTTCGAGACTTCCTCCACTACGATTGCCTTCGCGCTCTGGGAATTGTCGCGTTGTCACGAGGCACAGGAAAAGCTTAGGCGCGAAATTATCGAATTTTACGCCGATAAGTCGGCAAAGATAACATACGAGAACGTTAATGACATGAGATATCTCGATATGGTGATCAAGGAGACGCTACGAAAAAATCCACCGGTCGTAGCGTTGATCAGAAAAGCGATGCAGGATTACACGATAGGGGGAACGAGCGTTACGATAAAGGCCGGTCAGAGGGTTCAGATACCCGCGTATTCGCTGCATCGCGATCCGAAATATTTTTCAAAACCGGAAATCTTCGAGCCCGAGAGATTCACGGACGAGGCTAAATTAACGAGGCATCCGATGGTTTATTTGCCATTCGGCGATGGGCCGAAGAATTGCATAGGCTCGAGATTCGCTTATTATCAGGTCAAGCTCGCCCTTATAAAGATATTGAAAAATTTTCGCGTTCGATCAATGACCAGCGACAATGAGCCATATGTCATTGACATTAATTCAATTATACTTGCTCCTGTGGGCGGTATCGTACTGAAATTCGAGCCACTGGAAAATTGAGTTAAAAAAAAAGAAAAAATTGAAAAAAAAAAACATTTTTTTATCGCGCGGAGAAACAAAAAAACAAAAATTACGAGCTACGAGCATCCAGAAACTCGAGTAATTTATCGTTCGAAACTCACCAAATTTTTGTATAATTTTGTATAAAAATATGATGAGTTTTAATGATAAATGTCAAAGAGATGAGCAAAAGTGTTTTTTTTTTTTTTTTTTAATTATCAATTGTGAAAATAATTGATATAATTGTATACTGTAAGTATTAATTTTTATAAAAGTGTATAAATAAAATGAATGATTTATTGTCTCGCGAGTATCGTCGTTGTTTCATTGACTTTTTTTTTCATCATTACAACAATCAATCGTCATTCCGATCATTTATCTAAAGGCCCAACTTTGACGATTTATTTTGGGAGCATGGAGAAAGGAATAGGATTTCTTTTCCGAGGGTTTATTTCCTATTGAAGAATGAAAAAAAAAAAAAAAAATTTATCATCACTTTGATGCAAAATGGCGGTGACAGAGCCAATAATTGAAATCGCCTTTTTTTTTTCAAACTCCTTCACGGGAGGACGGATTTCTCGTAAAGTATAAGACCTGGAACAAAAAACCAAAAAATTTTATAATCTACATACCATTGCCCATGGGACTACGTGAGGCAGTTTTTTTTTTTTTTTTTAATCAAATTTTATAGAAATGGTGCAGTTTTGAAAAAATGAATCGATTTTTGGCCAAAAAATAAGCAGTAAATTGTTTATAAAAAAAAGTTTACATTAAATTAAAAAAAAAAAAAAAAAACGGCTACGTACGCCCACAGAAAATGTAATTGTGAAGCTACTGTCAAAATTTCAAATCGATCCATGCAACGGTGTTCGAGTAATCTGTCCTCTCCAGCTTGAAAAAAGTGGTTTCGAGAAAAATTTAAAGTTTTCATCGTGCTCAGCGCGCGCTCCGAGGCACCGTGGCAAAATCGAGAACTGAACATGAAAATTTTTTTTTCTCACTATAGGACCAACTGAATATCGTTTTTATGACCCTAAAATATTTTTTAAGCCAAAAAAAAATCGAATTTTCCAAAATCCTCGAGTGGTGTTACTCCTTAATTCGTTCAATACGCGTGTACGCAGATTAAATGTAAGGGAATCGAGATATTCACCATTGAATTTGACCGATAATCGCTCAAGACCTTCAAATTTCGATACTTTGGAAAAAAAAAAATCCATCACCCAAAGCGATTGATCCAGCGTGAATAATCTGGCCAAAGTGAATTTCGTTTGTTCGCAATGGAAACTCGACAGAGGTCCAGATGAAAATGTTTCTTTTTCGTATTTGCCATTTTCAATTTTCCTGAGGCGTGTATTTTTTTTTTTCTATTAATTTTTTACTCTCAATCATCGATGCACTACATATATATGAACAATTTTTTTCTTTCGCGAAAAAAAAAAAAAAAATGGCTGTACGATTTTTTTCACATCGATCTATGGATCGTTTAAAAATCGGCCAAAATTCTCATCATTATCACAAATCAGAAAAACAAAAATTTACGCTTTTTGTACGACAAAGTTTTCCTCGTCAATGCGAGATCTACTGATGGCAAACATCTGTTTCAATAAACGCTCTATTTCTCTCGCGAATTTCCATATCGAACGTCGATTGGACGGTGAGGAAAGAATGAATATATTTACGTAATACAATGGGATATACTTGACATTGGAACGAGGAAAAAAAATTTGATATACCGAGATCCCACAGTCTCATTGGATCTGTGGATGGATCGACGTTCGTTATAATATCCTCACGACTGTCATTCTCGAAAGACCCGCCAAAACGTTACAACGACACAGAGTATAATAATTATGTCGACGAAAATTTTTATTCCATTGTTTTTGTGCCTCGGCGTTGGACCATTGTGGACAAATGCCGATAACGAGACGAGCGTTGAATGGAAAAAAATGCCGAAACGTGTTCTATTTCAATTGGTCTTTCCGGGTAAGTGTGTCGTGAATTTAATAAATTTTCGTATTGCGTCGATCGAGGAGTTTAATAATAATAATAATTAAGTATTTATAATAATTATTATTATTATTATTATAATTATCCTCAATCCTCAAAAATTCTTGATTATCTCATTCAAATTCAGATCCCTTCTTGGATCCAAGTTTTATTTATATTCATTAATATTCTCCCGTCAAAGATTAATCCAGTTGACATTTAATTTTACAATTTAAACTCTCATTTTTCAAATTTAAAAGATCGAAAATGACAGAAGAAGAACCCGAATAAATGTCAAAGTACACTATTATCCTATTATTATGGTTATACGTTGTATTTATTTGCCGAATATTTTATTTAAAAAAAAAAAGGAACAAAATGGTGCGGGGATGGCGATAAAGCTGATCACTACGACGATTTTGGGCATTTCAAAGACAGCGATATTTGCTGTCGCGAGCACGATGTGTGTCCGAAGAATATCAAGGGATTATCGAGCAAATACGGTCTACAAAATACGCAGCCGTTCACGAGATCTCATTGCGATTGCGATATAAAATTTTACAATTGTCTGATGGACATGTCAACAATCTTGAATAGATTTCTATTGAAAACTTATTTTCATGTGATTCCCGATAAATGCTTTCGCGAGAAGGCAGGATCCACGTAAGTTTGTAAAGAGACGCGATTATAATTTACTTTTTCAATTTTCGTAAATGAATCGAACGATAATTAATTATTTTATGAATTCATTAATCATCAATTAACTTCATTAATTAATAATAATAATTTTATTTATTACTATCAATAACTTCATTAAGTACTATTAATAATTGAATTAATTACCATTAATAATCTTCGTTTTTTGTTGTTTTTATTTTTCGTTTTCATTAAGAAATCTTGAACAATCGTACGAATGGGTCGACACCACAGATATAATTGGCGTGGACGCCGAAATGCGTCCATTTTGCACTTGGAGCGGCTGGAGCGTATTCGATTCTTTTTTTTAAATTTTTCGATCGATATATTATGCTTGTGACGATTTGCCTGGAAGATCAGGCAATCTTGAGGCATTGAAACTGAAACATCGCGCGATAGACTATCAAATAAATATCGTTTAATTTGGCTTGCAATTGGAATTTTTGTCGTTTTTATTGAACCATTTCCTTTTCGAATCCAAATCATCGATTTATCACTGTGAACCTGAAGAACATTAATTTCACATCAATTCGACATTAATTTATATCTATATGTATATAGGTTTATATACTCATTTATATCTATATTAGATGTATATAGGTTTTTGTTTTTAGCACATAAATAAACGCATATGGCTGTCAATGTTACAATGACATCATACCAAAAGTTAGTTGGTTCGCTGTATAGGCGATGTTCTATGCATGCGTTTTCGATGCTATTACGACGTTGATCATGCGAGACACCGAAAAAACACCGAAAGGAAACTTTCCTCTCTCTCTCTCTCTCTCTGTTAGATTCGATTAGAGATAAAAGCGATAAACATTATAATAATCCAATAAGCCATTGTCGTCAAAACTTTACGCTTAAAATGTTCATCCATGCGCGTTTTAATTTAATTTTAGCTCCATAAAATTGATTTATGAAATATTAGAACGTTTAAATTTCCACGATTTTCACATCCTCGCAGGAGTAGCTTTGTTTACGTGAAAAAAAAAAACGAATTTCGAGTTTTTGATGCCAGTGTGTTCGGAATATTCTAAAAACATCGAGAAAACGCATTTGGATAAAAATTGAAATTGCAATATTTCCTGAACCGCTTGAGCTACCGCACTGATGAAACTTGGCACAATATACTAAAACATTGAGTCCCTCTTTTTGCTGAAATTTTCAAAAAAATTTAATAAGGGGTGTCCGATTTTAAATTATTTTGAATTTTTTTTTCAAAAATGTCTCTGATCACTTTAATTTTGGTAAATTTAAGGATATTCGTCTAATTTTTTTTCCACAAATAAGCTAGGGAACAAGCATATTTGATATTGAATTCGGCAAGAATCGCTGAAGAGGCTGAGATTTTATAAAATATTGAAATTTTCGAAAAATGTCTTTAATCGCTCTGATTGGAGCGGCTGGAACGTATTCGATTCTTTTTTTTTTTTTTTTTTAATATTTCGATCGATATGCTTGTGACGATTTGCGTGAAAGATCAGGCAATCTTGAGGCATTAAAACTGAAACATCGCGCGATAGACTGTCAAATAAATATTGTTTAATTTGGCTTGCAATTGGAATTTTTGTCGTTTTTATTGAACCATTTTCTTTTCGAATCCAAAAACCATCGATTTTTCACTGTGATCTTGAAGAACATTAATTTCACATTAATTCGACATTAATTTCGTGTCAATATTGCGGATAATTAAAAGAAAAAATATACATCTGTATCAATGACGTCAATCCGTCAAGCCCATTTAATGATTATTATTCGTCAAATATTACGAGAAACGGTGTAGTGGATCAGTCCGAGCATTGCGTCTGACGTGTAAGCGAAATAAATCGATAATAAACTATTTTGTTGAATTAAAAATTTGGTAAATTAACGAAAAAAAAAATTCATTACGATATTTCGCGAGTATATTCTCTCTCTTCCCCCCCCCCCCCCCCCGCCCGTTCTTATCGCATCCGCCATTGTTTATCCGCGTTGCCAGTGGTAACTCCATCGACTACAAAGCTCCGTACGTTCGAAATTCCTATGTTAACGATGGTTTTGCAGCAACGGAGCTTACGTCCGTCCGCACCTGAATCGTAAATATAAAGAAGGTAAAGTAAAGGGAAAAGCTCTGTTACTGCGCCGGCGTCGAGCCTAACCGCAAACGGGAGAGGGTGCCGATATAATTGACGATAGCGTATAAGGGTGGAAAAGCGCGCGTCCCGACGTCAGACGTCCCGACGACGCTGCCGCGGTGTCGCGCGCCGTGTATTATCGTCCCACCGTGTATCCCATAAAATTGTCCCGCGATTTTTGTAAGCCGTGAAGAACAAAAAAAAAAAAAAATTTCGCGATCGCCCTGTCGTCGATCGAACGAAAAAAAAGGAGAACGTGACTTATGGCACGCGGTCGCATTATTGTTTGTGATTTGGATGACATTTTCGAGATCGGAACGAAAAAATGATTGATCTTATCGCAATAATGTGTACCAAAAGGTCCTGTCTTGCGGCGAAGCACATCCGGATTCTCGACAAATGTCAAAATTATGGGGAAAAATGTTTATCTCAAAGTTTCCGGTTCACGTATGACTCGCGATCGATACTGAACACCGTCACGACCGACAGTTTTGCCGCTAACAATTCTTCATAAGTAAGGATCGTATATTGGCTTTTTGCGTGATATGTGTGCAATTTTTTGGGGGAAAAAATTGCTGAAGGATTCGCGATGTGACAAATGATATAAGGCGTGAATTAATTTTCTTTTTTTATTCCCCATTATTATTACCGTATGATCCTCGGGATTTTACATAGTGCGGATGTGTTTTCGCTGCAGCTATCGTTTCCAGTGGAGAACTCTCGATTATGAAAAAAATCCTCGAATGCGTTTGGCCGGATAGCCGATGATCCACGAGATGTAGAAACAATCTCGAGAGGTTTGTTTTACATTCGATTTCTTACGATGATTTATTGTTCAATGTATATGTATTTATTATTTGTGCAATTTTTCGATTGATAATTCGATGCCCGGACTACGCGTCACCATGGAAATTCATGTAGGTGAATTATATGCAAGAAATATATGTGTGAAATGTTAGCGCGATATATATACAATTACATTTACAGCATAAAAATAATAATAATGAAATATGTATATGGAAAATGTATAAGAGTTTTGTGTTTTACTTGCTCGGGAAAAAATCGTTTAGATCCAAGTCGATCTAGATTTTTTTAAATCCTAGATCTGCCTATAGATCTCCGTGGATTAAGGTATATTCGAGTCAACCTAATATTTATATATGAGTAGATCTAACGAAGATCTAGGTATAGGTTGTATTAAGATCTAGGAAAATCTACGATTTTCTAAAATGTAGATCTACGTAGATCTAATTAAGATCTAGATGAATCTACGATTGTCCAAAATTTACGGTCTACGCAGATGTAATTGAGATCTAGGTGAATCTACGATTTTCCGAAATTTAGATCTACGTAGATCTAATTGAGACCCAGGTGAATCGACGATTTTCCAAAATTTAGATCTACGCAGATCTAGTTGAGGTCTAGGCGAATCTACGATTTTCAAAAATTTAGATTGACGCAGATGTAATTGAGATCTAGGTGAATCTACGATTTTCCAAAATATAGATCTACGCAGATCTAGTTGAGATCTAGGTGGATCTACAATTTTCCAAAATTTAAATCTGGCTAGATCTTCTTGAGATCTAGGTGAATCTGCGATTTTCCAAAATTTAGATCTACGCAGATGCAATTGAGACCTAGGTGTATCTACAATTTTCCAAAACTTAAATCTACGTAGATCTTCTTAAGATCTAGGTTAATTTGCGATTTTTCAAAATTTATAGATCTACGTAGATCTAATTGAAATGCAGGTATAGATCTAATTTAGATCTAGATGTGTCTACGATTTTTCAAAATTTAAATCTACGTATATCTAAGGTTGATCTACGCAGAGATAAATTATATTTTTTCCCTGGATTCCAATAAAATCTTCTGCATTTCATACACACACACACACACACACACATACGTATACATCTCGCATATATTTCATCTGCATAAATTTCTATGTTGATATAATCAAAATATACATTTGACGCAATATATGTTATATACATATATATGTCAGTGGATGCTTGAGTATGTTTGCTCATAAAGCAGTGAGCTCGTGATATAATATGATTCTAGGATCCTGCAGAGCGATGTATCATCACGTGCAGAATTTTGCACATTTTTTCGCAGCATTTTATACCATACTTCATGATGAAATTAAATCTTGTATGACGTAGTAAAAGAAAATATCGAAGAGAATAGAAAGATGACGGAAAATGATAATCGAATTATCAAAAAATCGCTATAGCTTCGACTTAAAAATATAAAAAACGTAAATTTTTTTAAAATACATTTTTATTAAATTTTTATTATGGTCCAGGATTTCGTTGAGAAATTATGTAGTTTTCTGTTTTCCAATTTTTGCAAAAAACACAATTCGTACTTCGTCATGTTATCGTAGACTCCTTCGAAAATCTTTTGAAATCACTTTATATATTTATATATGTTTGATTGATATATATATATGTATGATATGATATAAGATTGATATATCGATTGATCCATATATATATATTTCTCCATTAATCCTTACTGCAAGCGTACCCTCTTGTCAACAAGCCATTTATTCATCGTGTAAACAAACTAACGCTCATGCAATATCCTACCATAGAGCTTGTTTCAGTGTAAATATCATGAATGCAATATCGTCGTACTTCAGTGCATGTGCAATTGCATATAGCCAGGCGCTTCTATTCCATCTCCGAATAAAAATATATATTTTTGTTTATACAGATAAATGTTTGATGAAGAGATTTATTCGAGAAATTCGCGCTTATTACAGAGCTGTTAAAATATTATTATTTTCATAGAAAAAAGTTCGCGAAGCTATATCGAATAAAAAACACAGTTCGCGAATCAGCTAAACGTGAATTATCACTTCGAAAGTATTGAATTTTGTATTTTGAAAAAGTTCGAAGATCGCATGAGAAATTTTTCCACAATTACTCGCATAATGATCTTTCAATTTATCGCTAAAAAAAAATTAAAAAATACAAAATTGTATAAACATAAATATATATCGTCTATTTCGACACATTAGAAAAATCGGGCTGCTCGTCGAATAGCCGAATATAAATTGCATGTTTTTTTATTATTAAATATGAATTATTCAATATTCTAATTAAGATATTGAAAACCAAATAACGATTGCCCGTCGAATGAACGTTGAAAAATTTATAAAGGCGCGAAATTTGAAAATCTCCGATTATGCCGACAGCCACTGGCAACTCAATTTTTCAATTTAGAAGATCAATAAATTATTGGGTGTGGAAATAATCGACGATTAAAAATTTCATGGAGGATCCCATCAATTTGGATTTTAATTAAAAAAAAAAACAAATTCGATCATCAAAATCCTCGTGATTAATTCCTTTGGAAATTTAATTCGTTAATCGACTCGTTGAGTCGGATTTGGGCCTCAAAATTTCGATTTCAAATTTTCGTTTATATTTTGTTAAGCACATTAAAATGTGAAACTGTGAAAATTTCAGACTCTTTGGCTATGTAAGTAACAGAGAAACACCTATTTTTGAGTTTTTCTCATTTTTTCCGTTTGTAAAATTTTCATCTGACTGGAAAAAAAATATATATATCGGTAATACTATGTTCCATCGGAAAATTTCTGAATTTTTCAAAAAATCTTCAAAAAATGTGGTCACTGTGGGTCTAATGACAAAAAAAAAATGTAAAATAGTCAGTCTATTTAAATTTCACGAGAACGCTTTTGCTCCTGTCAGGTTTTTTAGTCATCTACTCATGCGGTGCACTTGGAGACATATTCAAATACAATGCCAGAATTGACAGTTTAAAATTGGGAATACGAGGGCAAATTGTTGATATGCGAGCGCTGTACAATTTTAGTTGTGAAAATAAAAGGAAAACCGACTTCATTTTCTCTTCTAAGAGGGAATACCGTTCGGCTGAAGCTGAATTGACTGACAGATTTTTGAGGATGCTCTCACTGTCAAGGGTACTCGAAGATTTCATTCGTATTATCCCAACCAGTGAAAAAAAACTCGTCTGTAAACGATTTAGCAAAGCAAAAACCTCATTAACTGCTAAAGTGATTATTTGAAGCTTCAATGCAGCAAGTGTTCCACATTTTGTTTTTTTTTGTCGTTAAACTCACAGTGACTCACTGACAGTGACACAGTGAAAAAAAAAAAAATCAAAAAAATTTTGGGAAACGCTCTCATTATTCATTTTTTAACTTTTAACTCATGATTCATAGTTAAAATTCGAATTGAAAATTTTGAAAAATTCAGAAAATTTCCTATGGAGAATAGTATTACCGCTATATATTTTTTTTTTTCAGTCAGAAGAAAATTTTATAAAGAAAAAAAAATAAGAAAAACTCAAAAATAGGTGTTTCTCTGTTATACTTGCGTAGCAAAAGGTCTGAAAATTTCGTAGTTTATTCATTTTAATGTGTTTTACAAAATGTAAACGAAAATTTGAAAATTATAATTTTGAGGCCCAAAACTCATGCGACTTTTTGTGGAATGTCTCATATACAACACGAATATACACATATTTTCTTTTGGCTCTGTAACGAAAATAGTACTTGCGCTCATTGAACTGTGAAAACCGATATAAAATCTCGATCGGGTATTATCGGCACTGACGAATGCCTTTTTTTTTCATTAAAAATAATACTTTCCCAATATTCCTATATGGTAAAATCACTCGATGAAATAATAAAATTAGTATTAAAAAAAAAACATTCATATTGCGGTAGAATTTTCGTCCGGCAGTTTTGTCGATAAATTGCACGCGTCGTTCCGCGGTTACCGCGAAAGTGTGCCACATCGTTGACGATGCGAGTTCAAGCGATGAAAATTTGCAAAATAAAATTCCTCTTTTGGCTCTTCCCGCGGTCATTCTCAAATTATCGTATTGGCGAAATTTTATTTTATTCATTTTCTTTCGAATACCGCTATGTGGACGAAAAAAAAAAAAATGTGGACGAAAAAAAATCAAGCGTTAGGATTATTCAAATGTACAAATTAATGATTGACGAATTCAATGTTCATTTAATGAAAGAAAAAGATAATTTCTACGCAGCATTAAATTAAAAGTATCTTTCATAAGTTTGCTTTAAAAATTTTAATAAAAAGTTCAATTTTCCATCGTCATGTTGATCGAATTATCTCGAGAGGATGTGTGGATTTGTTTAAAAATTGTTTCCACAGTTTTTCCCCGAACGAGCAACATTATTTATTATTTTTGCGCTCGGGTACCGCAGTCAAGATTAAAAAAAAAAAAAAATAACGATAAATATAACGATCAATCAGCATAATGATGACGTGCTTGGTGCAATTTTCTAGGTGATAAATTCTCATTGAATTTTTTTTTTATTGAAAAATCTTCATAATGCTGAACGGTTCTCTTTATCGAACAAATCGAAATGAAAAATTTACCCCCTATAGGCAATTGAAATAATCTGAAAAATTTCCAAGTAAATTGACATTTTTTTTTTTCATGTTGACGATATAATTTTATTGAATCGAGCAGAGAATAACTAACGTAATTTCATTATGGAAACCTGTAAGAACAGCTTCTCTAATCACTGAATACTTTTTTTTTTCAATTTACTTCACGATTTGAGATAAAAACTCGTTGGTATTTACAGAGGACAGTAAAAGGGAGTTATATAGTCAAGTAATTAGTTGATTGCTGCGAGTCGTATCGAGGCTCATCGTTCACGAAGTTAATTTATCCGTAATGAACGTATGCATCTATCAACAAGATGGAAGATACGTAGATGAGATGAGAGAGAATAGTACGAACTGATGATACAGTGAGAGAGAAAGAAAGAGAGAGAGAGAGAGAGAGAGAGAGAGAGAGAGAGAGAGAGAGAGAGAGAGATCACTCTATATTCATCTAGTAAATGCGGAAACTGAATTTCCACGATAGTCAATCAGCCTTCTCCAATTCGAATTTGCATAATTTCCGTTGCGTTCTGGACGTGTATAATGCACTCACTGTCCATTGATCCTTGTCCAGATTACCACAAAGCCATGCAAATCATTCGCCAATTCATCGAGCTCAAAATTCGCTCATATGCTGATTCGATGTATCGCGAATGAATTTCGATCACTCGAATCAGACGCGTTTTCGTATTACGATTTTAATTCTTCATTGTATACAACGAGACCTCGAACCCAATGATTTAATCAATGAAAAAATAAAAAAAAAAAACCACTTTGATCTCATCCAGGGAGTATAAAAAATTTATTGCAACATCCATAGAGTGTGAGCATAGTTCGGTACAATTTTTGAGTTGGGTTTTGTTAATTTTTTTTTTTTTTTTAATTGAGATAATAATTTCATAACGAATGGCATAATATTTGGAATTTAATTTATCAACGGGTAGTGAGAAATTATTATAGCAATCAATTCTTGTGAATTTTATGTATACCTTTGCGACGAATTAAAAAAAATGATTTATTCCCTCCATGAAAAAAATATGCGAAAATATTTATATTTTTAAAAATATTTTCCACATATTTAGTTATTTTATTTGTGATAAATATATTTCTGTGGCAAAAGTAATATATTTTCGGACATATTTTTTTATTTTTTTCGCGGTACTGTACAGTGTGAGTATCAAGTTAAAGGATCAATATACAAGTATCGCCATTTTGATGTTGACATTGAAAAAAACATGACTCGTTCATTGAATCAGATGGAACGAGGTCGAGTGTAAAAGAAAAACAAAAAAAAAAAACAAAAACCATATTACAACTGTCCCCTGTCCTTGATGAGTGCTGGTTCCCGATATTGAAGATGCATTTGACCTCCCTCGATTGCAATATATATATATATAATATATATATTTTTCGTCTCGAATAACGAATAAGATACTCCCTTATGGTGTCGTCTTGAACAATGAAATTGATTCTGTGCATTTCCGTTTGAGGTCGTGCATATACATATATATAATATTACATACGTATATTATGTATAATGCTCGGTGCATAAAATACGCGATCCCTTGGGACGTCTGACATCCGACGAATCGTCGCTTTACTGCAAGTCCGAGCAATTTAGTGTCATGGTCGTATATGGCGAGATTCGTCGTGTCTTTGCTATACGAGGCGTTATTCACTTTCACGAGAGGAATTATATGTATATATACGTATATATGCCGTGTATCATTGTCGACAAGGGTAACTCATACTCTCGCTCGAATTTCAATTTGCTCACTCGTATGGTCAATTTTGTGCCAACTGTACCAATTATCATTCGCAAATTTGAAATATATTTTATGTTTTAACCAAAAAAGAGCTTTTTTGGCTGAAAAATATATAATATAAACAATAAAATGATAATAATAATAACGAGAAATTAATTATTATTATCATAGACCACAGATGGTAATTGTAGCTCAAACACTCAAATCGTAGCTCTGTCGACTTTTTGCTTTTGGTGAAAAACGAAAAAAAAAAAAATGTTTTCTTACCTCATATCCGGCTTTTCTTCTTTTAAATATCAAAATTTCAAATGCCTGTAACTTTCATTTTTATCCAATAAGTATAACGACGAAAAACTTTTTGAAAAATTTTTATATTAAAAAAAAAATCAATCATTCATCATGGAATGTCCTATATGTACATTTTGTCTCTATACAACATACACATGTACTTTACTTTGGCTTGTTCGAAGTTTCCGTGTATGGAAAAAGCCTCAAACCACACGTCTTTCATATATATATATACACGTTAATGTGTATATATATATATATAAACCCCGGTATATAGCTGGAAAGTGTGTTATATGCGGAGTCTTTTGCCTCGTGCTGCTTTGTCAGACGAAACGAAACAGTCCGTGACATCACGGGCTGCATATGCACTTGAAAAGTTTCAGGCTCCCATGCACCGATCCTCCGTCACTCGTACTTTAAAAAAAAAAAAAAATTTTTCCCCCATTCATTCCGATTTCACTCACTCCCTTTGGTACGCTATATGATCTTCTCGCGTTGTTTCTTTTTGTTTTTCCTCATCCGTTAATTAATAACAAGCCGTTTCGTTCGTTAATTAACAACGAGACTCGTTCGAGCGTTGAAGAATAAATGGGGAAATAATTGGAAAACAAGTCCAGTCAATCTGGAGTAATGGGGAAAAAAATGAATTGAAAATTAATTAAAAAATTATTTAAGATCTTTTGTATGCCGTGACGTTTTTTTCATTATTTGGGGAATTTATTTGCAGAAATGCGAAAATTATTTTCACACGTATGGAGTGACGAGACGTTGAAAAAAAAAAAACTCGTAAATACTCATTTATATCTATATGCATATAGAATTTTAGCACATAAATAACCGCATATGGCTGTCAATGTTACGATGACATCATACCAAAAGTTAGTTGGTTCGCTCCAGGCGATGTTCTATGCGTTTTCGATGCTATTACGACGTTGATCATGCGAGACACCGAAAAAACACCGAAAGGAAACTTTCCTCTCCCTCCCTCGTTCGATTCGATTAGAGATAAAAGCGTTGAACATTAATAATCCAATCAGCCATATATAGTCGTGAATACTTTACACTTAAACTTTACATACATGCACGTTTTAATTTAATTTTAGCTCGATAAAATTGATTTCTGAAATGTTAGAACGTTTAAATTTTCACTATTTTCACATCCTCGCAAGGGTAGCTTTGTTTACGTGGAAAAAAAATGAATTTCGAGTTTTTGATGCCGGTGTGTTCGGAATATGCCAAAACATCGAGAAAACGTATTTGGACAAAAATTGAAATTGCAATATCTCTTGAACCGCTTGAGCTACCGCGCTGAAACTTTGCATACTACTGAAACATCGAGTCCCTCTTGTTTGCTGGAATTTCCGAAAAAAATTTAATAAGAGGTATCCAAGTTTAAATGATTTTGATTTTTTTTCCAAAAATGTCTCTGATCACTTTAACTTTGGTAAATTTAAGGATATTCGTGTAATTTTTTTTCCACAAATAGGCTAGGGGACAAGCATATTTGACATTGAATTCGGCAAGAATCGCCGAAGAGGTTGAGATTTTATAAAATATTGAAATTTTCGAAAAATGTCTTTGATCGCTCAACTTTCGTAAATTTTTGGTTATCGAGCCGAAACGTTTTTTTTTTTTCATAAATATGCTATCGGACGAGGATATTCCATATTAAATTGGGCAAGAACCGCTTCAAGGTGCGTTCGGATTTCATAAAATTTTGAAATTTTTGAAAAATATCCGTGATCGTTCTAACGTTCGTAAATTTGAGGTCAATTTAGCCGAAACTTTTTGTATGAATGCATCATGGGACAAGGATTTTCGATTTTGAATTTCCCAAGAATCCCTAGAGTCGTTCGGATTTCATAAAATTTTGAAATTTACGAAAAACATCGGTGACCTTTCTGACTGTCGCAAAGTTGCTGACTGTCGCAAAGCTTATCAACTGAAAAAAAAAAAATTCCACAAGTACACCAGGAGACGGGATATTAAATTTCGCAGTGAACAAATTGAATTATGAAAACAAGCGCGCAAATTGGAAACTGGAATATTGTATTTTCGTTACAAAGCTTTTCTCTACGAGAAAGCCAAAATTACGAAAATAATTTTGGCTTCCACATATTTACGAAACTATGAAAACCATCTTCTCGCAGAGGTAACTTTTTCATAAGGAAGCCAATGTGCGAGTTTTTTTTCGTGCACTTTATTCATCGTATCAAAGTTATTATTCGTTTATTTACTTTTTATTTTTTTTAATATTTTTACGTTCGTTGATAATCGAGGGAAATCTTTCAATTGTATCAACGGATATGCAAAATGCAAACTACATTACATGGGGAAAATTACATTTTCCACGTTACGTATTATCCTCATCAGACAACGTAAATGCAAGAGGGTTTTTTTTTAAATCTTCACCTTTTTTTTCTTGCTAAAACAGAAAATCCTATCTAACAAAGGGGTTAAAACCTCGTGTATATAATGGACCGCTGACGCAGATCCATCTTATTCGAAGCCGCGCAAATAGGCTTAACCATTCTCGTCTGCCTCAACTATTTCTGCACTCGAAGAGGTTTTTTTCGTCTCTCCCATATACAGAGACGGTGAAGAGCTTTACGCTACAATCTTGTTACGGTACGAGCTATATTATCTCTTGCAGCCTCTTTCCTTCCTTTCACCCCACCACGCCCCCCTCTCTCTCTCTCACACACACTCTCTCTCTCTCTGCTCTCTTTTGGTGGTTTCTCCTTTTGCATGATCACGTCTTCGGATCCTTTTTCGTCCATGAATCAAAGCGTCGTATGGTAGAGATAAGATCGTGGGCTCTCGATCTCTCGTGCGTTCTCACTGAGAAAAAAAAGCTCGTAAGCCTCGAGCAACGAAGCCATCTTAAGGTGAAGCCAGGGGCAGACGTCGAAAAGTCACTATACTCGATTCTCGATTTCAAGGATTTAATTTCGAGTATCAAGATGATAAATCCTCGTGCATATATATATATATATATATATATATATATATATATGCAGAGAGAAGAAAATTACTATACTCGATCGAATCTCGGACGATTTATTTTAGGATTTGATGGATGGAAAAAAAAATTTGTCAGAGCTGGGCAAAGTACCAAAAAGTACTTCAAGTACAAAGTACAAAGTATTGTAAGCATTTTAAGTCCCCGTGTACTTCAAGTACCTAATAGTACCGTAAATGCTTTGAAGTGTACCAAGTACATCAAGTACTCAGTACTTGAAGTACTAAATATTTGAAGTGCTTGAGGTATCAAGTACTTCAAATACGTCAAGTATCAAGTATCAAATACTTTTCAAGTTTTCAGGTATAATCCATAAGTTCTAGTACTTACATTTGATTTTTTACGGACGCTTTGAACTCATTTGTTTTGATTCGAGTACTTTTTGTATCAAACATATTTTCACATTGTGCAATTCACTCAGGCTAGGCAGATTGGAACATAAATATTTAAACGAAGAATTAGAAATAATTAAAAAAAAAAGTATTGACGATTGTAATTAAAATGTATTCAGCTTCAGATTTGAAAAAAAAAAAATAAAGAATATAACGCGGAGTGCATCTTTGAAATTCGTAACCTCAACATTCTGTGAGGTTCGAAATGAAAAACAAAAAAATATATCTTTTGCCTTCATGGAGGTCAGAATTAGTGAGCGAGTCCGAAAAAATTTAGTTTATTACGCGTGGGTGGATCGTGAATTCTTTAATCACACTTATCGCCTTGCTCATGCGTTCCTCGTAAAATAATTAGCATGATAAAAATCATTGCCCATGAAATTGGACCTTATATTGTCTTTATCCGACATTTCACCGTCACATCATTATACCTACGCCTTTCGTCATATTCCAGACGTTTCATTAGTCATAATTATACCCTCACTATATGGAAAAATTCTCGCGACGAATCTCATCACTTTTGTTTCTTGTTTTTTTTTTTAAATTATTTATTTACCATTTAATAGTCTCCCACGTATGCAGGGCTGAGCCATCGATTAATAAAAAATTGGTCAAAAAAAAAACCATTAATCTAGAATTTTTGACAATATTTTATATTCAATTATTTTTTCAAGCAATTCAAGTGAAAATTCATGACTAATCAATGAAAACCTGAATCCTAACAATAAAAAAAATGAATAAAAATTTTGTATTACTCATACATTTGTTTTTTTTAAATTAAATTGGACCATCGATTTATGTACTCGTGGTCAATTTATTACGAAAAAAAAAGGAATAGTAAAAGCCCAATTTGGAATAAATTCTCTGTGTGTATTTGCACCGAATACTCCGATCTTTTCTCTCGTGGATGACGTTGTTTTTTTTTTTACGTTACCTCGCATATAGCCTTTATAGCCCGTTTCCCGTTTTCGCCCACTGATTTCGACGGGTTAACCAAATATGGAGCAGCATCGAAGTCAACCGCGCGCAGCGAGAGAACTCGCGAATGAAATAGGGGGACCACAGGAACGAGCCAACGTGTGGGACTCCCTTTCTGTATATATTATACGTGAAGCTGAAAACGCCTTTACTGAAACTGCCCACGCTCACTGACCCGATGACGATTTCTATATACGTATATACCTTTCGCATACAGAAACATATATATATATATATATATATATATATATATATATATATATATATACGTGTATATAGGTATATGAAACGGTAATAAAATATTTAAGAAAGATACTTTCGATATTTCAAGCTTTTCATTTAAAATATTTGCTTGAAAAAATCTACTTCTACAGCGTAATTTACGTAGATCGATTTTTTCGTCGAATTTTTATCGAAAATTCATTCAATCATCAGCACAATTTTTCCACTAACCTCCATTTATTTATAAATTTCGACATTTGCCGAATTTTGCTTCCTCATAGAGGAAGCATTATTTTCGTGAGAAAAAAAAATAGAACAATACAATTTCGAGATTTTTATGCCAACATGTTCAAAATATCCTGAAACATCGAGAAAATACTTTTTAAAAATTTTCGTTTGTGTGCGTGTGTGACAATATCAGTATCCACGCTCTAACTTTCGTAAATTTGAAGCTATCAAGTACAAACTTTTTATATAAATAGTCCGTGGGACAAGAAAGAATGGACTTGAATCTGAAAAGAATTTCTCGAGGGGTTCAGATTTAAATTTTCGAAAAGTTATGTGTGTGTGAATTTGTGCCTATACTAGAGCCACAACGTTTTACATAAATAGTCCGTGGGACAAGAACGATTGGACTTGAATTTGGGAAAAATTCCTCAAGGGTGTCAGATTTTGGAAAATTTTGAGATTTTTTAAAAATGTATCTGTGGGCTCTAACTTTCGCGAATTTTATACTATCGAGCACAAACTTTTTACACAAATACTCTGTGGGACAAGAATTATTGTTATTAAATTTCGTAAAAATTCATTCAGGCATTCGGATTTTAAAAAATTTTGAAATTTTCGAAAAGTCATGAGCGTGCTTTAACTTTCGCAAATTTGTGCCTATCAAGCCACAACTTTTTACCCCAATAGTCTATAGGTGACAATTTAAAGAAAGCGTGCAAATCAGAAGCTTGTAAATGGCTCTCTTATTGTTTTATCTCACTCACAAAGCTTCCTTCACGAGGAAGCCAAAATTGAATAACCCACTCAGAGTGAGATAAAATAATGAGGAAGCAATGTGCAAACGTCTAATTTGCACGCTTTTTAAAAAATTAATATCGCATTTCATATTTCTGAATAAACAGGAGAACATTAGATTTACCCGATTAGAAAATGATAATAACCTTCATTTTAATTTCAAAATATCGGAAAATTAATTTTTTAAATTTTCGCCTTGATCATTGACAATATTTTCTTTCCTTCCTCAAACTTAAAGTTTCGAAATATTTTTGATGCATTTTTTTTCCTCGAGTGTTCGAGAGCGTAAAAAAAAAAAAAATACATGGACGTGGCTTCTCGCAATGGCCAATGTCTCATGCAACATCATTCCTGCAACTGTCTCAAGGAAATAATGCAAATGCATGATCGTATATCGTGTGTATAAACGATCATATGAGTAATCCGGCTTCTTTTGACTCGAAGGCCGAAAGATGATTCTGGATATATGGGCGTTTCGTCGCTCCTTATCTCACCCGCGTCTTATTCTCGCTTTCGTTTCCATCGACGCGTCATATTTTTTTTTTAAGCCTCGTTCGATCTTTTTTTTTTTTTCGTGGCAAAGCGTGCGCTACCCGAGATTTTTCTATAATTTTTCCTTCAAATTTACGTGCACCATAGACGGGGAGAGGACGACCGTGTTGATTAAAAAAAAAAAAGTAAAAAAAAAACGTGGATCTTTTAACGAGAAATACGAATGAGTCTTGCGTTCTCGATCTTTCATATCATGAGATTTTTTTTTTTTTGGACGTTTGGTTATTTGGATCAAGGCTGTATTATTGGATAATTCAACGAATCGATGATTACCTCTGTGTCGTATTGCCGATGTGGGATAACTGAATGTCATTTTTTTTTTTTTCCAAACAATTTTACCCATAAAAAATCATTTTGTCACGAAATAATGATGAATCGTGCAGTAATTTTTATTAATTTTTTGTTGTTTTTCTTTATAAGTAATTTTAATGATTGAAAATTATTTTTCTCGATTTTTTTCTTGATTAATTTTCATTAAAGATTTTTTGGGTATTTTTTTACACGTGTATATATATATATATATCCATCGTCAAAAAGATCCAGTCTATCGAGGCGAGTAACGGAGGCAATGCGTCATTATTGAAATTCACGTCTTACGTGAGACACATCGTAAAGATGTACATATATATATGTATATATATATATAAACAAAAGCCTGTGTGTCATGAAAGTTAATATAGGCATGTGAATTCCCGCGCTTCTTTTTGGTGCGGCATCTTTGTGAATTCCAGGTATTATGAAAAAAAAAAAGAAAGATCCCAAGACTCTTCAAGTCCCTCACAAGCGCCGTTCTAATCGGCCAAATTGTAGAGAAGATTATCCGTGCCCAACCTTATCGCTTCCTCTTCCTTATCATTGATCGGTTGTTAAAAAGTTTATCGGACACGCGCTATTCATTTATTAAGGAAGAAGAAAAAAATTAATAAAATTAATAAATCGATCAATTTCGCCCTATTTATTTATTAAAGAATTTATTTATTAAATTTATTTATTAAAAAAATTAATAAAATTACAAATTGATCAATTTCATTCGATAATCACGAACGAGAAAATTAAAATTTTCATGTATTTCGATAATAAAATTATTTCACAAGCAGTGGATAATAATTTTGAAAAATTTTCAATTGAATTTCCGATATCAACGATCGACGATTGAATCATCCGAAGGCTTAGGGTGACTGAACCAGTGAATGAACGCATAAGCCTTTTTTCTGTTTCGATAAAGCCGTATAATTTAACTTATTACGAATTTCTTTATGAGCTAATTAGATCTTATAGAACAATGTTCACAGAATATAAAAAAAAAATATTCGAAGTGCCCTGTTCGCAAGAATTTTGTAAAAAAAATTATAATGAACGAAATTACCAATTTCCCAGTGAATGAACAAAAATTCCAATGAATGAACTCTTATCTTTCCAGTGAATGAACGTACAATGGAACCAGAGATGCGTACGCATACTCGTGCGTTTTGAGGTTATGAAAAGCCCTTTCAACGCTCGTTCAATCACTGGAAATAGGTTAAAAAGCTGGACCAGTGAATAAACGGCCATATATCGCAAACAATATTGGGTTTTTGACCAAAAATTCATTAATGTAATTGAAGCTTAGCAATGTGTAACGTTGAAAAAATTATTGCATATCTTTTAAAAAGATTTATCGAGGTGATATGGAATATTCTGGTATTCGATGCACAGTCAGATGGTTATAACAACATGGCTGTCTCTTATGAATATGCGCCCCAAGTACGAAAAAAAATCCATAGCATCGCAAATCTTTGACAGCGTCAAATAATATCACTACTAGATGTTTTCTCAGAATTTTCACTTCATTATGAATACGAAATTCTTCATAATAATAGAATCATATCTCTGCCGTTTAATTAAAATACTAAGCCTGTTCATTCACTGGTAGGTGTTCATTCACTGGTTCAGTCACCCTATACATTTTTTTTTTTCAAAACCATTTCTTCCCCTCCCCCGCTTAATCTATTTTTAAAAATCAATCATTTTTTTAATCTATTGCAACTTTCTCTCTTCGTCTCGATATACACACGTGAATCAGAGAGCTGGGCAAAGTACCCGAATTTACTTCAAGTACAAAGTAAAAAGTACTGTAAGTACTTGAAGTATTCGTGTGTTTCGAGTACCAAGTACCGTAAATACTTGAAGTACCAAGTACTTGAAATACGTCAAGTATCAAGTATCAAATACTTTTCAATTTTTCCGGTATATCATCTCATAAGTTCTAGCACTTAAATTTGATTTCTTACGTACTCTTTAAGCTCATTTGATTTTTTATTCGAGTACTTCTTGTATCGAAACATATTTTCAAATTTTGCAATTCACTCAGGCTAGGCAGATTGGAACAGAAATATCAAAACGAAGAATTAGAAATAATTTTAAAAAATAAGCATTGACGATTGTAATCAAGATTTATTTAGCTTCAGGTTTGAAAAAGAAAAAAAAAATAAAGAATACAATACACGGATTGTTAAAAACGGAGCCAATGCATTGTCAATGACGCCGTAACTACCGTAGCTTGAGCCTTTGAACGATCATTACTTACAATCTTAACGAAAAGATGGCGCAGAACGTTCCTCAATTGTATATTCAAAGGCGTTATACATGCAACCATTAGCAAGACGTATTCAGAAATACTTCATACTTGGTACTTAAAAAAGTACTTGAAAATTTAAGTACAATACTTGAAAATACTTTGAGAGTACTTTGTACTTAAATTACTGTACTTACAGTAAATCGCAAGTACCGGGTACTTGCAAGTATACTGACCAGCTCCGACGTGAATAGACATATACATTTCCAAAATGACTCGTCGTCGTTTTTCCGTGACCTACTTTTCGTTCTCTCGTGCAGTCCCTTTTTTTTTTTAACTTATTCTGCTCGTATTGGTTTACCGGTTTTTTTTTTTTTTTGCGAACCGCCAGCATCCAAAAGAGGAACGAACGAGGGTGGGAGAAGCGGCTACGTCTCAGGATCGCGAGGGTGAACCGCAGAGGTGCTCAGCATTGCATTCGAGTGCAGGAGCCTCCGGGCGATTGCACACGTATAATATCTGTGAACTTTTCGGCAAACGAAAGGGCGTATCTTGCGATACTTGAAGATCGAAATAGTCCAATTTTTCGGACTTTTTGATTGCAAGCGAATCGCAATTTATATGTGTATATTATACGACTTTGGCGAATATCTTTCTCTCTCAGGCAGGTATTATAAATTGTGTTCGTGTATTCGTCGTCGTCGTCGTCGTCGTCGTCGTCGTTGGAGAAAATCTCGAGCTCTCCATCGGTGATTTCTCGTTTTTTGCCTCGAAGCTACGTCATCTCTCGGTTTAAACGACGACGAAGACTCTATATATATATACGTATACGAGGCCTTTATACACGAGCTTGAATCTCCTCGCGAATGAAAGAACCGGTTCTCAAATGTATAATATACACGCGGGGATATAAGTCCACTCTGCTCACGAGCTTTGCTCACACCTTTTCTCGTTTTTTTTCTTTCCCTCGTCGAGATACTCGCCGGTAAAATACTTCTTATTTCTCATTATATATACATATGCACACACACACACAATATGTATATACTGTACTCGTTATATACCAGTGAGCGTCTCTCGTCGCGGACTAAAAATTCGGTAATGAATATATATTGAACGGACGATCGAGTATTCCGAGTTTTAGGGCAAAATTCTCGCACATTTTCAAACGAAAGAATTTCACTAACGTCGCTTTATTTTGCTGCGATATCTGCGATAATGCGGGACGAAAACAAAAATCTTTATTCGGCTATTAATTTGTTTTTTGTTTGCTCATTAAAACGTCGTCGCGGACATTCTCTTCGATGATTCACGTAAAAATTATTCTCCTTATCTTCGTCTATATTCCGACCACGTGGATATTTTTCGTGCGCGTTGGAATACAAAATTGACATTAGTATCACGGTCTAAATGGGGGGGATATTTAAAATTATCGCAAAAATAATACGGCACTCTTGAGTGTTTATATTTTTTTATTTTGATTTGTAGCTTCTATGTTGACGACTCGTTGCATTGTGGAAATCTTCGCTTTAGATATATATATATATGTACATATGTACACGAGTACATGTTCTTTTGACGGTATGAGGTAACCATGTAGTTTGCGTGTGTTGGGAGAAACGCGTGGGTGGTTAAGAGGGAAGAGAAGTGAGACTGACACACACGCATATAAGAGAGAGAGAGAGAGAGAGAGAGAGAGAAGTTAAGTCTTTACGTTTCTTCGAGCCTACATACGCGCGAGTATAAGTCATGAATTTACGTGTGTATGTACATGCGTCTCTGTGTTCATCATCGTAAGTGGTAACGGCCCCCACGTCCCTCTCTTCCGAGCCTGATCCAGTGCGAGTGCCGAGAGTAGGAAGATCGGAATTCCCTCCTGTATCTCAGACCGGCGGTCACAAATCTACCTATATACACGTGTTAAACAATTCCCCCCCCCCCCTCTTTTTTTCTTCTCAATCAAAAAAATAATCATCCTGCATACGTGTATTATATTTAACGCGCAGCCATACCGGTGAATCGTCGCGATGGTTGAACAAGTGTGCGAAGCGAGTTCGTGTGTACGACATACATGTCCCCCCCTCCATCGGCAAAATTCACGATAGAAGGCAAAACTCGTGAGACAGAGGCCGGTAACACCACAGTTTTGTCAGACGTGGCTGATATTCTACACAACCGCTCGCGATATCGGACCGTAAAGATCGTGACGTTCCACAACAAAAGCGAGAAACGAAAGTCAAAAAGTAAACGCGAAAGAACGTTGCCAACGACAGCAGTGAACGAAAGGGAAAAAGAGCTTCGAGTGAAACTACGCGATTTTGAATTAAAATTCTTTTTTTTTCCCAATTATTTTCATCGAAATTCAAGAATTTATTTATATTCAAAGATAAAGATTATTCATTTTTGGATACTTTTTGCTTGTTTGTTTACAATTTTTTTTTTTTAATTTACATATTAATATTGACACGATTGGAATACAGGAGATATATATATGTTAATGAATAATCAGTGAAAAATTTTAGTGTGAAGCGACATTTATAAATAAATATTTACACATATGCGCGTGAAGATAGATAGACGCCCTATCTATTAAAATTCCAGTGTTATCTGAACAAAAGTGTCGTTATGACAATCAACAAGAAAGGCAGTGCCGGGAAAGGTAAGAAAAAGCCATTGATAAGCGGGAAAAGTGCGAGCGACGATGTAGCTACGGGATCGTCCACGAGCACAATGAGCGTTGAAGGTGCGACAACATCGTCGGCATCGGCCGTTGAAACGATCGAAAAATCATCGAGCATGACGTCCACGACGAGCAAAGTGTCGCAGGAAGCGAGAAAAATCGCCGAGAGCGAGTCACGAAGCAACGTCGTTGAGATTACGAGTGGCAGTCGCGAGTATATCATGGATTCAAGAGGAAACGTCATTAGAGTCATCGAACATCCATCCTCGAAATCGGTAAAAAGTTCGACTGCCACGAGAGCCGGTAAATCATCGGAGGATTTTATAGCCGGTGAGCAGACACAATCGATCGTACAGCGAAAGAAAGATGTGCATCGTGATGAGCGAAACATTGTCACTGATGATGCGATCGCTGGAGCATCGATCTCCGAGAAAAAAATTAGCCAAGACAGCGCTGATATCGGGAAGGATAGCAGTGACGAGTCCGTACGCCAGGAGAGTCAAATGTTCAGTCATTCGGACGTTGCGACATCCTCGGCGACGTCGATCTTCGAATCTACGACAACGACCGATCAGCATACTCATCGCGATACGTCCACGAGTATCGACAAAGGCCGCGATTCGGCGTCACTGACATCACCGAACGTTCGGACCTCGAGTAAATCCTCGGAGAGCAAATATTCCAGCAAAACGAGCGCTCGGGGTGTCGATAAAGACGGCAAGATATCGATGGATACGAGACGAGTCGAGGAATCCTCGAATCGATTGGATATCGATGGTAACGTCGTGGCGAGCTCGAGTTGCAACGTCGAGAGCGAATCCAGCGTTGAACCCTCAAACACGGCTCACGTAACGTTCGCCGATGATAAACATAAGTCCGGCAAGAATATCCGCTCGAGGGACGTTGATTCGAGCGACGAAGTTACAAGGATATCGAGGCCTGGCGATTCGAGCTGGGACGGTAAATTCGTGCACGAGAGACCAAGCACACCGCGAGTCGTCGGACGTTCCGTGACGTCCGACGATGTTCTCGCGATTAACCAACAGCAGCGGCTCAACGCGTCGGACGAAGTTTCCATATCGAGAAGCGAGATATCCTGCGAAACATCGAGTTTTGAGGAATCAACGAGCTCGACATCCACCGTTGTGCGAAACGTCACGAGTTCACACGTCGATGAGAGCACTGTCGATCGAACGATTCACGATACGACGGATTTCGCGGCTGATACGGGACGTCACGCGAAATCGTCGCGAGTAATTACGAGACCCGGGGATTCCAGTTGGGACGGAAGTTTCATAAGGAGTAAGGATAACGAGGATAAAGCGTCGAGTACGACTGTGAGAACGAACGATAAAACGAAATTACGAACGAACGAGCCGAGGATGGAGAGAGGAGAGTCCGGTGATGAGCACAATTACGAGGAACATCATCGCGAAAACATCGAGATACGTGATGTTACGGAGGATCATCAGCAGAACGTTATGGATAACTCGACGAGTTCGTATATCGTCGAGTACAAGGATTCCGGTGATTCGATTGGAAAACGAGTCGAGAGGATAACCTCGGTATCGGCTGTGATTACCGAGGAGGATTTAACGAGCTTGCCAAGAGGCTCGAGCACCCCAAAACGTTCCGGAAGTCCAGATAAATCATCGCGACCGGATGCATCGCTGAGAGATCACAAGCCTGGACAATCTACCTGGGATGGTAGTTTCGTTTATGAAAAACCCGCACAAATACCACAAAGACCCGATCGTAACCGTCCGGGTGATGTTTCGCGAAACATCACGAATCGTCGAAACGAACGTATCGACATCCGTGACGTTACCGAGGATAACTCGATAAACGAGGCCGATATCGTGACGACGTCCTACGTGGTCGAGCATTCCGCGAGTCAACAGAGCGTAACTGATATCAAGGACTCGAGTGTATCTTCGATAATTCGTGAAACGATCGTTCATGATTATGCACCCAGCAGACAGGATCGCGACGTCACGAAAACCGGACGCCCGGAAAGTCCGGAAAAAATTCCGACGGAGCGTGATGTTCGCACGATGAAACCGGGCTCATCGACCTGGGACGGTACCTTCAGGTACGAGGAAAATATTCAAGACGTTCACGAGAGAACGATTGACTCAAAGGACGTACAACGTCCTCAACATCCAGCTGGAAAATCGAGCAATGTTGTTTCCACGAGCGGCAGAAGAAACATTAGCGATTCGACGATCGATATCCGTGATGTTATCGTAGATGACACGAGCAGTAGCTCGGAGATCGTCAGTGAATCGATAATAGTCGAGCAATCGAGAATTCACGAGAGTTACAGGGACTCGACGAATCTCGATCTCTCAACGACGTCAGTCGAGACCGTGATAATACGCGATGGTACTCCCAAATCAACGAGAAAAATAACATCGAGCTCGAACTTCTCGGATGTTGAACGTCCCGAGAGTCCTGACAGGATTCGACATCCACAGGAAACAATCGAACGTCCGACCAAACCAGGCTCATCCACCTGGGATGGTTCGTTCGTTTACGAGAAGATCGAATCACCGATAATCCCGCTGGATAAAACAAAACCTACGGACACGAAAAGACGTCCAGAGGATATTCAGAAAAGCGCCGTCGATCGCGCAACGAAAGTTTTCGATATTACGAAGGACGTAACGAGCACTTCGGAGTTCACAAGCGTCGATAAAAGCTCCACGAGTGATTCGAGAATTAACGATACGTCGAACGTCACGACGACGATCTATCACGAAATTTCGGATGTCGTTGAGCCCGATAAATACGTCAAGTCGTCGCCTGACACTCAGCCTAAACGTCCGAGTGATGTTCGATCGGCTAGCCCGCAATATCCGGAGCAAACGGTGAGACCGCTCAAGCCGGGCTCATCCACCTGGGATGGTTCGTTCGTTTGTGAAAAGCCAATTGATAAAAAGCCAGAAGACGACAGGAGTAAGCCTGCGATTGGAAAAGAACGTCCAGGATATCCGGATAGTGGAAAGTCACCGAAAGACGTACAAAAACGTCCAACATCGAGAGTTACCCACGAAATCGTCGATTATACAACGTCCTCGAGCGTTATCGATGGTAAAGAACGTCCGGTTGAATCACCCAAAGATGTTACGAAACGTCCTCGAGGACCTCGCGATACTGTCGATTACACGACTTCGTCGAGCGTTCATGATATTTCCAATACGGTAACGAGCTCAATCGATATCATAAATGTCGAGAAAACTTCGACGTCCGACGTGAAAATAAGCGACATCTCCGACGTGACAAAAACGATAATCCGTGATACTCCGGATCATGAAAAATCCGGAAAAATAATCGAAGATTCATCGCCTCGCGGACCAAAGGATACCGATCGTACTCGATCGGAAAGTCCGATCGATAGATCCTCACGTCCGACAAAACCGGGCTCGTCGACCTGGGACGGTTCCTTCGTTTACGAAAAGCCAACGGATAAAAAATCCCCGAAACCGGAAGACGATAGAACGAAACCCGGGGATGTCAAGGGACGTCCAAAGGACGTTGGAAATGCCCCGAAAGACGCGCAAAAACGTCCGGCCTCGAGAATAACGCACGAAATCGTCGATTACACGACGTCCTCGAACGTTATCGGTGACAATAAAGGACATCCAGGCAAATCGCCCAAGAACGTTACGAAATATCCACGTGAACCTCACGAGCTTGTCGATTACACGATCACATCGAACGTTCGCGATACTTCCAATACGGCAACGAGCTCAACGGAATTCATAAATGTCGAAAAACATTCGACGATCGACGTGAAAACCAGCGATACTTCGAATCACACGACTACGATCTCCCGCAACGTTCGGGAACGCAAAAAACCTGAAAAAATCAACGATGTATCTCCGACTCGTGGCCCAAAGGACAAGGATCGTCCGCACAGTCGACCCGGAAGTCCGGAGAAGAGTCCAACCGAGCGATCGGTACGTCCGCAAAAACCGGGATCCTCGACGTGGGACGGTTCGTTCGTTCGTGAGAAACCCGAAGTGACGAAGAAGCCCAAAAATCGAGAGAAAAAAGTACCGATCAGTCCAACCGGCAAACCGAATGTACCCGCTGACAAGAAGAATGAAAAATCTCGCAAGCCTCAGGAGATAAATGAATCGCCGGATCGTACGATCGTATCGAGGGATTCTTCAACGTTGAACAGTGACATCACGGACATAACTGACACAACGAATATCAGCGATACCATTATTGCTTCCGAGATCGTTCAACATTCGTCCTTCGTGATCGATCATTCTTCCAGTATTACGTCCGTCAGCGATATCAAAAATATCGTTGACGAACGTATCGTTAGTGACGTTACCACCAGTTTCGTCCAAGATGTGGTAAGTTGTACTTTTATAAAAAAAGAAATTTATTCACTAATCTGTCTGGAAGAATTATTGAAAAACGAGCGAGCCAAATAAAAATCGATTGCATCCAACGGATTCTCAACGAAGTGTTAATTCGTATTTTATTGCTGCGTGAAAACGAATCTCAAAATTTCAACGAAGCACAACTAATATAGACGATTTATTGCCATGCGAAAGAAAAAAAAAAAATCGTTTGTTAAATTACATGCTCCATACGGTACTTTCACTCCCATTTCTGTCCTCGCTCAAGGTATCTCCTACAAGCTTCGTTCCATGATATATATATGTCAAAATATACACACGCACACTCACTCACACTCAATCACACACACACGTTGTCAACAATAATACGCTCTCACGGGTGAGTTAAAAATAAATCTGATCTAATGGTAGGTTGTCCCGAGGCGAGAGAAACGAATAAACGATTCATGGAGATTATCGTGTGCGGAAATTACGGAATATCCTGCATCATTAGGGAGATGTATGTTTTGCAATTTACGCGATATTGAGATAGATTTAAAAAATAGGAGAAAAAAAGAAGTTGAATTGGCTGACCATTCTTTGCACGTACAGTATACGAGGAGGATCGATGAGAGAAACTTTATGACACGTGCCGATACCGAGGCTGAACCGACACGAGAGAGTTTCCCCTCGGTGTTATAGATTTTTTTTTTATTTTTTCATTTCCGTATTCTGGTGGGAAAAAGAGGCTTTCTCGCGAGTTGGATCCCGATGTATTAACCTCTTTTAGTGTGCATTATATCGGCGTTAAAAGTTACGTGTAACGTGCGCAAAAGTTTCAATAATCAAACGATATAATTATCATTTTTTTATTAATCAAAAATAATCATGCGCACCAATAATTACGAAGGATGCATTGCCAATTATGAATTAAAAAAAAAAATGAAAGTTCAGTCTTGTCTAATTATAAATGAATAATACTGATAACAATAAAGACGCCAATGATTGAGGTCAAAATGAAAAGTATATGACACGATTTTATTTTTATCCTTTTGTTTTCATAATTATTTCGCATCTTTTTCATCGTCCAAAATCAGCAGTGACATCATGACACTTCTGGCTGTACTTCATTCGAGTCATTGAACAAATTGATTCCGTCAGTTTTTTTTTTTTTTTTTTTTTTTTTTTTTCTTTCGAGCGATGATTCTTATATATTACGTTCACGACCTTGCTCGTTAAATTGATAATAATGTGACTCGTACATACGAGCTCGTTTGACTATTCATCGCCGAGTGTACTTGCTCAAAGTGTCTTTATACATTCAACGTATTGAAGAAAATTATCCGGTGTGTTGACTTTTTTTTTGTCGAAGGTGAGAAAGCTTTCTCAAAATTCTTTATTCTCGATCGACGAGAGAGTGTTTTATACGTTTATACCGCTACAGTACGAATTTGTCCTCGAATGTGAAAACGCCAGGTGCGTGCTGGACGAGAATCGTCATTGGAGAAACGTCGATGAACGCGACTTGAATGCATTCACACTACGCATATATATATATATTATATATATACGTGTTGGTCGATGAACTGTCCGGTTATACTCATCGATATTTACTGTACTCGGACTTGGTCGCTAGCTAGACAAGCTTTTTCAGTCCAAATCGTGAATCGACTACGAAAATATACAATGAAAAATCATTATATACCACCGCGCACAAATCGCTGATGCATGATAAAAGAATTTTAATTGACGCGTGTGTGCTCGATCATGACTAAATCGCATGAGAAACATTCTATCTGGTAAATTCCAAACATCGAACGACCTAAATTCATAAGAAGAACCAACGAATCGACTTATCGAGACCATTAAAATCGAATTTCATTCGTATATCGGACAATCCCGACGAGCTTTAACGAGGAAAATGAAAGGCCAAACTGTTTAACGATTGTTAAACACACGGGCAAACAAAATCGTGACCCAGTTTTACGATGAAACACGCAAAACTCCGCTTCTTATTATATATATATATATATATTTACATAAATATATGTATATATGAGCTTTGTATGTATATAATTCTCGAGTTATAATAGAAGCAAACATCCGTGCACCATCATATTGCATCCTTCTCTATATTGTCCCTATTCACAACATGTCTTTTACTCGAGGCACGATTCAACCGATCGTTATAATAAATCTCCTCCTTAATCCTCACATTTTGCATTTCGAGCGATTACTTATCGCAACGAGAGATACCGCTATGAGGTAAAAATGCATTGAGCGAGGAACTCACAGTTGAAGAAGCCTAAACATGACTTTTTGCAGAGCTTGCGATATATATACTTTTTTTTTTTCAAATTGAAAAATGCAGTATAAAGTCTTGGTCTGTATGTCGAGAATAATATTTTTATTGGAACGTCATTGATTAACGCATTTATTGGAACAATCGTCAATTAGCATATATAAAAAAAAAAACTCAGCCAGTTGCTTAATCGTCGTAGCAGTGCGCTAGTGCATTGAACCGTTGATATAACGAGTATACAAAGGATTGCAACGAAGAGACGTGGTAATTGTCCCGATTAACAGAATTATCACTTAGTTCTGATTGCCATTATAGTGCAGGAGCATTTTTTTTCAATACGTTCAGGCCACGTGAAATTGTGGTCAAATAAATCCCAATCGATCTATCTCGACGTCCGCATCAACATAGCAATTTTGAGTGCCCAAAATTTTGCTTCTCGTTGGCTTATCGATGCTTAATCGCAGAGTTTTTAAAAATCCGCGAGTAGGCCAATTGATTTATGCGAAAAGCTCAATTGTTCAATCGGGAGAGCACCCTTGCAAAGCGATGAAACATGATTGAAAGGGGAAGGTATGGGATAATTAGCCAAAATCGATAATCTTAGTTTGAAAATCTGTAAAAAAACTTTGAAATTTTTCGTCGATAGGCAGAAAAATCGTATAGATTTTTTAAATATCTTTCAGGATCCTATATCAACGTATTTTTTTTTTTTTCCTACCAGAATAACAGACGATTCATTAAATTCAATAAGCCTTTATATAGTTCACTACAGACTGAATTCACAGAGCAATGAAATTATTTCATATAAATAAAATTCGTATGCATTATGCCCGTTAAAGGTTGCCGAAAATTGTTCAGTTTTAATTTTCATCGTCTACATTTGTAGATGACGATTGCTCAAATGCGAGAAACAAAATGAAGTCAAAGAACGAACAAATAAACGTTACAGAAAGATGTTATCGAGTCGTCGACTCGAGAGTTCGTCGATGAGAAAACGGTGACGAGGAGTATGGTAGCGAGGGATGTCGTCGACGAAACGGGTTATGAAGAACTCACGATCAAGGGTCCGAGAACACCGGAGGACACGCCGAGAAAGAAAGGATCGTCGAGCGATGGACCAGGATATCCGAGAGGTATACCGGGTCTCCGGGAGGACGATAAGCCTAAGAGTCTTCCGGCCGCTGGAAAACCAAGCAGGCCGCGTCAATCGGACGAGACTAATGGGCATCCTGGCGAAATTTCAAAGTCCCGAAGGTCAGTGAATGAAAACTTTTTTTTTTTTATTTCACACACCCGCAGGCTTTTGTTTTTGTCAATCAGGATTGTTTGCTATATATTCATCCCGAAGATGAAGATTTACAAAAAGAAATTCGTGCCGCTCATATAAATATTTCATTAATTTATTCTCCGAATCGTGCTCAAATTAATTCCGTATAATTGTCGATTATTCCCTTGAATCAAAGCATCATGAGAATCATGTTTGATTTATTAGAAAAAAAAAAAAAAAAAAGTATTTTTTTCCTCATCCCGAAAGAGTCTCGGAAAATATCGAGCCCCGAGGGGGAGAGAAACAATAAAGCGTGAGAATCGCGCGGTTTGATAAATTTTCGGAGGGGAAATTGTTTCATTCGCGTCGTGAACAGGTCAACACCGGAGCCACGGGAAAAATCACCGGAGAAGCCACGAGATTACGTGGCATCGCCGGGTGGAAAGCCGGTACAAGCGGCTGGTAAGCCCAGCCGAAAACCGAACGAGAAGCCGGACGTAACAGCGGCAAAGGATCGCAAGATCGATGATGAAAAACCGATCGAGCCATCGCGAACGAATGAAACGGAGAAACCGGAATCTCGTTCGAACAACGAGCCACGTCCGGCTGCCGGAAAGCCCAGTCGTTCGCCCGAGCAACCGGAAAAACGGGGCATACAACCGGAAAAACGTAGACCCGGTGATCAGACACCGGACTCGTTGGACGATGATGACACGAGTATCGATAGAGTGCCAACGCCTCGCGATATTCTCAAAAAGATTCCGATGAAGGAGCAATGCATATGCGAGCTGTGCACTTGCGGGTAAGTTTCGATCTTTGCAAAATAATAATAATAATAATAATAATAATAATAATAATAATAAGGCAGAGCAACTATTTAGCATCGATAATAGGATATAACACGAGTAAAGTCCGAGATGTAATTTTTTATGTCGCAGTGACAAATTCTCATGATAATTTGTTTTCTTCATCAGAAGGCTTATCTCTCTCGACTTTGAGCCAATTAAGAATCAGCCAAGATACGTATATTGGTAGAAAAAAAAAAAAGAATCGTTTTTTTTTTTCAGAAATATTTTTCACGAATTATACTAGTTTCGTTTTTTCTTTTTAATTTTTATTTTTTTCTCCCCTGACGATTGCATCTATTGGAGATGGTTAAGTGGGACACACACACACACACGGGACATTACCTTTAAAGAGTCACCCGTTTTTAGGATTCTTCGATCTTTTTGCTCGATCGAAAGACAGAGAGAGAGAGAGAGAGAGTTAGAGAGAAATATTTATTACAAGCACAACGTTTTCACCGTCTCATTTCTTATTCGAATTTTTCGGATCGTCGTGTATTACTAGGATGCGATCTATCACGTCGCGATTTCCCCTCGTTATACAAGATAATCCATCTTGTGATATTTCACGTGTCGCACACGAGACCCCAAGACGTATATAGGAACGTTCGTACGATGGAGTTTGGGTACGGGAATAATCTCAAGGGAGACGCGTTGTTGAATTCGAATATTCTCGATTTTAAACGATCGATCGAGGTGCGAGAGAGAGAGAGAGAGAGAGAGAGAGAGAGAGAGAGAGAGAGAGAATACGAGTTGGGATCGCAGACGACGTAAGGAGCTTTTTAATTCCACGCAGACTTTTCCCAATTCGTTCCTCGGTCATACATAAATATATATAGACGATTTCACATTGGCAATCGATCACGTCGCGGATTATTTCTCGTGTTCAACAAGTTATCTCGTTCGATACACATATATATATATATACGCTCTCAAAAAGGAGCGAAGAGCTCGGCAATCGTGTCCATACGAAATGAAATGCAATCGAGTCGAAGAATTTTTTATTTTTTTTTCTCCCATCCACTTCTTCGTCTTCATGAGCAAAAAGAGATCACGTATTGAACGAACACGGAGTTTTCAATCGATCGAAAGAACACGATCAATATTGCCCTATACCGATTCATTCCAGACATAAAATGAGGGAGATTTCACTGAATCGTGAATTGGCAATAACGAGATCTCATTTAGTTTGACCATTTACGAGCGTCAAAGGACAAAACGTGCGAAAGTATCGGCTTGGGAAATTCATCCACAGCCATTTTGAGAAATTTTACGTTTCTTTTTTTCTTTTCAAGAACCGTGACCCAAATGAATGGAATAGTTGTCGGTGTCCCCAAAACATGATGCGTGCAAATTGAGAAATATCTTGTTAACGATATGATGGATTCGTGTCAGACGCGGGTTATCGGTATTCCCCCCCCCCCCTTCCCCTCTAGTTTGTTCCAATTATTGTTGAATGAAAAAAAAAAAAAGAGAAGTGACGTTGAGACCTCGAGTTTATTAATAATAAAATTATTAATCGCTATTGCCATGGTGGATGAATTTTCATTTCGATTTTTTCATTGAAAAAAGCTTTTTTGATAATGATCGAATTTGAACTTTCCGTTGCTCGCCAAAATTGCCAAGAGAATTTCCATGGATTCACTGAAGAAGATATCGAGCATTGTCGAATGATATGATATGATTTTTTTTTAATTTCTAAGACTGGATTTCTCCGATCCAGCTGACTCGGATCGGTGCTGAATTTTTCGAATGATTTTTAGGAATTATCAGTGATTTAATTTACAATAATTGACAATAATTGACAATCGTACTGCGTGGCAGTAAACAATAAAAATATTCGTAGGGATGAGCTCATAAAAATAAAAAAAAAAAAAAACGACGGACTTGCGTCAATTTATGACGAGATGTATTTTTATTCAGTTATTTCAAAGTACATTTGCACAATTTTGCTATAAATTCATCACCTCGATTTTTTATAATATTCATTGAGCCGTAATGGCCATTTAATTATCAACATCGTACAAACTAATAGCTAATGACATATTCGACCAATGAAGATTGTTCATAATTCGTGGCCAAAAAATAATGTTTTTGATTTTCGATGTAACGAGAGACGTCCATCTATCATTACAGCGGTGTGCGTCGAGTGTTAATTTTTTTTTTTTTTTTTTTCTCTCAGTCGACATCGTTGTCCCCACAATTTGCCGGACGATCGTCTGGAAATTTCTCATGACGAGCCCGTTATCTCGGTAACCTCGTATCGCGACGAATACGACGAGAAGCATGTCGATCGAAGTGTCACGTATCATCACGAGGATCATCTTCGTATGGAGGGTGATTTCGTGGGTGAGAGACGAACCGATTACGTTGCTACGAGAGGCGAGAGAGCTCCCGTCAAGCGACCCCAGGATAACTTGAGACCGGAGGGTGAATTTCACGGTAGACCGAAGGATGAAGCACCGATAAGGGCCGAGCGAATGCCGATCAGGAGACCTCAGGACAACTTGAGGCCGGAGGGTGATATAGACGGTAAGGATTAAATTAATTTTGAAATTAATCGTACACCGAGAGGATCCGGAGAATCTTTCTTAATTCCTAATCAATTGGGCCAATTTTTCTCGAAACCCGGGAATAAATCGTTCACATCAACGTATATAGTTCGAAATTTAGATCTGCGCAAGGTTGATTTTTGTATGAAATTTGATCCACGCAGATTTAAAATCTCAGTAGATTTACAATAGATCCGAGTAGATCCAGCGAGGATCTAGGTGAAAGCTAATTGAGATCCAGATAAATCTGCGATTTTTCAAAATTTGGATCCACGTAGATCCAAAAAGAAACTATATAACTATGTAGATCTAAATTTTGTCTACGTAGATCTCAAATCTCAGGAGATTTACTCAGATCCGAGTAGATCTGATGAAGATGTGGGTACGATCTAATTGAGATGTAGGTAAATCTACGATTTTCCAAAATTTATATTTACATATAGTCGCACGGAAAAAAAAAAAGAAACTCAAAAATACAGGGGCTACACAGTTAACACGTTGGGCTCGAGCGATATTTACTGAAGCACACTGCCCAAAATACAGTGCGCCAAATGCGAATTTTTACAGTTTCTACACTATCCTCGTTGGACTCGAGCTGCTCTACTGCTTTTTTTTTTTTTTTACTGAGAACACTGATGTATTTACAATACTAAACTGTAAATAAACCAGTGTACACTGTCAAAATCTCAGTGTGCACAGATAAAGTCACGAACTGTCGAAAAAAGACTGAAATTAATGTGCCACACACTGTCAAATTAAAGTAGTTCGGCCGTCGTATGACTGTAGTCAAGTTGGCAACTCATTTATATCGATTAAATTTACGTCTAAATTATTAATAAAATTAATGAACACTTGCATTGATAATATTTTTATCACATAAATGTCATGAAATGCTTTAAAAATATCGTCAAAGATAAAGTTTATACTTTAACTTGACTAGTTAAGTGATTGAGTCCACCATGATTGTCCAATGTTCGGGTAAAGTCGGCTCGCTGCCCCTCTCGCCCCTCCGCCCCCCGTGCCAGTGCCGGTGACATATTACACATAACCTAGCTGCGACATTTGTATAACGCGAAAGAAAAGTTATGAAGTAATGGCACCGAGAAAAAGAAATGGTCAGTTCGTTAAAAAAAGCGAAGCTATTCGACGAATTAAAGCGCGTGAGTTAATCTCAAAAATAAATTTAAAAAAATCTATAAAACTCGACCAAAAAGTGAAAATAAACGTAAACAACACTGGTCGAAGAATTGTGGATACAGCTTTTTATGGTTAAAAAATTGATAATTCAAAAGATTATACATGAAAATTCATTGGTAAAATTTAGTTTATTCGTGATAAAAAAAAAAAATGTTATTCACTTTTAAAGTTTCTCGAGAATTTAAAATTCCCGCGATTACCGACTCTGCCCGAAGCTTCAATCAGCTGTTCCAGCAGTGAAACGTAAATGTCTGCCATCCGCTTCCGACACGTCGAAAACAAAAGTTCTTTTATGTTTTCTTTTTGAAAAGCACCGTAAGGTCATGTTTTTTTGAAATAAACAGAATCTGCGATAAATTTCCTTTATGGTAGAAACTTTTCTGAGGCTCAACCATCGATTACTTTTTTTACAATTAACATTATTGTGAGTTCTTCCATAAGGTACTGTGTTAAAAATCAAAATTAAAAAATGAAATAATTCAAAATTTTGCCCCGCAAGAGCCCCCCAAAATGTGCTTATTGTAATCAGGGGACTTTTAACTGTTATTCACCGCAAAAATTGATGGACATTTATCGTACTTGCTCAAACAGCCGAACTACTTTAAATATGCCACTCTGTATTCAAAACTGTGTACACCAGGGTAGTTCTTATTTGAAAGATATTCAAATTTCAATTGTGCCACCCCCCTCATTTGTTTCTAAATTAAAAAAAAACAAAAATTTTGAGCCCAATACGAATGTCCTAACTTGATTTTTACTATCCGCTGTAACGACGCGAAGTTTTCCATTTAAAATACACGTGATTATCTTCTAATGTTATTGTTTTACTGACACATCTAATCTTTGACGAAAAAAATTAATTTTACATGAAATTGACGGGGATAGTACTTTCAAAGGGGAAAAAAAAGAAAAAATGTATTGGCTATTCTAAGGCATTTTTACTCTGCTTATTTGAATATTTTTCTTTGTTCTAATTGAAAATGGTAGGAAAAAAGAAAGATGTCAGTCATATCTGACGTTTATTACGTATTCAGGTTATCTAGAAATATAATACGAAGAATAATATAATATAATAATAATATAATATAATATAATATAATATAATATAATATAATATAATATAATAATATAATATAATAGCGGATAGTAAAAATAAAGTTGGGACATTCATATTGGGCTCAAAATTTTTTTATTTTTATTTAGAAATAAATGAGGGGGCGGTTCAATTTAAATTCGAACATCGGGCAAATAAGAACCATCCTAGTGTACACTGTAACCTTTGCAGTTTGCGTACAGGAAAAAAAAACTAGCGGTTACATGTAAATTCTACAGTTGAATTTTTTTACTGGAAACACTGATGTATTTACAATATTAAACGTTCAATAAACCAGTGTACACTGTCAAAATCTCAGTGTGAACCGGAAAAGTCATCATTTTTCTAGGAAAGGACCTAAATTACTCAGTTGCACTGTAAAATTAAATAGGCTGCCCTGTTTTTTTTATGCAGTTTATACTCTGTGATTTTCGCTGTTTCTTTTTACCGTGCCACTACGTGGATTTAAATTTGATATATGTAGACCTAAATTATTTTTCTACTCGGGAAGACTTTTAGATATTTAACAATGAATGTTCGAAACTCAAAAAACGTATTATTTTACTCCAACAATGAAAATCAATCTATTGAATCTCCGATATTATTAAATTTCCAATAAAATGTCCAATGATTCCTATAACATTAATGGAATTGCAAAAAAAAAAAAAACATACACACAGGCCTGACAACGACCGAGCTGGTTTTCACCGGACAACCCGGTGAACGTCCGAGCCCGGTGCGTCGTAACACTTACACGAAAGTCGAGGGTGAATTCATCGACGAGACAACATCGCGAATGGAGTTTATTGATCACAGATCCGTACAGCGTGCAGAGATAATTAGACGAACGGACAACCTTACGGTGGGAGAGGGAGAATTCACGGTGAGAAATAAAAAAATTTAAAAAAAAACCAAGAATCATGATTCTTCCTTTCTCTGGGAGCTAAAAATATTATAATAATTTTTTTTTGTAGGGCACCTCTCACACGAAGGATGATTTTCACGTTCACGAGACGATTGAGCGAGAGCCCCATCGTCGACCAACGGAGATCGATCAGATCGATCGTTTCTACGAGCGTACAGACCTCGTCGAGAACGTCACGACGAGCCACGAGGAATATCGAAATTTCGACGAGACGGATTATCGTAGCACCATCGTCGTACGTAGAGACGACAATCTCAAGCCCGAGGGACCTTTCGAGGGTAGGCCGAAGGATGATTACAAGCCGATTACCCAAGGCGAGAGACCGAAAGTCAAAAAGCCAGAGGACAATCTTAAACCGGAAGGAGAGTTTGAGGGACGTCCAAAGGACGAGTATACACCGGGTGAACGTCGTCAGCCCATAAAACATACGGATAATTTGCGTCCCGAGGGTGATTTCACGAGGCCGATCCACGAGCCTTATGCACCGGGTGACAGGGCACCGGTCGTACGGCATCCTGACAATTTGTTTCCCAAGGGTGATTTTCCGGACAGAGAACGTCAGGTCTTTCGACCGGCTGAGAAGAGAGCACCGATCAAGCACGATGACAATTTGAAACCCGAGGGAGAATTCACGGATCGTCCAAAGGATACTTATACACCGGCTGAACGTCGTAAGCCGATAAAACATGCGGATAATCTTTATCCGGAGGGAGACTTTCAGCGTCCAGAAGAGAGTCCTTACGGTCCTGGCGAAAGAGCACCGATAGTACGTCATCCGGATAATCTTTTTCCCGAAGGTGAATTCCCGGATAGGGAACGCGAGCCATTCAAGCCTGCTGAGCGTAGAACGCCCTTCAAGCCGGACGACAATTTACGGCCTGAAGGAGATTTCGAGAGACCTCAGAAATCTCCTGTCGGTCCTGCCGAGCGTCGTACACCCATAAGACATGCGGATAATTTGAAGCCCGAGGGAGACTTTGAGAGGCCCGAGCACGAGAAATTCCGTCCAGCGGATAGGCCCACTGTCAAAAAACCAACAGACAACTTGAAACCGGAAGGAGACTTCGAGAGGCCTCACAAAACTCCCGTTGGCCCTGGCGAAAGACGTTCCCCGATTAAACACTCTGATAATCTCAAACCGGAAGGGGATTTCCAACGCCCTGAGCACGAAGAATACCGTCCAGCTGAAAGGCCAGTTGTCAAAAAACCGACGGACAACTTGAAACCCGAAGGGGATTTCGATAGACCTCATAAAGCTCCTATCGGTCCAGCTGAGAGAAGATCTCCCATTAAACATGCGGATAATCTTTATCCCGAAGGAGACTTCGTACGTCCTGAACATGAAGGATTCCGACCAGCGGAAAGGCCTGTTGTGAAGAAGCCTCAAGACAATTTGAAGCCCGAAGGAGACTTTGATAGACCTCATAAAGCTCCTGTTGGCCCTGGTGAAAGACGTTCACCGATTAAACACACCGATAATTTAAAGCCAGAAGGCGACTTCGTACGTCCTGAGCATGAAGAATTCCGACCAGCGGAAAGGCCTGTTGTGAAGAAACCTCAAGATAATTTAAAGCCCGAAGGAGACTTCGATAGACCTTGTAAAGCTCCTGTGGGTCCAGGTGAGAGAAGATCTCCTATTAAACATGCGGATAACCTGTATCCCGAAGGAGACTTTGAACGGCCAGAACATGAAAAATTCCGTCCAGCAGAAAGGCCTATTGTCAAGAAGCCGATAGACAACTTGAAGCCCGAAGGAGACTTCGATAGACCGATTAAAGCACCTTTGGGTCCGGGTGAGAGAAGATCCCCAATTAAACATGCGGATAATCTTCATCCCGAAGGTGACTTCGAACGTCCAGAGCATGGAGAATTCCGACCAGCGGAAAGGCCCGTTGTCAAGAGGCCAAAAGACAATTTAAAGCCCGAAGGAGATTTCGAAAGACCGCATAAAGCTCCTATCGGTCCGGCTGAAAGGAGAACACCCATTAAACATGCAGATAACCTGTATCCCGAAGGAGACTTTGAACGGCCAGAACATGAAAAATTCCGTCCAGCAGAAAGGCCTATTGTCAAGAAGCCAACAGACAACTTGAAGCCTGAAGGAGATTTTGATCGACCTCATAAATCTCCTGTTGGCCCTGGTGAAAGACGTTCGCCGATTAAACACTCGGATAATCTGAAGCCGGAAGGTGATTTCGTACGCCCTGAGCATGAAGAATTCCGTCCAGCGGAAAGGCCTGTTGTCAACAAACCAAAAGATAACTTGAAGCCGGAAGGAGATTTCGAAAGACCGCATAAAGCTCCTATCGGTCCGGCTGAAAGAAGATCTCCAATAAAACACGCAGACAATCTTTATCCAGAAGGAGATTTTGAAAGGCCAGAGCAGGAACAGTTCCGACCAGCGGAAAGACCTATTGTCAAGAAACCGACGGATAATCTGAGACCCGAAGGAGATTTTGATAGACCTCATAAAGCTCCTATCGGTCCAGCTGAACGAAGATCTCCTATTAAACACGCAGACAATCTTTATCCAGAAGGAGACTTTGAGCGGCCAGAGCACGAACAGTTCCGTCCAGCGGAAAGGCCAATTGTCAAGAAACCGACGGATAACTTGAAACCCGAAGGAGATTTCGTCAGACCTCAAAAAACTCCTGTGGGCCCTGGTGAAAGGCGTTCACCGATTAAACACTCCGATAATCTCAAGCCAGAGGGTGACATTGATATGCACAGATCTCGCGATGACTATACAACGACAAAGAGAATCGAGAAAGTCGATGTTGTACGTCACGAGGACAATCTAAAGATCGAAGGTGAATACGTGGATATGCGACGTCGTGACGATTACAGTGTGACTCGAGGCGAGAGAACCGAAATAGTAAGACACGAAGATAATCTCCATCTCGAGGGAGATTTCGAAAGACATCGTCCCACCAAATTTGGTCCAGCTGAAAGAAGAACGCCAATACGTCACGAGGATAACTTATATCCGGAAGGAGAATTTGAACGGCCGGAGCACGAAAAATTCCGTCCAGCGGAAAGGCCTATTGTCAAGAAACCTAAAGATAACTTGAAGCCCGAAGGAGACTTTGATAGACCTCATAAAGCTCCTGTGGGTCCAGCTGAGAGAAGATCTCCCATTAAACATGCGGATAATCTTCATCCCGAAGGAGACTTTGAACGTCCAGAGCACGAACAGTTCCGTCCAGCGGAAAGGCCTATTGTCAAGAAACCTAAAGATAACTTGAAGCCCGAAGGAGACTTTGATAGACCTCATAAAGCTCCTGTGGGTCCAGCTGAGAGAAGATCTCCCATTAAACATGCGGATAATCTTCATCCCGAAGGAGACTTTGAACGTCCAGAGCACGAAAAGTTCCGTCCTGCGGAAAGGCCTATTGTCAAGAAACCGACGGATAATCTGAGACCCGAAGGAGATTTCGATCGACCTCATAAAGCTCCTATCGGCCCAGCTGAACGAAGATCTCCTATTAAACACGCAGACAATCTTTATCCAGAAGGAGACTTTGAGCGGCCAGAGCACGAACAGTTCCGTCCAGCGGAAAGGCCAATTGTCAAGAAACCGACGGATAACTTGAAACCCGAAGGAGATTTCGTCAGACCTCAAAAAGCTCCTGTAGGCCCTGGCGAAAGGCGTTCACCGATTAAACACTCCGATAATCTCAAGCCAGAGGGTGAAATTGATATGCACAGATCTCGCGATGACTATACAACGACAAGGAGAATCGAGAAAGTCGATGTTGTGCGTCACGAGGACAATCTAAAGATCGAAGGTGAATACATGGACATGCGTCGTCGTGACGATTACAGTGTGACTCGAGGCGAGAGAACCGAAATAGTAAGACACGAGGATAATCTCCATCTCGAGGGAGATTTCGAAAGACATAGTCCTACCAAATTTGGTCCAGCTGAGAGAAGAACACCAATACGTCACGAAGATAACTTATATCCCGAAGGGGAGTTTGAACGTCCAGAGCACGAAAAGTTCCGTCCAGCGGAAAGACCTGTTGTGAAGAAACCTCAAGATAATTTGAAGCCCGAAGGAGACTTCGATAGACCTCGTAAAGCGCCTGTGGGTCCAGGTGAGAAAAGATCTCCTATTAAACATGCGGATAACCTTTATCCCGAAGGAGACTTCGAACGTCCAGAGCACGAAAAGTTCCGTCCTGCGGAGAGGCCTATTGTCAAGAAACCTAAAGATAACTTGAAGCCCGAAGGAGATTTCGATAGACCTCATAAAGCTCCTGTGGGTCCAGCTGAGAGAAGATCCCCCATTAAACATGCCGATAATCTTCATCCCGAAGGAGATTTTGAACGTCCAGAGCACGAAAAGTTCCGTCCAGCGGAGAGGCCTGTTGTAAAGAAACCTCAAGATAATTTGAAGCCCGAAGGAGACTTCGATAGACCTCGTAAAGCACCTGTTGGTCCAGGTGAGAGAAGATCTCCTATTAAACATGCGGATAACCTTCATCCTGAAGGCGACTTCGAACGTCCAGAGCACGAAAAGTTCCGGCCTGCGGAAAGGCCTGTTGTTAAGAAACCTCAAGACAATTTGAAGCCTGAAGGAGAATTTGATAGACCTCATAAAGCTCCGGTCGGTCCAGCTGAGAGAAGATCTCCAATTAAACATGCAGATAATCTTCATCCCGAAGGAGACTTCGATAGACCTCGTAAAGCACCTGTAGGTCCAGGCGAGAGAAGATCTCCTATTAAACATGCGGATAACCTTCATCCCGAAGGTGACTTCGAGCGTCCAGAGCACGAAAAGTTCCGTCCCGCGGAAAGGCCTGTTGTTAAGAAACCTCATGACAATTTGAAGCCTGAAGGAGAATTTGATAGACCTCATAAAGCTCCGGTCGGTCCAGCTGAGAGAAGATCTCCAATTAAACATGCAGATAATCTTCATCCCGAAGGAGACTTCGATAGACCTCGTAAAGCACCTGTAGGTCCAGGCGAGAGAAGATCTCCTATTAAACATGCGGATAACCTTCATCCCGAAGGTGACTTCGAGCGTCCAGAGCACGAAAAGTTCCGTCCCGCGGAAAGGCCTGTTGTTAAGAAACCTCATGACAATTTGAAGCCTGAAGGAGAATTTGATAGACCTCATAAAGCTCCGGTCGGTCCAGCTGAGAGAAGATCTCCAATTAAACATGCAGATAATCTTCATCCCGAAGGAGACTTCGATAGACCTCGTAAAGCACCTGTGGGTCCAGGTGAGAGAAGATCTCCTATTAAACATGCGGATAACCTTCATCCCGAAGGGGACTTCGAACGTCCAGAGCACGAAAAGTTCCGTCCAGCGGAAAGGCCTGTTGTCAAGAAGCCTCAAGACAATTTGAAGCCCGAAGGAGACTTCGATAGACCGCGTAAAGCGCCTGTGGGTCCGGGTGAGAGAAGATCACCAATCAAACATGCGGATAATCTTCATCCCGAGGGTGACTTCGTGGGACGGCCCAAGGACGATTTCACGCCAAAACGAAGTGAGCGTCCGGTGCAGAAGAGGCCGAAGGACAATCTGAAGCCTGAGGGTGATTTCACGGGTGAACCGAGGAATGATTACAAGCCAACGATCGGTGAAAGATCGGAGATCGTCGTACACCAGGACAATTTGAGGATGGAGGGTGAAATGGATTTGCGCAGATCGCGCGATGATTATACGACAACAAGGAGAATCGAGAAAGTCGATGTTGTACGTCACGAGGATAATCTGAAGATCGAAGGTGAATTCGTGGATATACGACGTCGCGATGATTACAACGTGACACGCGGTGAGAGAACCGAGATAATTAGACACGAGGATAATCTTCATCTGGACGGTGATTTCGAGCGTCCCCAAAAATCTACGGTTGGTCCAGCCGAGAGACGTTCACCGATCAAACATCCCGACAATCTCAAGCCCGAGGGAGATTTCGATAGGCGCAGTCCAACGAAGTACGGTCCAGCCGAGAGAAGAACGCCAATACGTCACGAGGATAATTTGCATCCCGAAGGTGAGATGCAAGTGAGCCTCACGTCTCGTGATGATTACTGTGATAAAAAAGTTACGAGCGCCGATCGTCGTGTCGAGATAAACCGTCGCGAGGACAATCTTCGAATGGAGGGTGAGATAGACGTGCGTCGTTCCCGAGACGATTTCAAGAAGATCACGAGAATCGAGCGTGTTGACATACGCAAACGCGAGGATAATCTCAAGATGGAGGGTGAATTCGTTGATATTCATCGTAGGGACGATTACACTCATGTAGTTGGTGAGAGAAGTCCCGTAAAGAGACATCCGGATAATTTACATCCGGAGGGTGATTTCGAGAGACCACAGAGACAACCGGTCGGTCCTGGTGAACGTAGAGCACCCATAAGACATCCGGATAATCTGAAGCCCGAGGGTGATTTCGAGTCGAGAAAACCGGAATCTTTTGGGCCGGTCGAGAGAAGAACGCCGATTCGTCAAGTGGACAATCTGAGGCCCGAGGGTGATTTCGTGGGACGTCCCAAGGACGATTACACAACGAAGAGAACCGAGCGTACTGAGTTGATACGTCACGAGGATAATTTAAAGATGACCGGAGATTTTCGTGATACAACTTCGCAAAAGTCGACTCACAGCGTGATACGCGGTGAACGCGCTGAGATAAAACGTCACGAGGACAATCTACGGATAAGCAGCGACATCATGGACACGAGAACAACGAGCAACGAGTCTTTTGGTACCACCAGAAAGGACGTTGGACCCGTTGTCCCGGGTGGTAAAACGATAAATCGTCGACGTCACATGGAATCGACATTCTCATTGGGCGACGAGAAAACCACCAACGTCTCGACGACGAATCAGAAAAATTACAATACGTACACGAGAAAAACTGGCAAAGATGTGGCATCGACGATCAACGATATTCACGAAGCCGATTCCAGGGGATACATGACTCTGGATACGAAGCAAGCGTCGGACGCTAGAGTCATTGCGACAACGAGATCAACAGCAGCCACGAGTCAGCATGCAACGAGCGTTGGGCGTATCAGCCTGACGGAGCAAAATTTACGTTCGCAAAATATCACGAATCAGCGCAACGAGGAACGGTCGATCAACGATAGCTCGCGTAATTCGACTGACCGAACAATCCGAGAAGAACGTACGAGCTCGCGTCACTCGGACAATCGTTACAGCGACAATCACGAGGATATTCAGAGCAGAAATCGCAACGAGATGAGTAAACGCGATTACGTGAACAATACACAACGAACGGAGTGTCGTCAGACAAGTTCGAGCAGTCACAGTGCAAGCACGACCTCGCGTCATACGATCGCTAGTCAGGCACGTCACACAAGCACCAATGGACAATCTAACAGTCCCGAATTCAAGCGAACTATCGCCGGAACGAACGATCATAATAACGATTCAACGACAAAGTCCACGCATCATCGTAAAAACGTTATTTCATCGTCATCGGCTGACGTCAATAATTCCGTGTTACATCGTCGTGGCAATCATCAGGTAATCTCGAACGAGGCACTTCACACGATCTCCTCGACAGCCGCCGATCAGCGCAAAAGTATCTCGAATCTCGCTGAATCTGGACAGTACATAAGCAACTCGAGTCAGAGCAATGATCGTCGTAGTTTGACCTCGTTGCATCATCGTGGCAACAGGGATGTAAATCCTTGGGCATCGTCAACGTACGAGCGTCCACAGCGCATCGTTCGCAATGACAATTTGACGGTCGGTGGTAAATTTTATTCTCAAAGCGAGGCTAAGAATTATGGCAATTTTACGAATCAAAAGATCGAGAGGGTGCACAAACAATCGAACGTGTCGCACATAAATCTGGGCGATGGGAGTACAAGCGCTTCGAGCAGCATGTACAAGAAAGAATTCGTACCAAGAGTACGCGGTCCTTGTCCTGCTGCTCTGCTCGAAGCCAAACAAGCACCCTTCAAACATACTCGCGACACGACCAAGCACAAATTTTACTTGCCAGTCGTCTCCAATTAGCGCGGAGGGAGATTTCTCTTATTGATAATTTCGTGATTAATTATCTTCAGGCATATTGGGATTTAGCAAGCATCCCATTCATAACCGGTAACAAAATAGTTTAGATCTGCGTAGTACAAATTTAAATCTGCGTTGATCTACGTAGATGAAATCTAGATCTATGTAGATCTACATTTAGATCTACGTAGATCTACCTGGATTTAAATTGGATCTGTACCTTGATTTAAATTATATTTATTAAGATCTCCGTTCAATCTACTTAAACCTGAGTATACCTACTGAGATTCAAGTTGGTAAACGAAGATCCGAGCTAAAGTGTTCGAGCACAATATTAGGTCTCTCGAATGTACGTAAATGTAATGTTATCTACGGAGATCTAGGTAGATCCACGGTTTTAAAAAATTGAGATCTATGTAGATCAAATTTGATCGAAAAAATAATTACGTAGATCTTAATTAGATTTGCGTGGAGCAAATTTGATCAAAAAAATAACTGCGTAAATCTAAACGATTTTCTTCCCGGGTCATCATATTATGCAACCGCTATTTCTATAATAATAATAACCGTTTTTGCAACGGTCAAGGTCTCGCGATATCGCGGACTGTGATAGATCGAAGAGACGTTGAAAAAAAATATATATAAATATATATATCTATATACACATACTTTCTATTTAACGTTAATGAGACGTTGAATCGTCATTATTTTCAAATCTCTCTATCGCTCATTGTCGTTTGATGTTTATCGAGAATTTATTATACGCAATTTTGTAATTGCGCTTCATTTACATTATGACGAAAAATATTCATTGGCTCTCGTGTTGATTTTTGTTCAAATTAACTATAATGGGGCATATCACGTTTTTTTTTTCATATTTTATTCCTCAGAATTTTTTTTTTAAATAAATTTATTTAAATAAATAAAAAAATTTTAATAAATTTAAATAAATAAATTTTAAATAAATTAAATAAATTTAAAAAAATTTAAAAAAAAATAAAGGATATTTTCATTGATGTCAATTAATATATATATTTTTTTTTACAGTAGCAATGATAAAATCTGATCTTATCGAGGTCATCAGGTGAGGTATTTTTTTTTTTTTAATTTCTGATTTGCTAGCAACGATTTAATTCTGCATCGACTGTGAAAATTGAGTTTTCATCAAGTCGAAGGGGTTAGAATTTTTTGAATTGGCATGGAATGCCCCATGCATCTAGAGATATACATATATATATATACAATATACGTATATATATAGAAAAAAAGGGTAATTAAATTCGGGAATCCCGAAAATTAGTATTCGAGAGTTATTTGAACCACGTTCAGCCACGTGTATTACAGAGCAATAACTAGAGCTTAAATCCGTGATAAGATAGAGTCGGATATATATGCCTGGAATTAAATCCGGCATTCGACGCTTAGATTGTAATTAGCATTAATCAGTATTTGCGAAATTGAAAGACCACGTTATAACGTATGTACGAAACCGTGCTTGAAAAGCCCAAGTTTTCATAAAATCGTACAGCACCACGATGCTCATTCTCATATTTTTTTTCTCCATTTTTTGCAATAAACAATATCGCGCTTTGGTATATTCATCGATTGACGCGCTCACTAACAATTTATATTGTCGCGCAATTCGTTTTAAGTTTTTTTCATCATTTTTACGATGCAATACGAGCTTCAGCTTTATCGAGATAAAAAAACAGACATATATATTTATATATATATTCATTTATTTCTCGTTGTAATAGAACGGGCTTTCGATTTTCCTATTATGCACATGGGAATGCCAATTATATGAGCTTTTTGGTCCATTTAATTTGATATTACTGTACATCTTTTAGTATGTTTTTTTTTTCGTTCAAATAAACGTTTTTTTACGTTTCGATGTTTTTGTTTAATTTATTTTACCAATTGTCCATCATCCTTGATCCTTTTCCCATCATTATTATTATTATTATTATTATTTTCCCTCGAAAATCGAATGCATAAAAGTTTTTTTGTTTCGACCGTTAAAACGTATGGGAAAAAAGGTGGAAAATGTTAAAAGTCCTAATGATATCGAACACGTAAAAGTTCATACTTTGTATCAATGGAATTATTAAGTAAAAAAAAATTGATAAATGTGAAAAAATTAAACTAGCATATACTTATATCACGTGATTAGAGAAGAAAAAGATATATAAATATATTGCATGTATGTAAATAATTTACACTACGTTGAATATAAAAGTTTTCTCTCGTGTTAAAAATAGATAGGAAAAATGTAAAAAATAAAATTCAAATTATTCGGAATTATATCTCGTCGTATCAGTGCATAGACTCGTATTCGATTTAGAAAATAGGTCATGGGTTATTCACGATATTGTGAATGATTCCTTATCGACCTTTGTAGTAATGAAAATTGATCGGTTCGATTGCTTAGCAAAAAAAAAACCTGACTCAAGAATGTATACTGGCTATACGTGCCAAAAGGAGTCTCGTGAAATTAGGAGTATGAATGAAATTTTTTTTTTCCAATCATTGCGGTGCATAATGTAAAGTAAAAATAATGAGGACGTATTTTTTATTTTTCGTTAAAAATGATAGATGCACCTGTTATAGGCAATTTAATTTCACGGATTTTGATATATATAGATATAGCGTAACATGTGTGACGTCATAACGTTATATTTTTCAATTTGTTATATTAACGGCAATTTTGATTCAAATGAAAAAATAAAAAATACGTACTAAATATTTTTTCCTAAACTACCAGATTTTGAAACAAAAAAATTTCATTGATACTCCCAATTCTATATACACGAAAAAAAAAAAAAAAAAAAAAAAACTATCATGTATATCTATAATCACTCATCATAAGACAAAAATTAGTCGCTCCTATTATTAATAAATTGCGTATATCGAGCTTATCGAGAAAAGCTCTGTGAGCATGATGGATGTAAAATCACTGTGTGTGATAATAAAAGATACATATATTTTTGTTTCTTACCTCGATCTGCCTCGTTGAATTTTATCTCGTGTCTTTGTCTTCCAGAAGCCGCGACTATAGGATGTCCCATATCGGAGTGGATATAATTCTTTTATTTTATTTTCGAATATTTTATACAAAAAAAAACTATACATTTTTTTAAAATACTATTCTCGCTTATACATTTTCAGGAAATATCAAATAAAATCCACCGAATAATATGCTTTAATGTACTTAATACATAGTTTGTTAAAAAAAAAGGAAAAAAAAAATATTCAAGAGGGAAATGACAAGGAATGAAATCGAGTATGATTCGATTTATTCCACAATCAAAATGCAAAAAGCCTCTACAGTTCAATGTGAATACCGTTAGATGGCGCTGTTTCTACGAGCCGAGAATTACGAATTCATTCGATCGACGAAATTGCAGTGCTGATCACGTTGGCCAACTCATATCCAATTAAGATATTCAGCATTATATATCAAAGGAAAATTAATATTTCATTGTAAATTGTCCGAAAAAAGGTTGAGAAGCTCGTACATAATCACTGTACAGCTCCATTATATGATCCCCACCTGACGAAACGTAATTGTGTGCAACGATGCACGAGAATAATTTTTTTTTCAAATTCGTATGTTCGTTGTTTCGCGATGTCCCCCTCTCCCGTTCCCCTGATGTAATGACAGGAAAGTGTTAAAAATTCGTTGGCTATAACCTTGATACATCCGAGGCTCTTAAATACAGAGTAAAAAAAAAAACCCCCCCTTAACATGATTCCGCTGTGATGAAAAGTCAACGATGAAGGGAAAGCACTTTTGGAATTTCCGTCACGGTTTTATGATCCTGCTGATATTACTGGAGAATCGTCACACCGAATGCTCGCGAAGGTTATGCGGAAGTGAGCTCGCGTCAGACGAGATGAGTAAAAAAAATTTCGATGACATACGCAATATCATATCGGCCTCGTTGACCGCGAACGACGAGCAGCAGCCTCATCATCGTGCTACGATAATAAACAACGAAAATAACAAAAGGGACGCGTCGATGAGCGATCGGACGAATGATAAATCCTCGATTGGTGACGATCCCGAGAACGACGATAACGTCGTTGCTAAAGAATCGAAGGATACACTGTCGTACGACGATGAGGAGACCCCGGAGGGTGAGGACGACGACGATGCTGGTGGTCAGCAACACGAGCGACAGGTCAACGATGCGGAATACAAGCGAAGCAAAGTTTCAGTTGGCAAGCCTGTCGAAGAGTCGATCGACCAATCGGAATCCGCGAATTACGACGATTCCGACGAAAAGAACGCGGACAAAGATGTGGCAAAGAGGGAAGCACGTAACGAGGACGATTACGACGAGGATGATATCGAGGTCAGACCCGAGAGAGCGGATTCGTCGATCGTGACGAACGATCGTAGTAACAAAAGCGACAGCAAGGTGGCGAATCGTTCGGATCTCAACGAGACGAATCCCAGCGGCGGTGACAGGATGAACAATTCGAGAGATACGAGGGCCATCTTGGACGAGGCCGACCTCGATTATGAGAAAGAGATCGAGGATCAGATACAGCGGAGAATAGACACGATAAAGGAGGATATAAAGCGCGAGATCGAGATGAAACAGCGGATCCGCGAGATCGAGGCTAACAACGCGAAATTCGATCGTCTGGAATTCCCGAGCGAGGACGATGAGGTCGGGGCGGACGAGTCCTCGGATTCGTCGAAAAGATCGTTATCGGACGATACGGGAGTGAGCAAAGAGTCGGAATTTAATACACGAGAGAAGCGACGCTCGGACCTCGATGACGATGAGGTCAGGCGGGAGGATGAAAAAATGTTGGCTCTACCGGTGAAAAAGCGAAGTTACGCGAGACGGGTCACGTTGATTGAAAAGAGAGACACGACGAGGAAGAGAAAAGGACGTAGCTCGATACTCATACCGGAGAGAGGTCATGCCGAGGTCAAAGATGATTTACCGGCTGACCTTATCCTCGATCCGAATCTACGGATAGCGAGGTCATACGCGAAAGATCGCGAAACGGAGAAATCGAGGCCAGCGAGGTCGGCAGAGATGCTGAGAAAGAGCAATGAGTATCGCTACAGGAGGGACATGCCCGGGGAATTTGACGATAAGGTCAATGATATACCCGTGGAATCGAGCAATTTTTTGTTCGCTCCGGCGCGCGAAAAAAGTAATCCTCGCGGTCGACGCAGCGGACGCAGAAGAGTCGGGGATCGAACGAGGTCGATCGATCGGGGCAAAGGTCGAAAGCATCAGCGTCATTCGAGGCGTCATCGAGCTATGAGGGTATAAAATTATGCCCCTCCCCTCTTCCGAGAACATCGGTACTGGGATTTAAGGGCAAAAAAAAATTAAATTTTAAAGGGGAAAACGAAATATTTACCGATCGCTATAATGAGGTCAGGAGATAATATTTGGACAATCAAATCATCAAATTTTAACCGATGTCAAGCGCTATTATTTCGGTGAAAAAAAAATTGTCAGAGCTCTCTGCCAATGTTATTATCGTTAGGTAGATATTTCGATGGATATTAAAAGAAAAGAAAAATTTTAACAGTCAACCAAACGATTCCTCCATCGAATTATCCCTTATCGACCTTAAAAAAAAAAAAGAAATCTTAAAAAAACCGATTTTTTTTTTTAGAAATAACTCGATCATTGATTTGGTCAGGGCAATCCTAGATTTCCCATTGCCAAAGGTAGGGCCGCTATCTTATGAAAAATTATTTATCTTTGTATGGAAAAAATTTTTAGGAACCATCGATGGGGAACGGATACGATGATGCAGAGGACAGGAACAAAAGGGCAATGTCACCGGACGAGGATGCCGCGCTGGAATACAAGGAATCATTCGGTGGTTTTCAAAGTGAATCCGGCGGTGGATTCGGTCGATTCAAGCGTATCAAACGTACAGCGATGATTCCGTGATCGACAAAATGTAATAACAATGAATTTGTTATTCATCGCCCCCCCCCCCGTCCGAGTTCTCGTTCCAACACACACGCACAACTATTTTTGGGAGTCTCAGTGCTGCAGGATTTCTCAACAGCCAAATTGTTTTTTTTTTTTTTTTCTAGATCATATATACCGACAATTTATATTTTAAGATTATTCTAAATGGTTTTTTTTTTTATAAGCACCGTCTATCTTATTTATTTTACAAGGTCTTCGAGGCTGCAAGTGGATCTTTAAGCCTCGAGTGAGAATCAATGGGACAATATATCCATCTAGATTTAGGAAATAAACGAATATATATATATATATATATGCAAACATTTTTAGTTTAGAATTAACGACGATTTAATAGACCCTGGATATTTACAAAATGTTCTAAGAAAAATTGGATGCCTAATATATAATTCCTTAAGTGCTAAATCGTCCGCCCAAAAAGCTACGCAACGTTACAATTTCATTTAAATAACGCTTGGAGAATATACAAAAAAAAAAAAAAGAAAGAAAAAGAAAGATTCCAATGATAGGTAACTCGATCTTCTTCCAGTCAATTTGTGTTTTTTTTTTCTTGCCCCTATTCTGCGACTGATATCCAATAATCGGATTATTATAATTGTTTTTTTTTCCTCGCCCAGCAAAACTTCATGATCTCGATAATTTTTTACTCTCGTGCAAAAAATGATGTGGTATGTCACATATACATTTATATATTATATATATATACATAAAAGAATCGTTCTTGAGAGCGTTTGTGTATCCCCAATTGTGTATCTAATGAGGTATATATATATATATATACTTGCAGCGTAAATACACAAACGATTCTGAAGAAAGGTTTTTTTTTCTTCTTAATAAAGATATGGCGTAAAACACGAAGAGTACAATTGAATTCTTGATTTTTGTGCGCCTTAACATTGTCGGAAGATTATCATATATATATCTCGTTTTCATAATTTTTTTTTTCTCTCTTTTCTTTTCTTCGTTAAATATTATTTCTCTTTATAATCTTCTCACACGGCCGATACACTACCTCAAAACATGTATATATGAGACAATTTTATGTACAAAGATAGGAATTACATGTAGAAAGGACTTTTTCGTTATTTTAGAGAGCTAAACGGAGAGGAGACACAGATTGGTAAGTGTAATGTGTGCATGTGTGTGAATACATGTTTTTTTTTTTCTTTTCAATTCAATTCAATCGTTTCGGCAACGCGAAATTATATGGGAATAAAAGTGGCGGAAACAGTTGGAGCACTGCGGATGTGATGGTGGCGAAAAATCGAATTAAACAAGATGGCGGATGTAAAATTGAGAAACATAACCTCGCCGTTAAGTTTCGAGACGTTTTTGAGAGTCTCAGGAAACTAAATAACGGAAATTTACGTTTCAACTTTTCACGCATCATGTTGCGTAGTTTGATTTTTTGATACCATAGATATCTTATCTACAATCAGAGGGCAACCAATTTCTCGTTCTCAAACGCACAAAACCGCGATGACGTCATCAATTGAGATTCGCCAATTTGGCAACGACTTCGGCTAATTCATTTCTCCAATAGCCCATTTTCGTTAAGAGCATATTGAATTTTATGCGAAACAACAAAAAAATAGAGAATTTTGTTTCGTTAATTCGCAATAATTATTGAGAATTGGTGTTTACAACAATAGTACATATCAATAAACATTTTTTCTTTGTTTATTTTTTTTCTTCTTTCTTTCGCATGTATGCGTTCATTGTATGTACAAAAATTTTACATCTTTGTGACTTTGCTCGAAAAACAGTTTTGCATTTAATTTATCGTTACAGGGAATAATGAAGATTTGAAATTTATCATTGAGTCGATTTTGTTCGGCTATCGGAGAAACGGATTAACGAGATGGCGGCGCTGCGATCGCTGGCGATTAGAAATTTCAAATTTTGAGGTTAGGTTACGTTTCGTTTTCTTGCAATATCTGCAATAAAATGCTAATTATTTTTGTGTCAAGTGATCATTGAGATAAATGGACGGTCCGAGGGTGACTTCACGTACGATTTTAGCCAAAGAAATGCAAGAATATTCAATTTCGATAAATTTCTACCGAAAAATTTGATGAAAATTTGAATTTCCCGTGTCAGCTTGACCAGCCATTTTGTTCACCTCTCGATTCAACCATCGCAGGCCCTAGCAATGTTCTCTCTCGAAATCCTCGCGGCTCTTATGCGTTTGTGACTTAAGCTTTTACGGTTTTTTTTTCATTCGGTACGATAACCACAGACTCTCGACAATATCAATCTAATTTTTCTGTAGCAAAAAGAAAAAGAAAAACAGAAAATTTCGACTCAGCAATCAAGTGAAGTATCCGATGAGAATCTTCGTGCAATACTGTCATTAACGAGAGTAAAAGATTTTGGCATTTTTTGTTTGTTTTTCCATTCACGTTCAACGTTTGAAATCGACGTACAGCTATTTTATAAGGCAATTCCAGTCTCTTGCGTGGAGAGTAAAAAGAAAAGAAAAGAAAAAAAAAAATTAACAAACGCGATGGTCCTGCGATTATAAAACTTGAATATTATAATATCTCAATTTTCGAACACGCGTGTGTGGTAGCGACGATTTATTCTCCCTTCTCGTTAATGATTAAACGTTGGTTTCTTCGTTTTTTTTTTTTTTTTTTTTCGCAAACTTGGCCAATTTGATCGACCGTCGTCGCGAATCAATGTGGAAAATCGTGAAAACGCTTTTTTTTTCCCTTATCCAGTTATACACTTTTGTTTTCCCCGCAGGACACTCCACGCATTCGCTGCTCAATCTCACAATACGTTGCATACAATTTTTCGTCGATTATCTAATTATCCGAAATGTATATACTATATTTACCACCGAAAATAATTGTCCTCTGTTCCGCTTGAAGGAACACGCTTGTGTCCCGTTTTTTTTCCTCTCGAATCATCATTTTTGTCGTTTTTAATTATTTAAACGAAACAAAAATCAATCAACTTTTGTTTAATTGACTTTCGATGATTCGAGACATATTCGGGCGCTGATTTGGCACCTTAAATTAATCTCTCACACACAACACACACATTTTTATATATATATTATATACAAAAATGCCATAACGTGATTCGAAAAATTGAATATTCATTTTTTTTTTTCTAATTTCATGGATATTTTTTCATTATTATAATTCTCAATGTCTAAAGAATTGAAAGATCCAATGTGCGGGGATGTGTGTGTGTGTGTGCGCAATGGTGTATTTTACATCGAATCGATTGAAATTTTTACTCGTTTTTTTTTTTCTTTTTCTCGTCTTTTATACTATACTTTGAGATATTTACGATATTTTGAGATGATATCATCGAAATAGTACGATTGAACGAAAAAAAGAAAAATTGAACAATGACCACTGACAAATATTCTACGATTTTTTTTTCCCTCCATAAAATATTATAATATGTACAATCGGATGATATAAACGCATCGAAATATACGTAGGCAATATTTACAGGCGTATAAAAGCGTCGAAGTAAAATTTGTTGTTCTGTGCGCGTTCGCGCAATGAAGCTGTTTTTTTTTAACTCTCACTTTTGCTCTTTTTCCCCCCATCAAACGAGTTCCATTGCGAGCTTTTTATTTTTTTTTCTTTTTCTTTCTTTTATTCGGAGTTATGAGTTTGCAGAATCTGTGTGTGACAACGAGCGATTCTTGGGCAGGGGCACACTTCGGGCTACGAGGAAGGAAAAAATATATTTTTTTTTCTGTTTTTTCCTCCATTTTTTTTAGCTACCATTGGGTGTCGAATTCTTTCATTTCAAACTTTTTTGTTTTTTTTTTTTCATTTAATTTTGGCGGCTTGAATTTGAAAAAAAAAAACCAATTTTTTATTTTTTTTTTGTAGAAAAAACCTCAACTTTCCGGAAAAATCATAGCCTAATTAATTTACGTGTAGAAGACTCTCAAAATGAAGATTATAATCTAAAAAGTCGTTTTTTCGTCATTGGCGAAAGTTCAAAAAAATTTTCCATATTTTTTTCAGAAAGCTGAGAAAATTTTACATGAGTTCTTTTTTTTTAAGTTGGGATCTCTAAAAACACTTCTGAGATTAATAAAAATGTAAAAAGAACGTTACAAATCTCATTTTTTCTATTTAAATATTTTTTGGAGTGGCTGTCGAAACGAACAATAGACAATTATTGTGTACTGGTGTAAATAGTGGGTTATTGTTTTTATTATTTTACCATTACGACAACAGAAGAATTCAACATTTTACAAGATTGAATTCATAAAAATTTTTTTTCGTAAAATGGATATGACTCTGGTACATTAATTAAGATTAATTTTCAATGAAAAATTAGTACCTGTTACTACTAAAGGACTCACAGAAAGCTCATAAATTCATTCTATTGGTGTCTGAGAATGAAAAGAACCATAAAAAAATGTCAAAGCTTAATTGCCCATAGAAAAATATTAAAATTTTTAGAATAAATGAGATTTATAATGTTTTTCTTACATTTTTATTAATCCCAGCAGTGTTTTTAAAGATCCCAACTTAAAAATCACATATTTTATGTAAAATTTTCTCAGATTTCTGAAAAAAATATGGAAATTTTTTTTGAACTTTGAGCAATGGCGAAAAAACGACTTTTCAGATTATAATCTTGATTTTGAGAGTCTTCTACACGTATATTAATTAGGCTATATTTTTTTTCGGAAAGTTGAGATTTTTTCACAAAAAAAAATATAGAAATGGTTTTTTTTCAAATTCAAGCCGCCAAAATTAAATGAAAAAAAAAAAAAAAAAAAAGTTTCAAATAAAAGAATTCGATAGCCAATGGTAGCTAAAAAAATGGAGAAAAACAATCTGAAAAATTATGGCACGTGTTTTTTAACACACCAAGCTGTGTAACTTACAAAAAGATCCCCGATAGTGAAGCCCACAAACTTGACCGATAATTGATGCTTTTACTCATATATATATTGTTTTTTTTTTTCCTTTTTTTTTCAAAGAAAAACGAAGTTTTTTCTTTTTATATTTATATTAAAAAAAAAGAAACGAGCTGACGATAGTAGAAATTTTGAATCGTGATTTTTTTTATTGGCACTGATTGTCGATCGAGGAAATAAAATTGACGCGAATTTGTCCTCGAGAAAAAATCTTTTTTTCACTTTATCGATTGCATATTTTGAAATCGTCCTCGTACACGAGCATTTTTTTTTGTTAATGAAAATATATATTTTTCTTTTTATTTATTGATAGTAAAAAATTAAAAATTAAAATTTTCACAAGCTATTTTTTACGAGTCCTTCGAAACACCAAAGTGTGACGTTTCCCCCTGCCCACGACGACAAAATCATTAATCCGTTGAAATTTTCGGCTTACAATATGAATTTACTTAAACATTTTACAGAGACATGAATCGAAGGGCTTGACTATAAAGAGATCGTATACAGATACAAATTTTTCTTATTTTTTCTTTTTCAGCGTTCCTTTTCTCTTTGTTTTTGTTTTTTTCCTTTTTTGTTTCGAACCCCTTTCACTCTTTCATTCACATTCGCACGCACCTTTCTCCAAATATTTCATACATTTATTTTTTCTTCTTACTAATTTTTTTTTTTTTAGCCTAGCTTCAATCGTCGAATTAACAACTAGTCAATGTATACAAAGTACAGCGTATTACTTTCAAAAAAACAATTGACAATCGCGGAGGGTACACGCGAGCATCTACATGCTATATATATATATATATATATATATATATATATATATATATATTCTATTTCTCACATTTTATAATTTTATCTATCGGCCTTACTCTGCTTCTTTTTTTTTCTTTCTTTCTTTCTATCTTTTTTTCAAATGTTGTCGTTTATCGTTCTGACGAAAAAAAAAGAGAAAGTAACAAAAACAAAAAAAATCACAAAATCTCTCGTCAACGTTAATTTGCAAGTATTTTTTTTTCTTAAAGAAAAAAATAAATAAAAAAAAAGCGATAGCGATGAAAATTTGACGAGATAAATCGAACGAGCACTGTGCTCGTTATTCCAAGAATAGCGAATCTCTGGTAAGCAAAAAAACAAAATCCCAAAAAGATCAACATTTGATATATTTGTGCCATTGAAAAAATTATTTAAAAAAAAAACCCCCCGGGGGCGGTTAACGTTCCATAAAATTTTGAAAAAACAAAAAATATCGAATATCCGTTATAACGATACTAAAAAAAAAATTCCTATCTTTTCGCAAAATATTCATTGTACAATCTTCTGTGTATAATCTGTTTGCAAAAAAAAAAAAATAAATAATCTGACATGCAAAAGAAAAAAAAATTTCGCAGTGTGAAATAAAAATGCTTGTCGAAACGAGAATTATCGAGAGAGAAGATTCGTTCGAATACGACGAGCCTGATCGGTGTCGTTTGAAATAATCAATCTATATGGACGCTGAAAATTGAACTTTTTACATGACAAGAGCAGAGCAAAATAAAAATTGAACGAATTTCAAATAATTATGTATAATTACAAATAAATTAAGGATCAGAATATAATTTAAAAATTGTCTACGATTCTTGAAAAATGTGACAATGTGACAATTTTATTCGATTAATTCTCTTTATGGAAATGAAGATTTATCGAAATTCAATAAAAAATTTTTTACTGAAACAAAAAAATAGGTGAAACTTTGACGAACATTTCAATGAAATTTTCAGATTTTCGCAAAAATAAAATCCAGGTGGATTCATGATCAGCGGGGAAAAATAAAAAAAATCCCCAAAATGAATGAGAAAAATTGCACAACTTTTCGTTTGCTTTTAGGCTGGAAAAAAAAATATATTTTTCGCCCTAAAACAATAGTTTTAAATAAAATTCTCAGCAAAAGTTTCGATGTTTTCGCTTGTTCTTTTCTGTCGGGTGAAAATTTATTTTCGAGCGGCCATCGACGCCTCGCCAAGCTCCGTCATGGATATAAAATTCGCTTATATCGAACAAAGCGAAATAAAACAAAACTGACGTTTTTAACGTTCACATAACAATATACGTGTATAAATATGCATATGGAGCATTCCACGTCAGATCGAACTGACCAAAAGCCTGACCCTCTCGGAATTAGTTTAAACTTTGTGAAAACTTTCCGTTACTCGTCGAGAATATTTACGTTTTTTTTTTTTTTTTTACATTTTTATTCGACGACGTTTAGACGTTAGCATTTGATATGATATATGCGCAAATCGAGAATGTCCGAAGTTCAATTAAGTATGACTCGAAAACTATTGATAATATAAAAAACGGGGGGGGGGGGGGGGGGGGTGTACAAATAAAAAAATTTCAGATTTGAGTAAACTTCAAGGTAGTCCTCGTGCAAATGCGTTTTTCATGAGAATTTGTTGAAATTTATAATGGACGAAGAGAATGCTAGTATCCTCCAATTTCTCGTGAAATTTGAAGCAGATTGACCGTTCCCAACTCGAGATATTCAATGTCAAAGTTAGCAGGCCATTACGCGTAGAGCATATTCGCTGTGTGCAGAAAGCCAAGTGGCGCCGCGGCCGGCTGTACTCCGCAAATTTTGCTGGAATAGCTCTCATTTATTTTACATAGACGAAATCTCGTTGGATTAATTTTAATAAACGAACGTTTATATTCGTGCTGCATGGAGTTTTTTTGAGGTGAGCTTGACTATAACTGCGTTGAAAAAAAAATAAATCGACGTATTACGATGTAATGAAAATAGGTTAACGGCTACTTTTCATTCTCAATTTGAGGCTAAGCATGAACCTTGTCGGTCTTGTCATACGAATCGACAAGGCTCGTATCGACAACAAGAAATACGTAACTTGGACTTGATTGTAACGTAGATTAACGGATTACCCGCGAAGTGCTCACTGCATATTCGAGGGTAGCCAATCATGAGAGCTACTAAAAAGGAAAAAAAAAAATCAATTTATTTGTATTGCGATATCCTGAGATGAATTTTTCATACCAGACAAAATGTGCACGTTTAACCTCAAGAATTTTACTTTCTTTGTTTTTTTTGCACCCAACGAATCTAATTTTTGCGCTGCTCAAAACTTTATAAATTGCTGCTGAAGGTTCTTAAAAACTAAAAAAAAAAAAAAATATTAGTTTTTGCGATTTTTTAAAAACGATTTAATTTTTTTTTCGCTAAAAATTTTAGAGGATATTCCTCTCCTAGTGTTGAAAAACTTGTATAAATTTCGACGACAGGACGACACGACATGACAGTTTTTACGAAAACTGCGAAAGAAAAAGCTCGCAACTTCAAAACCGAATCCCGGCCTATGTTGAAATTTACACAAGTTTTTCGAACACCAAGGAAGGAATATCCTCTAAAATTTTTGACGAAAAAATTAGATCGTTTTTTTGAAAAATCTCAAAAACCAATATTTTTTTGAGTTTTCCAGAATTTTCAGCGGCCTCGATAAATTTTTGCATATTTCGGCGTTAAAGTTTACTCAAAACTGAAACTTTTTTTGTATTCAACTTTTTTTTTTATAGAATCAACATTTTTCGACAATTCTCGATTTCCGCATATGTTGTATCGAATGCTAAACATCTGAACGTCGTCGAATAAAAATGTAAAAAAAAAAAATCACAAATATTCTCGACGAGTGACGGAAAGTTTTCCGAAAGTTTAAACTAATTCTGGGGAGGGTCGGGCTTTTGTTCAGGTCGATCCGACGTGGAATGCCCCAAATATTTTTTATTTTGCGTATTTATGCATTCTACGAGCATGAGCACAAAAAAAAATAAAATAAAATAAAAAACAAAAAAAAATTTGCTGGACGAGAGAGCCCTCCGTCGAATCGACGACGATCTCTTCACCTGAACGGTCAGAGATCAAACAGAAATATATAATTATATACGAGCATGAAAATTCCCGCGTAAATCTCAGCTAATAATATTATGCTCTCAGCCACGACAAAAGCAACATCATTAAAAATTTTCATCATTAAAATCATTAAAAATCATTAAAAATTTTCTCATTTTCTCTTTTTTTTTCCCCTTCCGTTGTTTCGTTTTGTGCTTTTTTTTTTCTCTCAGAGATCATTATATACGCGATACACAATGTACAAAGTAGTATAAAATAAAGGATAAAAACAGATCGATAAAGAATTTCTATTACATAATGTTCAATTAACATTTTTATCACGAACGGGGAGAGAGGGATCTCGATTCTCGGGGGCGGGGGCTCGTATATGCATTTTCAAACATCGAGGTATCTTTTTTTTTTTTCGTTTTTTTTTCACCTCATTCCACTTTAAAAGTGGAAATACGAGCGAGAACCGCGTCTCCCTTTCTTTATTCCCCAATTTAATCGTCGTGGTCGCCGACGCAGTCGGCGAGAAACTCAGCCCGAGACTCTCCGCAGATAGTCCGATTGTTCGTCGAGAAGAAGAAAAAAAAAAAAGAAAAAAGAAAATTCCCATCAATATTTAAGCTTGAATTGATAATTTTGGTTTTTTTTTTTTTTCGTCAAGTCATGACTTTTTTTTTTGTTCCAGAGGGGACACACCGAGAGCGCGTTTGAATTTATCTGCGAATCGTTCGGGCCCTACGATTCCGTGGCAATTTTTTTTTCTTTTTTGTTTTTTTTTTTTTTCTCGAATCGTCATTGTAAAATTCTAAAACAATGACTCCGAGCGCTTAATTATCGCATATCGATTAAAATCTCTCTCTCTCTCTCTCTCTCTCTCTCTTTCAATTTTTTTCCCCTTTTCTTTTTCTTTTTTCTTTTTTCTCGCATTGTGTTTGTTTTTATGTGTGTGTGTGTGTTTTTTTTTTTTTATCGTTCAAACTGCAAGTACGAGGCTTAAAGTCGATCTAACCTAAAGTGATCCTCGGCGTTTGCGTCGGATATGACCATATCGGGATCGGTGAGCATTTGCAAACCATCGAGATCGATTGGTCCGAGGCCTTGTCTGAGTGCGTCGTCCGACGTGAATAAATCGGTATCGAAATCACCGGTCATCGAGGAGCCGAGATCCTTGACGAATTCGGGACTCGTCAGATCGTCCGTGCCCGAAAAATCTGTCGAGGGAGAAAAAAAAGGAAAAAAAATACAAAAATTAAAGAAAAAAAAAAAAAAAATGTCAAGCTCGAATAAGAATTCCGGATGTTGAAGGATCGTGTGATCGTTGAGAAGAATATGAATTTTGCTTACCGGTGAGTATGATCGTAGGCGTGTTTGGCGTTTGGGGAGTCAATTGTTGCGTGGTCGTCGGTGTTCTTGGCTGATACGCCATTTGCGGGCTCGTACTGAAGTAACCGGCGTCGCTGCTGCCAAGGTCGCCACCAACGTTAATCATGTCGTTCTGCAAAAAAAAAGACACAAAACGCCCAAAAAATACACTAAAGATGAAAAAAAACGATAAAAAATTGCTTATAACATGCATGGGACATTTCGCGACGACTCAAGGCAATTTTTCTCAAAAGTTTGTTCAGTCTTGAGAATATTTACGAATTACTTTAGATTTTTCAAGCTTTATATTAAAAAAATGCATAGAAACGTGAATAAAATATTTTCAGCGTATTTTCCGATAATTTATTTTCCTTCGCAAATCTCCGAAAGTATTTACTATTTTAGGATCAACTGAATTTTTTCCCAAAGCTTCGATCAATGCAAAGCTCGAAAAAAAAAAAACACGTTTTTAAAAATGTATTAACGAAAAGAAGATTGAAAAAAAATTTACCAATAACGTGTATTATTTTATTCAAATTACGTCGTGATTCAAATGAATTTTTTCGGATTGGAGTAAAAAAAAAAAAAGATGAACTCACCGTCGCATAATTGGAAGTATGATTGGGTGAACCGATGTAAGCATTCATGGTATTTGGATCCACGGTCGAGTCCATCTAGAGCCGAGACGATGAAAGAAAAAAAAGAAAGAAAAAGAAGAAAAAAAAAAATGTTGAAATGAGTCTTTGTTTTCTCGTCGTTGCCGCGAGAGATTTCGAGTGACGTCCGGATACATCAAAATGTAAAATAAAATCCATCAATCATCGTCGAGTCTCTTATACACGCATACGTACACAAATAGGCATAGACATTTGTACACACAGCCCCGATGTATCGTAAAATACGATATAATCAAGTTCATTCGTGGGAAGTGACTTGAGAGATGACTTTTTTTTTGTTTTTTTTTTTTTTTTTTTTTAATATCGAGGGAAAGGGAAAATTTGGGAGTCTCATCACCTCTGCCTGTGTGGCCCAACCGGATTCGACAAGTTGCTGTACCACTTGCGCCCAGTCCTGACGCGTTAGCAGGCAACAAATGAAAAAAAAATCGTGGCCTTTGTCAATCGGTATGGGATAATTATCATTGAAATTTTTCGATTTTATCAAAAGCCCTCACACGCGCACGAGATATCGTTTATTTTGAGAAATTAAAATTTAGCTTGCGCGTATAAAAATTAATCAAATGACAATAAAAATAAAAAAAAATTAATCGAGACTCGAATATATTTGAGAGAATTCTTTTTTCTTCAAATTAACAATAAAAACGACGTGTTATTATTGTTATTATATTTACTCACCACTTCCTTCGGTTTCATCGATACAATGGAAAGGGGAGACAAAAAAGAGAGAGAGAGAGAGAATGAGAGAGAGAAAATAATCGAGTATAATTTTGTATGTGGATCGTTATTGATTTTTTTTTGTTGGAGAAATAAAAGATTAAGTGTGAGCTTCAAGCGTTCGATACTCACCACTCCCTTTGATACGCACAGACAGAAAAATTCAGAAAAAAAAAAAAAAAAACAAAAATGAATCACAAAGGGGACTCGAGATGAGACATGTTGGATTATTCTTTGGATCAGATTTTCTGTTTTTTTTTTGTTTTTTTGTTTTTGTCATTGATTTTGATCGATTTTCGTGACTAACCATGTTGAATTGCTCGAAGGTTTGCTGAAGCGCGGTCGCCTGTGCCTGATTGATAAAGTCCGAGTAACTGTTCTGATCAATTCTGTCGGACGTAAGATTCGGCTGTGCCGTGTGTCCCGTTGGACTCGATGGTGCCGATGGATTGTTGCTGTAGCTCAACGGACTTCCCTGAATTAAAAAAATACATATATATTAGTGTTTCAAAAAAAAAAAAAAATTTCATTTTTCATGCTCCCATTTTTCACAACTTGAGTTTTTATAGAAAAAAATCATTCTTGCGAAGAGAAAGCTCTGTGGCTTAAGAGGTAAAAAACTGTAAAAACAAAATAAAAGCGCTGTTTCGACCATTTTTTTTTTTTTTTAGTTGCATGAAAAGGTAATATGATAATAATATTTACGGAAGTTATTAGTCATATATTTAAGTATAATAGAAAAAATTTATTATCAAAAAATATTCAAAAATGGCGACACTGGAGCCATTCTGGCGAGACTGAATGAATTCTGCAGCACGCAGTGCCGCGGAATTTAACATACAAATTTAAATCTCGAAAAAAAAAAATACTTAATCTACATGTCTATAGCTAGAGAATTACGTAGGGGATTTTAAAAATATTGATTTTTGTGTAATTGGCGAGTATTTGAATTAAAATTTTCAATTTTCGACCAAAGAGAGCGCACTTATTTGTTCATAAATAATGTTTGAATTAACTTCTCAAAAATCCCCTACGTATTTCTGTAGCTATTAATATATAGGTGAAGCGTTTTTTTTTTCACATTCAAATTTGTGACAATTACACTGCGTGCCGCGTGTCTCGCGAGAATGGCTCCAGTGTCGCCATTTTTGAATACGCGTTGATAATAATTTTTTTGTATTATACTTAAATGTATGCCTAATAACTTTCTTAAATATTATTATCTTATTACCTTTTCTTCCATCCTAAAAAAAATTGAGCATTTTTCGGTTTTTACAGTGGTGTTACCCGTTAAGGATGTATGAGCCACATAATTTTAGTCGAAAAAGTTTTGGTGAGAATTTCAAATACTTTGCGTTAAATTTGAAAAAAAAAATCAACAATATTGAAGCTGATAATAATCTCGATTTCCTATAATAACAATGCCGAAAAACTATCAAAAAATTGTTTAAAAAATAAATTGTTGCAGAAATTTCCTGTAAAAATGTTTTTCGATTATATGCAACAAATTTTTTCGATTTTTCTGAATACATATGAATTTTTCAAGAATTTTCTTATGATTTTTAATTTGTTTTTTTAGAATTTTGATAAACTGTATTTATAAAAGTATTCGCTTGATGATCCGGATACTTCGTGAAGTTAATATAGAACCTTTGCACGAGAACATATCTAAAATTCACCACTTTTCATGCAATTTTCAAAACTAAATATTTTCAAAAACAAAAATAAAAACTAAACCATAAAAAAAATCTTGAAAACTTCATATGTATTCAGAAAAATCGTTTAATTCGTTACAAATAATCGAAATACATTTTTACGGGGAAATTTCTGCAACAATTTATTGTTTAAACATTTTTTTGATAATTAATCGCAAAATTATGATTACGAATAAAATCGATCTAAATTTGTATTTAGAACACGATGGTGTCAGGAAAAATGTTCAACTTAAAATTGTTTAGAATTTTTTGTAAAAAATTAGAAATTAGAAACAAAAATTTCTCAATTCGAAATACAATCCTCGTGGCCTCAAATTTTTCCTTCCACAAAGTTCGTCCTAGACGTTAATTGGAAGTTATAATTAGATACGTCCAAATGAGCGGCGGCTTCCACTTAAGCTACACAGCTCCCTCTTCGCGAGAATGTTTTTTTTTTTCTATCAAAACTCAAATTTTGAGGGGTGAAATGTGAAAAACACTATTTTTACACAAAATATACAGTACACATGAAAAAAAAAAATATTAATAATCCATCAAAATCGATAGAAATCATCCGAATTATTTGCAATTTTTTAGGCAACGAATTTTCATTTTCATGTGTTTTTTTTTTTAATTGTAAAATCCGTAATAATTGCTGGATTACAATTATACAGAGCTCGATAATTTATTGAAATATAAATATATATACATATTTTTTTTTTTTTTTTCGAAATTCAACGAAAAAGAAAACGACCAATTTTCGAATATCATTTTTAAATTCATAAAAAAAAAATCTTCCAAACATCTGAAATAAAATAAACTGAATCTGTTTCTGATCTCAATAATCTCCCCTATAGGTATACACATTTTCATCGACTGGACATGTTGTATTTGGCAGGAAAGATTAAAAATAATATGGGTTCGTTCAAAAAAAGTGACTGTCGAAAAAATTTTCAAGATATTTGGCAAATCATTGCAGAGAGATATGAAATTTTGCCGAAACTTCAAGGAACGCGTATTACTCCCCCAAAATATACGTTACATTTTTATTTTTATTAATTTTACAATTTTCTGAGAATTTAGAGTAAAATAACTCACTTGAACTGTCAAACTAGGCGACGATTGAGGCGATGGCCTGTGAACCTGTTGGGAATTTCGGTAAGATGCTAAAGAATTGAGCTGCTGCTGCTGCTGCTGCTGCTGTTGTTGTTGTTGTTGTTGTTGTTGTTGCTGCTGCTGCTGCTGCTGATGTTGTTGGGACTGTGAGGCTTTCTGCAAGAAAACCTAAATATTATTGATCCAATAATATTAATTAAATCTGAAAATTTAGGAAATTAAAAATTGAAAATTGAGTGGAGAAAACTTTTTTTATTTTCTAATTTATCCCATATCGCGTAGACCATAATGCGGTTTCGAGTTTGACGAAATTTCACGAGGATATTAATTATGATCTCGTTTGCGTGATAAACTCACCGGACTTTGCGGTGGTACAGGACTGTGCGGCTGCTGATAAATATAGTGACCGGGACTGTGAGACGTTGGCGGTTGTTGCTGTTGTTGTTGTTGTTGAGCATAAGAATGTAACTCCTGTTGCGAAGTACTTGTGCTGTTGTCCAGTGCCACGCCCTGTTTTATACAACGAACACACACACACACACGCACACAGATAAAAAAAAATGAGCACGTAGATATTTGTACTTGATACGAAGCATTTTCTATTTTTGTGTGTGTGTGTGTGTGTTTTTTTTTTTTTTCTATTCGTACGGTAAATATGTATTTTATCGATGTAATATTTCGGGCTTGCGAAAAAAAATCCGACAAGCCCTCTCGAACACGAACGAGATCGATGCAGCCTCCCTTCCGGCACAGTTACAATATTTTTAGCATGGTTCACTGGACTATGGATTTTTTTTTTTTACTACTCTTTTTCTTTTTTTTTTTTATTATTTCCTTCTTCATCCACTGATCTATAGGCGAAAGATTTATCATCGTTCATGATCTCTGGATATAAAATTCCAAACGATGAACCAAGCTAAACGATGCATTATTATTCGACCCATGCAAATAACAAATAGCATATTCGTGTCTGTGTGTGTTGGTTTTTTTGTTTTTTTTTTTTTTTACATGTGGCAGAATTGAAAGCAGGAATGGGCAAAATTCGAAAGAAAAAAACCGTTAATCGTGTGGCATCAATTTGTAGCTGATTAAAACACAACGAATTTAAATGAAAAATAATTATTATTTTGTTATTTTCTTTGTTTTGTTGATTCGAATAATGCCCATCGCTGATCACAAGTTGCGTTAGAGCTTTGGCGAAAAAAAAGCATACATTTATATATATATATATATGCATCGCGCTAAATCATGACGTGAATTAACGAATGAAAAAAAAAAAAAAAATTAAGAGAGAGAGAGAGAGAAAAATGATAATAAATTCGTCTAATATCGGACGCTACTGACCTTACACGTGTGTAGAAACCTAGAGTTAACAGGCACTGATAAATGGTTCTGCAAAATAACAAAAGACAAAGAAACACTACAAAAAAACGGCAAAATAAAAAGAAAATGAGGAAACTAAAAGAGGAAAAAAAAAAAATTAAAAAAAAAATCATTATTATTATGAGGCGAGATAAGCGTAAATAAAAAATAAAAAAAAAAACAACGACGAGAGTGCAGCGATAAGATTATTCGTTTGTTCTTCTTCTCTGAGCGCATGCTGATAACAAAAACAAAAAAAAAAAAGAAAAAAAAAAAAAAAAGAAAAGAAAATTCGGAGTATCTCTGTGAGTTTTGATAAGCTGTTTGGGCAGCCTGCCTGGCATGCAGCTACAATTTATAATATAACGCCGTCGAGCAGTCTCGATTTGTGTGTCTCTCGACTCGTTTGCGAGCACGCTCGACCGCGAATCATTTGAAGAATTTATTCGCACGATTCGTCGTCGCATCGACGACAGAGACGACGGCTCAATTTCACTAGGAAAAAAAAAAAAAAAAAAAAACAGAGCTGGCCAAGTAGTTGATCTAAAAAAACGATTTTCTACTGGAAAAAAAAAAAATACGTACTTTCGATCTTACGAAAATCATACTGATTTAAAAAAAAAATCTATAAATTTCAATTAAAAAAAAAAACAGATTAATTGTTTTTTAACCCTTTAACGGCTGGTGGGACACGTACGTCCCCGCTAACTTTGAAAAATCGTAACTTCCCGAAAAATGAACATATCGGCATCGTTGAGGTCGCATTTTGAGGATGAAGGATGCATCTGATCATGAAAAATTCGGCGTACGCAAGGGTTGCGCTCCTTCGGTTTTATAATCTCGTCGAAAAGTGCGAAAATTGCGAAAATGAGAAATAAGCATAACTTTCGGGCAACATTTTTTTTACACTCGCGATCTCGAGTGTGCGCTTTGAAATAACATGGAAAATTTGTAGCAAAAAGATCCGGACCAAAAACCACCCCTTAACGGTTAATAAAATATCGATAACCACCCCTGGCAATGCTGATACACCCAATAATGCCACTTTCATTGATGTTCGGTTTATAAATATTTTTGCAACAGACATGAAAAATTTGTAGCAAGAATATCCGAATGGAAAACTACCCCTAACGGTAACGAAACATCGAAAACTACCCCTAGAAATGGTGATACGCCCAAAAATGCGCTTCCATTGACGTTCAGTTCGTATTTATTTTCGAAAACGCATGGGAAAATGTGTATCAAGAACATCCGAATCAAAAACTACCCCTAACGGTAAAAAAAACATCAAAAACCGCCCCTAGCAGTGGTGATACGCCTAAAAATGCACTTTTATCGATAAATTTTCTCAGAATATATTCACGTGTTCCAGGATACGCATGTTCCGATTTGAATTTTAATGAAACAATAGGAAATGAGTAATAACGTTTTATGCGTTGCGGGTGAGCTTTTTCCCAAACGAAGGGTCATTCATAAGGGTTGGAATTATCCGTAAGTCTTTCGGAATATGCTCAAGCGTTCTGGAACACTCCGATTTCGATTCAGATCAGGATAAAATAACAGAAAATGAGATGATAACATTTTATCCATTTGGGGGGGAATTTCTCTAAATTGAGGGGATAGTTCATAAGGATTGATTGATCCGTAAGTACTTCCGAATTCCACTACGTGTTCTGGAATGACTTTTCCTCAATTTCTGGCAGAAATGAACGATGGGAAATAAAATTAAGATGTTTTCATGCGATTGGGGTGGTTTTTTCATTTGGGGGTAGTTTTCAAGGGTAGGAAAATTTTGAAATAATTTTTTTTCTCACATTGGCGTACTCGTAAATTCTGATTTACCATGTACCAACTTTGCCAAACGCTCCAAAAAAAAAAAAACTCAGCTGTTAAAGGGTTAAAGTGCCTGTTTTATTTGTACAATCAAAAGCTGTACTAAGTAATCCTTTTCTTCGCTATGATAAGCTAACAGCGAGTACAGAGAGAAAGAAAAACAAAAATAGCTATGAATTTACATAGAAATTTTGGCTAGTTGACTGTAATTATTGTCCAGGAGATGAATTTTCGTTTCTAATTGTTTCATTGAAAGATCCATTGTTCTTAAAACTTTGTAAAAAATTTTTTTAATTGCATCGAAGCAAGATCACTGTGAAATATCGATCGGTCAAAGAATAATTTGAATTGGCAAGTTAATCGAAAATTTTCTTCGCTCGATTTACAAAGAATCGTCCCGACGCATCGAGCGAGCTGTAAAATAATTAAACCTCGTTCATTATCAGAGGTTTTCCGATTGAAAAAAGAAAAAAAAAAAAAACCTTGACGAACATTCATCCAGAAAATTCCAATTACCTATCCGATCTCCATGTAAATTTATAGTTATTTACATTTTTCCAGGCCAACCGTACATCAGGGTGGATCGAATTTTTTTTTTTTCCGAACGACTCTCAATGCCTCCTCAAAAAAAATTTCTAGCGGTTTAAAAGTAAGATGCGCGAAAGTCCGCGAGGCCTGCGCGAGCTCGCACAGAGTCTATTGATGCAAGAAATATTTTGATTTGGAAGATTTCTGAGAAAAAAAAAAATTATCAAAAGGTGTACGATTAGAAAAATCCTCGTACATACTAAAATTTTTTGCATTCAAATGCGTTGTATAAAAAAAAAAACAAAAAATATTGATATCCGACACAGGACTGTTTCAATTTTTATTGTACTATAAAGAAAACAAAAATTAATCCAATTTAAAAATATAGTATTTAATTTCGAAAAAAAATTGATCCCAATGAAAAGCTTTTACGCCACTTTAGATATAAATAATTAAAAACTACATATTATTTTGCATAAAAGAATGGATTGATCTCAATAATGACCAGCTCTGTTGTTACAAAGCTGAGAACTACAATTGCGAAGAATTGAAGGATCACAAGGATATTTACTTGGGCACTCGGTGGGCTGTGGTCCTGTGAAAAGGATAGCCTTCCAGCTTGAGCCAAGCTGGTCGGCGACAGGGTCGTGGGGCTGCTCGTTTGAGGACTCTGCAAAAACCCCCAAAGATTGATTTTTCATTTTATGTTTAAAAAAAAAAAAAAAAAAAAAAAAAAAAAATTCCCCCCCCAAACCGATTCTCTCGCTCTTGAACAAGCTCTCGTGTTTGAGGATTCGAGGAACGTGGCTTTATCATGATCCGGGGATAACACATGGGAAATATTTGCGAAAGATAAATAATCGAAGAGTGAAAAAAAATACCGTATGGAGAGAGAGAGAGAGAAGAGAGAAGGATAGAGAGAGGAGAGATGAGATGAGATCGGAGCGTGAGAAATTCACACACGAGTAATCTTAACGTTTGAGATTATCGAATGATATCGAACAAATCGATTCTTCGTATAACAAATTTTCAGCCTTCTCATCTCACCTGGCATTTAAATTCACGAAAAGAGGAAAAAAAAAAAGAAAACGTCATCGAACTACTCGAATAATTAAATTTCCAGTAAAAAAAAAAAAGAAAATCGGATTCACAATGAGAAAAAGAAAGGAAAAAAAAAAAACGAACGAACAATAAAATTTTTCATAAATTTGGACTCGGATATGCTCGAACGAGAGAGATAATGCGGAGTAAGAATATTTTTTTTTTTAGACACTCGCGTGTCAAAAAGTGCGTTAGTAAAAGCAGCGAGATCAAGAAAAAAATAAAATAAAATAATGCAGCGTTACACCATCGAGAGAATTTTGGAAAAAAAAATATTTTCGAAAAAATATATTTTTGAGAAGATAATATCGCGGAGATAATATCGTCGACGATCCTGCAAATTCGTATCTGTGTCCCATTTGAAAAGTTGCACACAATTCCAAGAATTTTCATTCGGTTGCATCCTAATACCTTTTTTTTTTTATATACACGTATGTATGTATGCAGAAATGTGTGTGTGTGTGTGTGTGTGTTTTTGTGTGTGTGTGTGCGAACACATACACACATATCCGTGTGAATATGCATGTATAATTCAATGCTGGACGATACGTGACATTATTTCGTACGTAATATCGCCAGCAGCGATGATGAACTCACGTTGCTGTACTGCGTACTGCTCGAGTGTTCCTCGTGGTCGAGTGCCCCGTGTAGAGGCGTTGGAAAATGAACGTTGCTCAGATCTGGCAATGAACCGGTATTGTTGCTTATCGGTATCTGTTGCTCCGGTGATTGCGAGCTCGGATATATGCTGGAAATAAAATATATTTATATATATATATATATGTGTGTGTGTGTATGTATGTATGTATGTGTATATATATATATTTGAAATAAAATTAAATTCATACATAGCTACGAATGTATGTATGGGATATATTTAAGGATGTTCCTCTGTTTTTTTTTGCGGGACGAGTCGTCCGAGGGGGGTCCCTATGCTTATACACAGGCAGGGCTCAGTGGTGCCAACGTCAAATCCTCACTCATCTCGACCAGTTAATTTATTTTCTCGAAATCAGAATTAGAACTGTGAGGTTTCGTTTCAATGCTATTCGATTGTAAGTGGCATTGATAACAACGTATAAAAGTTATAGCAATATACTCCTGTAAGTTTTTGAAATATTAACGTTTATGTTGCAAAAAAAAAAAATTAAAAATTCACGTTTTCCCAGCTTCAACTCCAAACGCTGGACGAACTAGTCAAGATAGAAAAAATTGCCCAATAACAATTTTGTAGAGAATTAAATTTTCTATAAAAAAGTCCCCGACGGTATACATAAAAAGTCAATGGCGGATGAGTGAGAGGTGTCCGAAGTGGCGTGACGATGAAGTGTGATTTTTGTAAAATCGCAGAATAGTAGACCCATTTGATGTTAAATTACATATCACCGCGTTAGCATTGAATTAAAAATGCATAAAAATTCATACGTTAACTGGACACAACGAGAAAACCATTACCGTCCAAAAAACTTTATTTATAACTAAATTCAAATAAAGCCACCTGCTTGAAATTGTTTTTTTTTAAATTATTTTTACAACTTCGGACGCCTCCCACGCCTCAATAATTAACTTTAGATATATGCCGTCACGGACTTTTTTGTAGAAAATTTAGTTACCTGGAAAATGATTTATGAGCAGTTTTACTCTATTACGTATAGTTTGAGCAGCGTTTCGAGTTGAAGCACAAAAAGTGCCAAATTTTCATTGTTTCTCTATTTTTCCCTTGACAAAATGTAAAGAGGGACAATAATGCACATTTCATGAGTTACTATTTATGCCATTTACTATGAAAAGGGGCTAAAAAAAAATTTCAAGATTTTATTCTGGAAAAAAAAAAGCCTGATTCGACAAATTGAGTTCGACAAAATTGTCCGTCGCGTCTGAAATCGACAGCGTACGCCTCTTTTTTTCAGCACTTTCAAATATGTTGCAATTAATTACTCAACGAAAATGCTCCTAATTAAGGTGAACTTTCGCACACGATTTTATTATGTATATAACTGGGTTGGAAAATTTTTTATAGCTGCTGGCATTTCAAGTTCGTGAATTACAGAACGATCGGAACCTTTTTTTTCTCATGTGTGGCCATAAAAACGCATGTTAAATAATGTTTCTTTAAACATTTAATAACTCGACAACGAGGCTCCTAATCTTATTTAATCTTTGCACCCGCGTTTTGGGGGATAAACACTGATAGACTGTAAAAATTTCAAGTCGATGACACTGTATCGATATAACGGAGGAACATCCTTAAGACTCGCAGTGGTGGAGTGATTTTTGGAGAAGGTTTTTGGATTGATTTTTGGACGATTCATCGAGGAAATATAACGAAAAGTGAGATTCACTGTGGAATTTCGAGAACCAGTTCGATGTGAAATAAAAATTGAAAATAAATTGACGATATATTAGAGAAGATTGAAAATATTTTTTTGTCTCTTTAAAATAATAACAATGCCCGAAGGGTTATTGATAATTTGGGAAAAGATAATTATGTAGCGAACAATCTTTGGAGTAAATTTATTTTTTGTCTTGCGAAATTAATTTTTGCCAAACATATGAATTTTTTTTTCAAATATTCTTTTTTTCGAAACAAAATTTGATATATATTTTTTTTTTCATAAAAATTTTTCTATTTTATACTCGAGAAGTTCGAGTCGTTCGCTCAAAATTTTCGAAGTTTCGGAATTTTGGCGGAAGAAAGAAGAATTTTGAAAAAAATTCATAATTATTCAGAAAAAATTATGAAAATCATTTCGTGTAGAAAAAAAATTAAGGTTTCGTCAGATCGGAGGACTGTCAATTTTCATTCGAGCGTCGAATTAATCCGATTTTTTTGGTATGTTTTCAAATTCTTCATCAAAATTAAGAATTTCAATTAGAATTGAGAGAAAAAAAAAACAAATATATCAAGGGGAAAGCCAGCGATTGAAATTTTTCTCTTTTTTTTTTTCATCCGCAGAGTACGAATCAACTGAATTGCAGAAAATTTAGCCTGGAATATCCCGTGGAGCCCCCCCCCCCCCCCCCCGTGCATGGTAAAGTTGGGCGAAAAAAGAAAGGGGGAGAGGGGAGGGGAATTTTTTCTCCCAACTTTAAATTCAAGGGAAGCGTCACTCCGTGAATTCCCACGGAGAGCGTGGGAATATAATATTGTTTGGTTTCTCGCAAAAACTTTTTATTTTCGCTCCAACAATTCCGAGCAGAATTTTTTTTTTTTTTTCCGAACAATTCACGCACGTTTTGTTTTACTTTTTAATTTCTCTCTCTCTCTCTTTCTATCTATCCATCTGTTTGTTTTACCGGTATTGAAAATCTGCCGATTCGCGATGCATTTAAAAAAAAAAGCTCACGTTACGGAAACAACGAAATTCATACAATTTTTGTTTTTCTTTTCTTTTTTCATATTCGTATATAGCGTGGAGAATTTTCTCGCTTCCGCAATGTGCTCACGTGCGTAAACACATTGAGTCTCGGGCGATAATAAAGTTGGGCACGAGAGTACAACGTCATCTCGCCACACGATCTATTCTTTGCTCGTTCCTGTACATCTCTATCTATATAAATTTATATATATATATATATAAATTTACATTTATATATTTGGCGAGAGTTTGCCAATAAATTTTCCACGCTTGCCATCTGCGAAGCTACAAAATGATCGAATAATTGCAATAATTCGATATAATAAGTCGAATAATTCAATTTATGACGGATAAAACATTTTTTTTCTCCAAAAAAAATACAGGAATGAGGTTTTTTATTAAATTTTTCTTTTTTGAAAATTGAAAATGAACTTCAATGTCGCTTGAATTATTACCAATTTATTTCGTAACTCGGATCGGAGTTTTTTTTTTTTCGTTTCTTCTTCTTCGAATTGCAGTCGTGAGAAGAAATTTTGATTAAATTTACCGGATCGTGTTTGTTTAAAAATTGGAGCAATTTATTTGGAACTGCGTGTGAAATTCGACGATTATCGTAAAATTTTTTCAGGGCCAAAGAAAAAACGGAAAAAAAATCCGTTTTCTCCGAATTCTCCAAAAAAATACAGGAATGAGGTTTTTTTTTAATTTTTCTTTTTTGAAAATTGAAAATCGACTTCAATGTCGCTTGAATTATTACCAATTTATTTCGTAACTCGGATCGGAGTTTTTTTTTTTTTCGTTTCTTCTTCTTCGAATTGCAGTCGTGAGAAGAAATTTTGATTAAATTTACCGGATCGTGTTTGTTGAAAAATTGGAGCAATTTATTTGGAACTGCGTGTGAAATTCGACGATTATCGCAAAATTTTTTCGCGGCCAAAGAAAAAAAACGGAAAAATCGAATATTAATTTTCTTGCGATAAGCAATCTCGGATTCAATGAAAATGCGAAAAGAAAAAAAAAAAAGCAGGAAAAATGAATCAACGATGAAGGAGCAATTTTTGATAATTTACTTTTACGTTTTTTTTTTTCTTTTTTTAAGGTATCAATGTACGATCGGGTTTTGTCATTGATCGAGCGATAGAGAAATTGAATGGGGATTTTATCTTTCATTGAATCACAGCTGGGCAAAATTTTCAAATCAATATTTGCCATATTAACGTTCCAATTTTCATTGCTACGCGTGCGTGAATATAAATACGAATGAAATATGATTCGCCGCAAGCTCGATACGAAATTTCCCTGTGCAGTGAAAATATACGTTCTCGTCGAACGTTTTATTCGCGAATCATTGACCGAGAGACCCGAAAGCTCTCTCGGAGCTTGGCTCGACCCCAGCTAACCCAAGTGAGTGAGACAGAGAGAGAGAGAGAGAGAGAGAAAGAGAGAGAGAGAGAGAAAGGTGATTGCTCTCACTGAGAATAATAGAGACCTCTCTGTACATTGTACTCGCGAATAATTCGAAATTCATCTCGGTGATTAAAATTTTTTTTTTTTAGTTTTTCACGAAATCAACGAATCTTTATCATTTTGACCGAGTCAATGATACAAAAATTGGGAGCAATCCTTGTGTTAAAGGCGATTTTTGGAAATAGGCGATTTTTGGAAATTTTTTTTTTTTTCGCAAGGAAAGAGGCTCCAAATTTTTGTAATTTTTACATAATTTTATTTCATTGCTTTAACCATTTGAGAAAATTTTTTTTTTTCTTTTTTTTTCAACAAAACGGCGAATTTACAGCTCGTTCAATTTAAGACGCCGTGACGTATCGTATTAAAAAATTAATTGACCAATCTTAATGAAATTTTGTGCGCATTTTTTCACCTTTAATCTTACAAATTTTAAGCGCAAAGTCTTTTTTTTTTTTAATTGCAAATAATGGGCAATTTTTTTCGTGCAAAAATTTCGAACTCAATTTTCCAAAATCCCGTTGCGTCAATATTTGATATTTTTCAACCGAATAAAGTTCAATTTCAGCCTTTTTCTATTAAATTTTGAAATAAAAAAAAGGTTTTTTTGATTTCGGATTATCAAAACGGACGCTAGGGCTCCACATCGTGCGTGAACGTAATTCACGACGTCTCCGATTGAACGAGCTGTACATCCGCCATTTTTTAAAGATAAAAAAAAAAGAAAAAAAATTGTCTCAAATAGTAAAAGCATGAATTAAAATTGTGTGAAAATTTCAAAAATTTGGGGCAACTCCTTCCATGCGAAAAAAAATTGCACGAATATCGCTTAGGCCATCTCTGCATGGCCTTGTAGGGAGATGGATTGGGGAAAAGGAAATTTTTTTTATTTCTTTCTTGAAATCGATCACGTACTAGATACCGGGTACTCTGGGCATCTCGCACGAGGATCTCGGTCGTTCGATGAAACCGTGATGTCCGTCCCTGTTGTCGCCAATCGCGTTGCCCATTGCGTGCTGATCTGTGTAATTTTGGACAAAAGGCACGCCATTAAAACGAGCTGCCATTGCGACCAGTGGAAGGAACAATTAAACGTGACGCGATAATTTTTTTTTAACTTCCTCATACAGGATCCTCGGTTTTGGTTTATTTTTATTAATTTTTTTTTTTTTTCAATCCCAATTGAAAATGTGCCAAAACGTCGGGAAATGATATTTAGAAAAAAAAATGTGTTTGTTGTGTGTGCGCAACGATTATGATAAATTGAATCGTCTGTAGCTCGATAACCGTTTGAGCTAAAGTGCTGAAATTTTGCAGTCAATTAAAGCATGATAACGCCTTAATTTACTGTAATTTTGAGGAAAATTCATGCAGTAGACTTTGTGATTTTTAATTTTTCAAAAAATCGTACTCGCTCTCCTAACTTTGGAAAATTTTGACATATCGTGCTAAATTTTTTTTTACATCGATCGATTATCATTGAAGGACACGATTAGTACTGAATTTGGCGAAAAAATCGATGAAAGTGTTCGAATTTTTGTAAAGTTTTTCAATTTAAAAAAAAAATGTAATTGCATCGACTTTTCCAAATTTTGAGATATCGTAGCTAATTTTTTTGTTACATCATTCGAATCATCCTTCAATAATACCGCAGTATTAATGAATTTTTAAATATTACTTCGGTATTATTGAAGGACAATTTTAATTTAGCGAAAATGAGCTTTTCATTAAAAAAATAAAAGCTTTACAAAATTTCAAAAATAACGAGAAAGCAATGTGCAAGTTTCAATTTGAAACTTTTTTTTTTTTTCTTATTCCTCAGTATCTTTCACGACAAATCGATAAAAAAATAGTTCAGTTCTTATTTCGGGATTGTATCGCTTTTGTGTGTTCCGAGCAAAAAACAATTAATACAGGGCTAACGAATTTTTTTGAATTGGATATCATGAAATAACAATTATTGTTAGAAAAATTTTTCATCGAGCCAAATAAAGTTGAATAAAGCTTGACAATGATCGAGAATTTTTTTTTATCGGGCTCAATTTGAAATTTCGTGATTAATTTATTTCACAGCATGTTATTTATATTTTATCGTCATTGCAACTTGCCTATCGTGTATCGATAAATGAAATAGAAAATTTTTACCTCGTATACTCGATTAAATTTTACCAATGTAAATTTCTGTTTTTACAATTCTCGTTAAAATACACATTATCCGGACAATATCGAGGTACGTTTTTTCCATCTCATTGAAAAAAAAAAAAAAAATTCATTCGTATGCAACTCGTTGATTGAGAAAAAAAAATTCATTATCGAATAATTCCTGACGAAGTGTGTGAATGAGAAAATAAAATATAAAAAAAAAAGAAAGAAAAAAAAAACACCAACATGCGTCGTTACCTCGTCGATGAGGCATAGCGTTTGCCGCTTGACAGGCCTCGTTAGCGCTCTGATGTAGCGCCGAATCGGAATTGGTTCGTCGCCACGTATCGCCGGGTGACGGTGGCGATAGATAAGGTGCACCGCTGTACGGCGATGTATCGTGTCTTTTTTCCATTGGCCTCGGACGCATCGGTCCAACTCCCATGTTGCGTCCTCTCTCCGAACTTCTGTAGATCACCGGATTGTGCTGCATCTCCTCGAGGGTACTCAGTGCTGTCTGCGAACGCGAGAAAAAAAAAAAAAAACAAAACAAAACAAAAAATATATATTCCACAACTGTTGGAAAGAATTTTTTTTTTTTTTTCAACAAATAATCATTGAATCGATGAAAATTGGTTTTCCATGAATTTATGAATTTTTTCCATTGAAATAAGTGAATTAAATTAACCGTAAAATATTATTAAATCTTTCTGACAATTTTTTCGACTCTATCGCGAATTATAAATAAAATTGTAAAATTACAATGTGAAATTTGTAATTTGTAAAATGAAGAAAAGAAAAAAAAAAAAATACATTCTACGAAACGTTGGTCAGGTTATTGAAAATTAATAATTAAATTGATGAAAATTGGCTCTGCATGAGTTTGTGAATTTTTACATAAAAGTAATGAAAATTAATTCGTCGCGTGAATAAATAAATATAATGACAAATCGCATTGCAGAGAATTATAATGAATTTTAAATTCGTAATTCGAAGATTAAAATATTCGCGAAGGATAAGTAAAAGGAGTGAGAATTCTTCTCAAAAGATCTCGATTGTAAAAGGGCTTTGAAATGCGAGTCATTTCGTCCTTTATCCTTTATCATAAGGACGAGGAATTGTTGTCGTTTCGGGAATATATACGAGACGATGCATAAAGTCTTGCAGGATATTTTATGACATGGGTACTCTGCTGGGCTGAGGACGATGTTACTCAAAGGTTCGTCGTCGTCGTCGTCGTTGTCGTCTTCGTCGTCGTCGTTGTCATCGTATTTAATTTGGCCGGAGGGCATCAAGCCTCCGTAATGTAGGGTTACAGGACTAGATGACTATGATGGCTTGTAGGGTCGCAGAGAAATTTAATGCATGCATTTAATGTATACATACATTTATACATAGAGGAAATTCTATGAAGGTGTACATACAAGCTCTTTACCAACAATATTCTCATGTTATGTGCAACCACGATGCTTCTGTAATAGCGAGCATGCAATAATGGACAAATTCAACCAGAAATTATCGAAAATTTCAAACGCAATCTCACGCTTCATGATGGAACATGGAAATCGAATTATTTCGTGAAAATGTTGTGTTACAGAGGCAAATGTAAGCGAGAATCCGATGGTAATTATTCAATTAATGGCTGGGGCTATTTAAAGATGAGGATAAATAGCAGAATTTCGGACACATGTATACGTGGAAAATACACGTAAATAAGGCGAAAATACATGGATAGATACATACATACAACGATTTCTAACAGACAAAAAGTCGTGATTCACTTTAGTTTACGTGTTAAAATGTCTTGGTTGAGTCTTTTAGTTTTCTAGGATTATACATAATATGTATGTAGTATAGTTTCGATGGTCGTGCGTGACTCTCAATTGTCAAAATGACTTTAACGACCGACTATGGTGACACGCAATGCAGCATACAAAAATGTTATTATACCGCAATAACTATACGCTCGATTCGTTTTTACGTTCTCGCGTGAAACGGAAATGAGACATGTGTGCGGCCTCTGGAGTGTTCCGTACGAGTGAGAGAAACTTGTAGAAAAAAATTTTTTTTTTTTAATAAATACATATATATATCAGTCTGTGGGAATGCGTTAATTTAACATAATTCATTGATTCAGAATATTTATTATTTATCATTTCGGAATTTTATCAGTTAATTTTCATAAAATAAAATCTCCGGAAATGAATGACAATGACGTTCCAGCTCTTGATACAAAATTTTAGTTAAACAATGAGGTTTTGTATGACAATATATGAAACGTTGAAGAATATGACCCAAATTTCGGCTCATCGATTTTGAAATTTTGCTCCACGAAATTTGGCTTATTCTGATACGAAATTTGACGAGGAATAACCGAGGAATTTGGAATTGAGAAAAAAAAAAATTTACACGAAAAGAATATTGATTTTAAAAAAACGCCATGAATCTCGTGAAAACGATTGTTTGGTATTGAATTTATTGGTCATTCGACAAATTGTAATTATTATTTTAAAAAAAGTCAATTTAAATCTTATCGTAGCCACGTGGGAGTTAACATGCTGACTGAAATTAATGAAGAAAAAAAAATTATGTGAAAATAGGGAAGAAGGCCATACGAGAGTATATATATATACATGATATACGAATGTATTATGTTATATGGAAATCACGAGGGAATCGCTTCCGAGACCTTGAATTAATATCGAAGCAGCTGCCTATTCAGCGCGGTCACACGTTAATAATAAAAATAAAAAAAATACAATCATGAGAGGGAAAGAAAAAGATGACAAACAGGGGAGGAAAAAAAACACGAAAAAAAAAAAAAAAAAAAAAACGCGTGCTCGATACATAATTCTCCTCTGTGTTTCTCGAGCAAAAAAATAACTTTGTCGAGGCTCCGACGATGTCTCACACTTTTTTCAGTCTCGTTCATTCGTTTATCGTAAATAAGCGAGAGAGAGAGAGAGAGAGAGAGAGAGAGAGAGAGAGAGAGAGAGAGAGAGAGAGAGAGAGAGATGGAGAAGAGCTTATAATCTTGGAGCAGACCGAAAGTGACTTATTAATACACGTGATAGACGTTCTCGTGCGACGAACGATGTGTCTAGGAGGCGCAAAGTTCAAGGAAAACTTGACGAATCCATCTCTCTGTCTCTGTTGTCGCCGTTAAAAAAAAATGAAACATGTGCGCTATATTTATATTGTATGCCTTGTTCTCGCGAATAATGCTTCGATACTGGGTATTGAGAAAAATGCCCGATAACAAACGCAAACAAATTTATTTATTTATCAACAAAAATTGTGATGAAATGAAAATTTTCTTCGAATCAATTGAAATTTTTCAATTTTTACTTAATTTTGCTTTCTCATAAACGAAGCTTTGTTTTCATGAAAAAAAAAACAAAATTTTTCTTGAGATTTCTATGCCAACATGTTCAAAATGTTCTAAAACATCGAAAAAACATATTTAGAAAAATTTTTATGCGTGGGTGTGACAAAATCAGTGTTCACGCTCTAACTTTCGTAAATTTGAAACTGTCAAGCCCAAACTTTTTACACAAATAGTCTGGGGGACGAGAATGAGTGATATTGAATTTGGCAATAATTCATTGAGGGCTTCGGATTTTAGAAAATATTGAAATTTTCGAAAAATGTATGTGCGTGCTCTAACTTTCGCAAATCTGACGCTATCGAGCCCAAACTTTTTACTCAAATAGTACATGGGACAAGAATGATCGGACTTGAATTTGGCAAGAATTCCTTAAGGTGTTCTCATGTTATAAAATTTTGAAATTTTAGAAAAATGTATATGGATGCTCTAACTTTCGCAAATTTGATGCTATCGAGCCTAAACTTTTTCCAAAAATAGTCCGTAGGACAAGAATGATTGGAATATAATTTGGCAAGAATTACATATGGGCTTGGGATTTTAGAAAAATTGTGAATCATGGAAAAATGTATGTGCGTGCTGTAACTTTCGCAAATTTGACGCTATCGAGCCCAAACTTTTTATACAAATAGCCCATGGGACGAGAACGATCGGACTTGAATTTAGCAAGAATTCCTTGATGTGTTCTGATTTTAGAAAATTTCGAAATTTATGAAAATTCATAAGCGTACTTCAACTTTCGCAAATTTATGCCTATCAAGTCACAATGTTTTACTCAAATAGAACGCACTTGCTCATAGAAAAATCGTTGCAAGTGAGATAAAATAATGAAGAAGCAATGTATGCAAACTTATAATTAAATTTTATAAAATTTCATAAAAGCCATTCACGTACTCATACGTATGCATACAATACATACGTCCAAACATTTCACCTAAAAGTGATTATCGAACTATTGGCAATATTTCGAGTGCTCTCCCATAAATATCTAAAAAAAAAATGTAAACTGTACGAAAATAATAAGTGGACAATCGAAAAATTAAAAATCGAGGATTGACATTTTTCGTCGATTTTTTTTTTCGCTAAAACGAGTGCTCGTATTCTCGAAAACGAATTTAAAAAAAAAGAGGGAGAAGAGAGACAGGATGCTGGAAGAACCTTTTTTACCCGTTCTTGAGGAGTCGATGACGTAACAACTCAGAGCAGTAAGGGGAATGAGAGTTGGACAAATAAAACAAACAAAAAATTGTATCAGAGCGTGAGGACCATAGACTCGAATAAAAGGGAAGACCGATGTAAGATGCTTCTCATGCTTTATTGCATTTATTCACTCTCCCTTTCTCTCTCTCTCTCTCTCTCTCTCTCCAGCTTCAATATATATCTCGTCCATTTGCCACAAGCTTCTCCACCCTGATTACGTAATTATCATTGCTATTACCATTGTTAATTACTATTGTTATTGTTATTATTATTATTATTATTATTCAAGGAGGACATAAAGGATGCGGATTGAAGCCTTTTAGTTGCTCTTCCTATTGTCGTAATAATGTTTACAAATTTCGTTGAATAGAGACCCGACAGATTCAGAAAATTTCTAAGAACACACAAAATCGTTTATTATGGTAATTGAATTTCGGGAGACGTGCACGTGATAATGGACTAATTGGTAATGTCTCGAAATGAAACGATGGTTGGATATGGATGTTGATACATATAAATACATTCATATCGATTCAGGGCAAATTACAAACGTTGTGTAACAAAATTTATATAATCATGCGACGCAGGACAGTATCCTGACGTCGTTTAATTGAAATTTTCAAGAAATTTCCATCATTTTCCGTATATGGGTAATTCGAAATTAAATCGACACGTATAGCGTGATCTTTATCGTTTTTTTTTTAAATTACTATTTTTTTTTTTGACGATATCACGTGGGACGATACGAGACAGAAACTTTACAAAAATTGAAAGATTTTTTCTAAACTTTAGGCAAATTGTTATAAAAAAGGGGAGGGGGGGGGAGAGTTGAATGATGTTGAAGATAAATTTTTGAGAAAAAATCTGGAAAATTCGTTTGGAGTTTTTTTTTCGTGACTCTAAGCATGGCAATAAAATGGGCGAAAGAATTTTTTTTTTAATCGTCAGGGTTTAATAATCTGTTGATTTGCCATCGAATTTCCTATACGTCTGCTCAGTGCAGAAGGATCTTTTTCATCGTTCTTACAGTTTACGCATAAAACTCGTTCGCCACGCCTGCGAACAGATTTCTTCGGTATTGTCGAACCGGTTTTTTTTTTTTTTTTTTCATCCCGATGTGCAAGCAGAGAAAAGTGAAGTACGAGCAACGACGATTTAGTAGAAAAATTTAACGAAACATTGTGAATGAAAAAAAAATCATTACATGTTAATTTACTTATTTTCATTACAACCAGGGCCTTAAATTTGAAATTAACTGGATACTTTTTTTTTTAATTACAATTTCATTGAATTATTTTTCATATTTTTTATAATAATTTTCAATTTACCAGCAAGCTTTCAATTAAAAATATAAATTATATAACCGATGAGACTCGTGAAAATTTCTCCCTTCAAGCTCACGAACGAAACTTGAATTTTGGAAACTCAGCTCATTGATATCTGCTCGTGGCAGATATCGATTGGATGGATAGAAAAAAAAAAGTTCAACAGCCCAAAAGTTTGGGATGAGGGTTATGGAGCAAGGAAAACTGTTTGATAAAAGTAAAATAAATTCTATAAAAAAAATTTTTATCGCTGCAACGAATAATTCCATGAATTTTGGAAGTTCGATCAATCGTATATATCATATTCGAAAATTCGTAACTCCGAAATTCGTGCTCGCAGATATTATTGTTATATAATTATTCATACATCGCTTCTTAAGCTTCTTCTTAAATCGAGTAACCTCATGGGAAAAAAAATACTATTATGCAATGAAATAAAAAAAAAAAAAAAAATTGCAAGAGCCCACACACCAAAAATTGCGATAAATATTAAATATTTAATATTTATAGTCAATATTGATCGACAAGAGAAAAAAAAATGCATCACCTTCGAGCAATTTTAATTGATCCAAGATTTTAATGGCATACCGTATTTGTACATTAATTCGATGCCCATAAACGAAAATGAACTGCAACGAAAATTCGTAATGCGTGAAAATTTTGTCGTTCGTAAAAAAAAAAATAATAATAATAATAATTTCGAGCAATCTCACGCACATGTAAAATTGTAATTAATCACAGAACTATTTTTTTTTTTCGAAATTAACTGCCGTTATCTCAATGAAAAAGCAAAGCAATCCAAAAAATGTAATTCTCAAAATTCTACCAGATAAATAATAAAGAAAATACCGGATAATTGTTGAAAATAGGTTATTTGGCTCAATGTCTCAACTATCGGTACATTGACCTTATACGCAGTTCAGCGAGAGATGCAATGACTTCCGGCTCTGACCGGGTGGATGCCCTCGTTCTTCAACATGCACACACACATATATATGTATGCGTATATATATGCAATATCCAAGGGGAGCGCACGACAAGAGATGGAGAGAGAAAAACCTACTTTTATATATGTATACGTATATACGAGACAAAAGGAGGGTTGAGAAGGTTGCGCGCGATTCTATCCCTTGCGGTTTCTTCGCCCCGTTCTTCCTTCCTATCGTTCGTACAACCACCACCATCTTAGTTATCCAAAGAATGGAGCTACGAGAAATATCGTGCGATGAATGGCGAGAGAAGAAAGAACGAAGAAAAAAAAAACAAATGCGGAACTGAGAGTTGGAAAGGTCGGGAACCGATCGACATGCTTATACATACACACACACACACACATATATATATATATATATGGGTGTGTGTGTGTGTAATTTTTTTTCGATCTTGATGAAGCTTGCGCGTCGCAAAAGATTCTCTGCACCCCCGCAGCTCGTCGAGCAACGTTTTGCCATATCTGAAAAATGGACAAACCCTCTCCCTCTCACGCTCTGTTTTTTTTTGTTCATCCTCTCTACCCTCATTCTCTTTTATTTGGAGCTTCGTTGCTACCGCTGCTTGTGCTCTCCTCATTCTATACATTACACCCACGCTCAGAGCGTCGCGACGCCCAGCTCTGCTTTTACCCATCCCGTCTGTGTGCATCGTCGACTCGACGGTATAACCCATCGTCGTCGACCCACTTTGACGTTTCCTCGCTTCTCTCCTCATTCCCTATGGCTCTCATACGGCCATTCAAGTTTCCTCGCTTCGTCTTTTCCCCTCTCGCTCTCTCACTCTTTCATCTATGTGTACATATATATATATATATATATATAGAAAATTAAAGGACTCAACCAAGACATTTTAACACGTAAATTAAAGTGAATTACGACCTTTTGTCTGCTAGCAAATTATGTATTTATCTATCCGTGTATTTTATCTTTATTTAGGTGTATTATTTTTCGTGTATATATGTGCTCGAGATTTATATCTTCGTCTTTTTTTTTTCTAAAAACTCTCTCTGTCGTGCTTACATAGCCAGGCACATCCGGGGCAACTGAAATTCTCCGGAAGCTCGTGCATCGACTTTGCAAAGGCACGAGGGTGTATTTATATATTTATATATATATATAAAGATCGTGTATACAAGGCTCGAAAGTATTAAAGATGCAAAGGGCGGTGAAAAAAAAAAATGGATTAATCGAGAGGGGAAAGAGACTTGAGAATTTTTTTTCCGGAGATATTTGGGGATTTCTTTTGGAGGGGGACATTCGGGAATTCAAAGAGGTCAATTGTGATGATTCAAGATATTCGGAACGTTAAAGATATTTTCGACGTTATTTTTTTTTACAATTATTTTGCAAAATTTTCTTCGAAATAATGAGATTCATTCGTGTTTTTCAGCGATGGATTTAATTGAAATTTACGAGATCATCGACACTTTGATTAAATTTTAAATGATATTCATCAATTTATCGTAAACATTTTTTTTGATAATTGAATTTTTTTCTAATCTTATAAAATCTTTCTATTTATCTAACCCAAAATCAAGCAATGTCAAAATCAAAAATTTCTGCGAAGACGATTGTTTTTTTTTTGTTTATGGAAAAAAACCTTTGAATTTCATTTTTTTTTTCCCTAGAAAGTTCAGCCTTCGGATAATTCGATAATGTTTCCATGCCTATGCGAGAAAATATAAGTAGCTTTTTTCGGGTTCAAATGGTCTCCCGGAACTAAGGCAATTGTGAACGATTATTAGGAAAACGTTTCGTCCGATGGGTAATAATGCAGACACTCGAGGGAGAATAAATCGTCGTGTGTTTCTCCGTGAAGAACGATCTCTATGAACATCATAGAGCTTAATCTTTGAGATGAATGGAGGGTAATATTGGACGACAATTGAGGTGGCAGGAAAAGCTTGGGAAAACGTTTAATTCCCATCCGATGAAGCTCTCTCGCTATCTTTCTCTCTCTATATGGGGTAATATGTGGGGTAATCGTCGTTTCTCGATAGAAATTTTCTGAATGGAAATTGCGTGTGTAATTTCAAAGGATCTTTGCCCCAAAATAGCCATTTTCGTATCCAAGCAGTTTCATGTATTCACCAAAAAAAAGAATTTTAGTAAAAAATTTTTTTTATCAAATTCGATCAATCAAGCCTACGATCAACGAATCACAATAAAAAAAAATTAACAATTCTCTGAAAATTTGATGTCCTAGAATTTTAACGAAGAACTGAAACAATAATTAAGCTTAAAAAATCGTTTTGATTAATATTTCATTTTTTTCCCTTACAAATTATTTAATTATTTATTGATTTTATTCATTGAGATTTGAGAACAAATATTTTCAGGAATATTTCATTTTATTTTATTTCAATGATATAAAATTTTATTTTTTCTACAATTTAATGTGGCATATTTAATAAACTTTTTTTAACGTGAATTACCAAATTATCGTCGTCTCATCATTAAGCTCTTATTATGAGCACTTCACACTGGAACGTCATCACAAAAACGATAAACATCAACTTCATCTGCTCTCTCTCTCGGTGATTCGAGAGGAGATGGAGAAATCCCACGGTAAGAGGGAACAATACTGAAATCTCATCTCGCGGTTTCGACGAAGATTATACGAGGAAGGATATTAAACACACAGGAAAGACGAGGTTTATTTCCGATCGCGAATCGATCTTCAGGTCGTTTAAAACCGTCATTGGAAAACATGAGATTCAAAATTATGTGCTAAATTAATGTTCGTCTATATATATATATATACAATATACATATATACACGTTTCAACTGTTACTAAGAAAGTGGGTCATGCTCTATTGAGGGATCTGAGGAGATTGATAAATTATGGAGGGAATTGTACTTTGTATATAATTTAAAAGAAAAAATAAAAAAAATAGATAGATAAACGTATGAAAAAATATATAAAATGAAAGGGAAGAAGATATTTCACCTAAAGTAAAGTAAAGGAAGAAGTTAAGGGGAAGAGGATATTTTACCTGAAGTAAGACGATTTTTCGGGATTAATTTCAAATTGTGAATAAAGTAAAAAAAATAATTTATAATTCTTCTTTTCCAAAGCTGCCTCGATTACTTTCCTTTGTTTCTTTTTTTTTTTTTTACGTATCGTCATTTTTAAAAAGGTTCTTTTAACAAAATTGTTCCCGAGGGTTTTCCACGAAGAAGCGATACATTTATTCTCATTTTGTTTTTTTTTTTTGTCAAATTTTTTCATACTTTATTATTACTCGTTGGCACTGACAGTTTTCAAATTGTTCGTTGAGTCGAAAAATTTTGAAAAAATAATCATGAAGTGGACGCTGGAACGTCACAACATTGTTTCTATATAGAGCCACTTTCATTGACTATTGTTATTATGAAACAAAATAAGTCAAGGCTCTTTTTTCCGAGCAAAGAGTTTCACATCAGCTGATGGATTAATTTAATGTGCATCGGTCCAAAAACAGATGATACTTTATGGCAAAGATCTCAGTGTGTATGATAGAAATGGTGGTAAACATACTGTCAATGTTCGAGCATTCTCTCTCTCTCTCTCTCTCTCTCTCTCTCTCTCTCTCTCTCTCTCTCTCTCTCGTATAAACATTCAGGGCCACCACCTGTGGAATAAATAACGAGAGTCAATTTTATCAGACGGTGGTATGTTCCGTTTTACTAAAATAGGCACGAGAAAGATAGACATCGATATTACGAAGAGAGGGGTGAAATCTGGTGCCAGCATTTTAACTCCTTCTCTTCGTGAATGGCACGATTACACGTTTGACACGCGACCCATTCGAACCGGACAGACCCCGAGAGAAAAAAAATTATTGAATGAAGAAGAGAGAGAGAGAGAGAGAGATAGAAAAATCGGATTTAAATGCTTCTTTTTAATTTTTCCGTTTCGAAAAATCGTTAAAAAAAATCAAAAAATCATAGCAAGTGCTGAATTTTTTTTCCGAAAATTCAATCTCGAAGTGAAAAAATGATTTCCGGAGTTTGTAAAATCTTTCAAACGCGACTGGATCGAAGAAAAATTCTACCGTTGAGCTAAAAAGATAACCAAAAAAGATGAAACCGAATTTAAAAAATCGTTTTAAATCGATTTTTTTGCTTTTTTTTTTAATTACCCTTCGAAGGCTTTCCGGTGTCGATAATTTTCCAACCCGAGTGCCGAGGTTTATCTTCGCAGGAAGAGAGAGGGGGGGGGGGGATAAAGCAAAGAGTTACACGTATCTATACATATGCCCCACGGAACAAGGCAAACGAGTATACCTGCAGTGTAACGATCAATACTGTACGTGGATATGCATACAGGAGTTTTTATTTTATTTTTTTTTTAATTTTTCTGCACCTTTTTTTCATTTTTTCTTTCTCCCCCGATCTCTCCCATGGGCAAGGTAAGGCAAAAATAAAAATAAATTCCCAATTGTTGATCGAAAAATCGAATTTATCGTTATCATTGAAATATCCGGGTATTGGATAAAATGATATATATATATATTTTTTTTTTTTTCAGTGTTATCAAAAGAGTCGAAATAAATTGCACGAGACTTTGATTGGAGATTTATCGAGATTCGATTGAATAATTGGCCTGAGTCGTATTTTTTTTTTTTTTAATTCGATGCTTATCAACTTTAGCGTAGATTGGTCATAGTATCTCGCTACAGACAGGAAGCTCTCGTCATACAATCGAATTGCACATCTCTGCTTTTCGATTGCGCAACTTCGTGATCCACAATTGCGCGAATTTTTTTTTTTCATTCGCTCGCAGCGAAAAAAAAAACCACGGTAAAAAATCGAAAATTTTTGAGAATTTGGACACTCTCGTACACGCGCCACGCGCGAGTTTGAAAAAAATTGTAATTCCATTCTAAACGTTATACATAAATATCTCAATTTTACGTTAAAATTTTTTTTTAAATCGCGCCCAATTTTTGAAGCGTTATTTAGTATTACTATTATTATTACTATTAGTATTACTATTGTTAGTATTAATAAAATACTAATAATATTAGTAATAATATTAATAATAATATTATTGCTAGTAGTAATACAATTATTATTATTATTATTATTATTATTATTATTATGAGCTGTTTCTGTTGGGACCAATGTGTATATATATCCATATATATATACTTCAATCTGTCATAATCAGCTGATAGACGAAACAAAAAGTTTTTCCTTATTTTTTTTTTTATCGAGGTGTATCGAAATGACAAAGAAAATCGGTCAAATAACGTGCAACAGGAACGCGTGTGTTGTATACACGAGAGTAACGAGGTCTGGCAGGTATATTTGGGGGGGGGGGGGGGATATGAGCAGTCAGCAGTAGTACTGGACGCGGTAAGTAAACAAAGTTTCCCAGCGGCAGTGTCGCTGTATCAATTATTCAATGCGGTCGGGAAGACCTTGCATGTTTCGACCATATATATACCGGGAGCCGGAATGTTTTAAAAATAGGACGTGAACCTCCGCATCGAGTATAATGGACAATTTAACAGTCAAGTCTCTCGTTAAAGAATTGAAATGAAAAAAATAAAAATTAATTTATCGAAATAATTATGGATATAATTATGAAAAAATAATAATTTGGGACATTATTATTATTATTATTATTAATATAATTTATACGAATTTTTCTGACAATTCCCACGTAGACTTGTATTATCGTGCAAGCGATATTTAATTTTTGTTTTTTTTTTTTTTTTTATCTTTGCGTCAATAGCCCGAGCATCTTTTGCTCTGACTAAGCGAACGACACATCTGTCGTATTATTCCTGAAGAGCCGAAAGGATAAAATTGTCGCAAGTTAAAATTTATCTGACCTGAGAAATTGAAAAATTGACGATTTCATTCCATCGTAAAATAATCGTTAACGAGAGAGTTGAGATGACACGGGAAATGCGGAAAAAAAAATATTCATTAATTCGCGTATTACGAGAACGGAAGGAGAATCCGTGTGACAGCGAGGGTGTAATTCGCAGAGATGTTACTTCGTCTTGGGGGGGGGGATTACGAATGCGCGAACGAGTGGTATGCGAGAAGGAAATTAGACTACAATTATCGAGTAAACGACGAGTATTCATATATTTTGATTTTTTTTTCTCTTACACAAAAGACTAAATTAATTCTTAAGATTTTGTGGATTAAAAAAAAAATTCATTGCTTTAAGTAGATTTGTTTTTGCTTAATTTTTTTAAATTCGTATCACGCTCGGTTTTATTTAATGGTTGCATTAATTTTGTTTTAATTTTGTATACGTTAATTTTATTCAAGTTCAGTATCGAGAGGCACATAAATTTAAATGAGACTTTAGCCGCTTATATATATGTAATGTGCGCATTTTTAAATTATATATATATATATATATATATAGTTGGATAATTTTAAAAAATGCGTGAGAGTTGCGCTAGTGCTCGCGCATAAAATTCGCGCCGGACGTGTCGCGCGCGGCATTCGAAATATTGAGACCCCGCGGAGACGAACACGGCAGGATGCACCGAAGGTCATTCTTACCGTGAATCGACGACGGATTTTCTGCAACGCTATATATGTATATATACGAGAACTATCGTAACAATATATATACATATATATATAAGCAGGTATTGTTTATTCACGTATGGAAATACATAAATATAAATAAATATGATGTACAATGTGTACGTTGATTGACTTAAAATATTTTTTGATTTTTTTGACGTTTTTATATCGAATTTTTGGGCTTCCAAAAAAAAAATCGGTAAGAATTTCCAATCGCCCGAAACCTGAAAAGATGGTGAAGGACGAAAAAAAAAAAATTTTTCAACCTTTTTCCCACTTTTTCGAAAACCTAAAAGTCACAAAGTTTCAAATGGCCATAATTTTGCTCTAGATCAAGGGATTTGAGGTTTTCGAGGGTGTTCTGAAAAGCCCTCGAGCAGACTGAGAGAATGACATTCGATTAATTCCAAGATCATGATTTTTTGTGCCGAAAACAGCACTTTGAGAATCGATGATTTTGGGTCCAGAGGAAAATATGGCAAAAATCGATGGTCCGACTTTGAAAATTTGTAAAAAATCGAAAAAATATTGCAGCTCGATGAACCAGGGGGCGTTTTGAAGCCTGAACGATCACGAAGAGAATGAGCACAAGCTGCAGTCTCAAGTCGATCGGGGAAAAAATTTACAGCTATTTTAGTGAACCCATTAATTTTTCGCAATAATTAAAAAAAACTGTTGGATTTTTTTAACTTTCATTGTGGGTCCTGCATCGATGTATTTTTTTCCCCGGCTGATCACGAATCTACTTGGCATTCTCCGTGAATCTAAAAACTTTCATTTCAAAACACGAAAAAACAGGTTTTTTCCGAAAATGAAAATAACAATTAATATCGGATAAAATTTAATGAGAGTGAATAGGTTTTTTTACAAATTTCGAATAAATCACTATTCATCCGATATTATCGATAAATAAAAAATCAAACTCGTAAAAAAAACATTATGATAAAAAATAATAATTTTTTTTTGTCATTCATAACGGTTTTTTTTCATTCAAGCGTTCATCAACCCTCCTTCCTATAAAGCCCTAGCTCCTTCCCGAGAATATACGTATATTTTATTCCGTTTCTCTTCGTTTTCTCGTCTGGCTCATCTATCCCTGAAGTGACGCAGGAGGCTCGAAGTCTTCCTCCGATCTGTGTTTTTTTTTGCAACTCTCTTTTTTTCCCCTCTCTTTTTCTGGCCTGAAATGCACTCTTGCATTTCAGACCAGAGAGTTCAGATCTTTATATAATACAAAGAGACATATCTATATATATTAAAATAATTTTTAAAAAGTGGATCTAAGTTACACTCTCATTGTGATGGTCAAAATGGAGTCATTTAATGCACGAATAATCGTTAAGAGTTCGTGTAAAATTTTGTTTTCCCTTCGCCACGCGTCTTAAGGATGTATGAGCACAAGGTGGCGGGGAATAAGCGAAACCGTGGGCGCAGGTCAGCGCGGTGAGCGAGGGGCACGCATGAAACAAGAGAGAGTCGGACCGCTCATTATCCGACCCACGCGAAAAATTTTCTTAAAATCGATAATTGTATGTCAAAAGGTTCGTTAACCCCCATTTTTTATGGAACGTATGTAATCGTGATAGTTTTCTGAACATTTAACAGTTTTAATATTGATCGTATCTGATCGTGAAAGATACGAATTTCTGTTTCAAAGTTGCGTCACCCCAAAATTCGTATATGGCGTGGGATAAATATCTTGATTTCACAAATTAATTACTCGCGTAAAGAGTCGTTGACCCAGTTTGAAATTTTGCAGGTTTTATCCTATAAACTTCTGCTACACCATATAAAAAATTCAGATTTTTATATGATCGTGAAGCTAGTGCTCATACATCCTTAAAGCCTCTTCGCAAACGGAAATTTTTTTCTATTTTGTTTTTCAATTAAAAAAAAAAAAGCTTCCAAATATTTATCGAGAACATTTGATGCATTTTTTTTTTATCGAATCAGCGACGTTTCCGTCAGAGCGAAAAAAAAATATCGAGTGGTGGCGGAAAGAATATTAAAAAAGAAAAAAAAAATGAATATACGAAGAACGTAATGCAAATTAATGGTTTGTCATTAAACCTCCGATGCGGTGAGGAGCCCAGGGGGCACAACGTTTTGCGAGGGACAATAATCTTCATTACGATTTTTCTGCGCACTCGATACGAATAACAGCAATGAAACGACGAAGAGTCAAAGGCAGATAGCGTAAAAATGCATTGCCATCACTTGACGAGTCTTTGTCGTGCCTCGGCATTAACGACACATGACATTATTACAGAGTCTTTTGAAAAAAGAAAAAAAAAATTTCCTTCCTTCTATTCCTTCCCCCGAAAAAAAAAACGCCCACATCCCGTGTCATCCTTTATAATCTCATTCCACGATACGCGCAGTATTCATTTCGTTTTCACGAGTTTTCGCGACAAGATCAAAGTCTCGATCACTTTAAGTTGGGTCGAATTGTTTTTTTTTTTTTTAATAAACAAATCAATCGCGTCTAGTGGAGTCAGTGAAAAAAAATCACTCCATATATAATAATAATACTAATAACAATAATAATAGAAAAAAAATTGATATATATATTAAAATATATACGATGATTGGAAGGCTAACGTCCGTTTTACTGATCTTCATGACTCTTAAAGGCATTCGCGATGTTTCCGCCGAGGTAAGACACCTTCAACGTGACCGGTTCTAATTAACAATGCAGTGAAATACGTGTGGATTTTCCCGCAGTCCCGATCGACGAAAAAAAAAAAAAAAAATTAATAACAATGATGGGAACGAAAAAAAAAATCCAATCCTCGAAAAAAATTTTATTTCGAGTTAATTTTCGCAGCTTCCGGCTTTTATTACACCGGACATAATTGAAATGGTACATGAAGACAAGGTGCGATGCATGGGCAAATTTGGAACGACGCAAGGTAAATGAATGAAGAATGAAAAAATAAAATAAAATTTATCGATATAATTTCAGTTTGCTGAAAGCTCGAAGTGACAATGAAAATTTCGTAATTATCGTCGATTGAATTGAATTAAAAACAAAATCATTTTTTTTTAATTCTTTCATCCAGATATGATTGATCAGGTCAACGATGGAAATATTCTCAACGATCCCAAGCTTACTTGTTACATGCACTGTCTCTTTGAATCATTCGGTATTGTAAGGAAATGAAAATAATTATTAATTAATTAATTAATCATTATTTTTAATCAATATTAATTGATTGATTAACTCACTTATTATAATTAAGTTATAATTGATGAAATTAGTTGATTAACTAACTAATTAATTAATTAATTAGTTAGTTATAAAAAAATTATGTGATTGACTAACTAATTAATTAATTAATTAATTAGTTAGTTAATCACATAATTTTTTTTATAAAGAAAACATTGGAAAAATTTATTTAAAAAAATTTTACAGCTCGACGAGGACACGGGTGACTTTGAGTACGAGATGCTTCTCGGAATGCTCCCGGCAGATGTACAGGAGCAAGGACGAACAGTTCTCTCAGCCTGCGCCGAAGAATGTAAGAATTCATTTTCTTTTTTGGAAATTTTTCGTTTGATCGTGAAAAAAAAACAAAAATTTCAACAAATAATTCGTAATCGCTTTTGCATTTCTAGCGGGTGCGGATCTTTGCGACAAGGTGTACAAGATACTGATGTGCATTCAGTCCAAAGCCCCAAGCGTAAGTTTTCATCCGATTGTCAATTATACTTGTTAGTTTGAAAAAAATAAATTATAGAATATTATAATATATAATAATATTATATTTCATAATAATTATATAATATAATGTAAAATAGGCATAAGCACTTTCGTTATCATAGAACAATATTTAAAAAAAATATATATATTAATTGAAATTTTTGGGCTTTTGAGAATCGTTCACCGCGGCCGAAGGTGTCCTTAAATTTTTCTTCGTCTCTCGTGAGACGGTCGAAAACGTGTCGGTTAAGAAAAAAAAAAAAAAAAAAAAAAAAAAAACTGGTTTCGTTCACGCGACGGAATTCGACGACTATTTGAGTATCAACGTCGATCATGGAGGGTCAGAGAGTGGAGATTGCACGGGACGAGGTTAATCCTGTTTTTCTTCAACAATTTGTACATGAAGATCCAACGAGCCTACTAGAATTCCCGAGAGGAATTTTCGTATTTTTTTTTCAAACTTCGAGTAACATTTTTGTTTTTTTTTTTTAATTTTTTTTCCAAAGTCAAAAATTTTTACGCTTGATTGCCGGTTTCGTGCTATCTTGCCGCCCGATAAAATTTATAAATTCAAAAGAAAAACATTCACTCAATTTTTTTGTGCACCGGAATAAATTCGAGTTCGTCACAATAACGAATTTTCATTTCATAGTTACGAGCAAATTATGTGAATGCAACAATGAATTCTGAAAATTCAAAATTTCGAGATATTCGAGCGATTTTCGAATTTTCAGGATTTTAATTCAATTTTTTAAATTTTCAAAAAAATTCGAAATTTCATATGATCCAAATTCCACGCAAAAAAAAAACCAAAATGCACACTCTCGCGATAATCTATTCGTGTGAAAAAAAAAATTGCCGAACATCTCAAAATCTGAGAGAGCTGTGAAGCGATCGCAGGCAATTTTGGGGAAAAAAATTAATCAAAAATTCATAAAATCTGAATGACAATCGATTTTTCGCGACTAGGCTCTCTTAGAAATCCAAAATAGTGCTCAAAATCTGTCGTAAGATACGAAAAATCACATGACGTTTTTTTCCGAATCATTTTTCGAAAAGAAAAAAAAAACAAATAATTTCTCATCACGATTTCAGATGTGCTTCATGCTGTGAGACACGAGGCACGTTCGCCGAAACTATACCGATCGAGACGTGAAGCTGGGAGATGAGAAATCTAGGATGCCGTACGGTATATTTATATACACATATATATACATATATATATATACACATAATAAAAAATAATAATAATAATACATGATCCCCGCGGTCCGGTTAAACATTCGAAATTTTTCATCTTTCTGATTCATCTCGGGAATGTAAAATTCGAGGCAACGAGCGTTGAGTTAACCGTCCGGCGAGTTCATACAAATATTTACGATTAGAAAAAAAAAAAAAGACCAAACCTGCTACAGCGATAGAATATCCGAGTGCGTTGGAGAATCAATAGTAGAAAAATAAAAAAAATTGTTAACGAGTGTACGAATTTTTAATTCTTTTTTATTTCCAAATATGAAAGAGGATGAGTGTAAACTGACCATGACCCAATTTTTCTGTCATTAACGATACTTCGAAAAAATTAATATATTATTTACACAATTTTTCGTCCAATCGATGTCATCATAATTATTTTTACCCCCTCTCCGAATTAAACGGAGCATTAACCTTGCATTCACCACTCCTTATCATCGTTTTATCATTAAAAATAAATTTTTGACTATCGTTATAATCATTTTTTAATTAAACCTTGTTCCTGGTAAATAAATAAAAATTTAATGCGTTCAGAGATGTGTAAATTCAGGTATCGTAATCATAATTTTCCTCGGTATACTCTCCTTCGTCCGGTATACACCTAATTAGCAATTTAACTCGTAGAATTTAATGAGAAAATTACCGAGGGTCGAGAGAGAGAGAGAGAGAGAGAATGAGGGAAGGACCGGAAAAGCCTGGTAAAAAATATTAATATATTGCGGAATTTTGTTTGATGATTGATAATTATAATGATCTGTTTAGATGAAAGGGCGTAACTCTGAATTATGAAAAGGATCAATCGAGCCTTTTTGTGTGTCATCGATCGATACAAAGATTTCTGTTTATACGCAGAAGAGATAATTCAGGTTAAGGTGTCCATTTTCTTGCTGTTACAATATAAGTGTGCCGAAGGTGCCTCGGTGTCTACTCCGAAACTAATCGACCTGAGAGTCCAATAGTAACGACACAGCGCACACAACATACACATCGACTGTGTATGAATACTTGTAAGAACGAGATCCAACAGAGTTATCATAAAGTGTGTGTTTGCATTAGCAATAATGAGATTTAGACGGGAAAGAAAAAAACGACGAGAGTGATCCTCGAAATATAATTCGATTTAGTTATATTTTTCGTAGGGGAGAAAAGCTGTTACGTAAATGGAAGATCGCAAGCATTTTTCCTTCTCGAAAAGTACAACTAAAAAAAAAAAATAAAAATAAAAATGAGCACAGTAAAATCGAAATTACATTTGTAAATTGGCAATTTTAATTGCCGTGTAAATTCGTTGCTAAAATTTATCGACGAGCTGGAGTCTTGGATAAAAGCCTGTAATTCGATGATTAATTGAAAAAAAAAAAAAAAAAAAAAAAAAAAAAACCCAATCTTTAATGTCATATCGAAAAAATATAGTTTTTGAAAAAGTATTTTCAACGAATATTCCAAAAGAGAGCCGCGTCACTTATTCTTCGTTCGATCTAATATATGTGCATTTGACATAGTAAAAGATAAAAAAAAAAAACGCTATAAATTTGCATTGAGATCGCGTAGTTTATTGCGATTGCCTGGACGATGATTATTCATAGAGTTTTTTTTTTTCATAAAAACTACTTTGGACGTTTCGCGATAAAAAAAAAAAAAGATTGTCCATAAATTTAACACTTCAAATAATTCCACGTAAAAATTAGTAGTACATTTGTAAATAAATTGGCGTAATGTTTGAAAATTGAAAATTATTCAATATCTAGTTCAATGAATCCACGAAGAATCTCCAGGAAAATTGAAATCCGACCGTTGTAAAGAATTAAAAAAAAAAAATTAATCCCTTAATTAATTGCAATAAACCAGATAATTTCCTCATAAATCGATAATCGTTTTTTTTTTGTTGCTATAACTACCATTTATCTGTCGAATGAAACAAAGAATAATTGCCGCAGCTCGCTTGCAGAATCTCGTAACAGTAAAAAAAAAAAAAAAACGTTTATCATACATCCAGAAAATCCTGCAATCGTAAATTAGCATTTTTCTAAATAAAGCTACACACACATTCGAGCATCCCTAAGGGAGAGAATTCTAAACGTGATCTACGAACATCAACTACAATATACAAACACGAAAGTGCGAGAGGGATAAAAGAAGAAAAAAAAAGGACAACAACGGCTAAGCGAAATGACAACGGCGTCGTCGAGCAGCGAGAAAAAGGCAAAAAAAAAAAAAAACTACGATAAGACCATCGGCAGCGAGAATTTTGGATCGTGGTATAGCAGCCGAATAGCGAAAAGAAAAAAAAAGTTAGAGAAGGAGAAAAAAAAAAAGGAAAACAAAGAAAGCCAGCCTAGTTGTATTAACCATCGAGTACCTTGAGGTCGATAGAGTGAATGGCAACGGTGTTCGAAGAAGAAGAGGAGGAGGGATCTTTAGCGTTGTCCAGGCTGTTAGCGTTGTTGTTTACATTCGGCAACGAGCCACCACCCTTGTACTGATTTCCCAGATTAATGTGAAGATGTTTGCCGCTGCTCGATTGCGGCGGACTCGCACCTGCACTCTTGACGGAGAGCGGTGCTTCCGGCACACCGGCTGTTCCCGTCGGACTAGCCCCGACCGAACTGCTCGCCGACGCCACCTGAGCAATTTTCCGGTTTTTATTCATCACAGGCCCCCAGAAAACAAATTTATTACGAAGCAAAACCTTCACCATCGTTCTACCATCGCTACCGCCAACATTAATTGTATTCGACAAAAAAAAAAATACCCTTATCCATTAACCCTCTGGCTTGACTCACATTTTTGCATATGTTTTTTATACACTTGGGGTCCCGGGGACTCCGCTCTGATTTTTCGTCGTAACTACGCCTAAAATAGAACTTATTAAAATTTTTTTTTTAGAACGTGCAGACGCGAATATCGATTCTGCATACAGTCCGACCTCTGAATAAGAACGGTAAAGCCCCCAAGGGGAAGAGTTTTGTCTATATTTCTGGTACCCCCACCAGGCGCGCGCTCCACGCTCAAGGACTCGCTCTGTCTCTCTCTCGGAGACTCGCTCTGCTCGGAGCTCGGAGTTCGAGTCGGAGTGGGGGAAGCGCTCGAACGAGAAATAGGGGAACCGTTCTTATTCCGGGCGTTCTTATTCGGAGGTCGTACTGTATTTTGCTGGGGTCCCAGGGGGTTTCCCGTTTGTTGAGCGAGGATAAGACTCGACGACAACATGTTATTTATTAATATTAATTTTTTTATTCGTGAGTTGAATAAAGTTTTTTTTTTAATTAATATTTCGATCACTCGAACTTGAGCCAGAATTTATTGTACCGTAACAGTCATGTCCAGAGAGTCGTGTGAATTTTCATAAACTGTTCTTCCAACTTTTCTCTGATAGAGCTATATTTATTATTCTTTGCTTGGTATGTCGCAGTTAACACAGAAATTACGAATATATATATATTTTTTTATTTTTTTGAGAATTATTTTTACCTAACTAGGATTCTTATCGAATACACTCAAGCCTTGTTTTACTTTGCCACACATTTCATATCATGGTCAAACCTGTATTTTACGCCCCGCATATGTTTTTGCACTTGCGTGTGACGTAATAGAGAAGGGCCGAACTTGGAATAGAGTACCATCAACCGATAATAAAATTAATTATTTATCATTTTGATATAAATATGATAATGGCGATAAATAATTCTTATCAGTATGATAACTTTACGAAGTTGCCTGAAATGAGAATACTTGACATTAAAATTTGATCGATACGCACACGTACGGTATGTTCAATTTTTTTTTATCGAAATTTTTACCCATATTTTGATTTTTTTAAATTCTTGTCAATTGCACTTGATCCTGGGTGACTTCAAACTTATATATTACTCGAGTTAGTATCCTTCTGTTTCGTCTTACACACACACACGTATCTAAAAAAAAATATACGAACGATAAATTTTCAGCTATAGTATTGATTGTGAAAATTTTGAAAGACTATTGTTGAGTTTCAATTTTTATTTTTCGTATTTATGCTTTATTATTAACGGTGTTTTCGAAACTGGCCAAGAGGGAGCTTCTACTTTAATATAATAATAATAATAATAATAATAATAGAACAATGAAAATTGTTATCGCGTCTTTGTATGACTAACCAATGTTAAATTACGGTGCGTGCATTTATTGAATGTCTTTACGTGTGGCCAGCTTTTTTTTTCAAATTTATATCCCTTTGTGCCATATCACATGTTTGTGTATGTGTATATACATGCCAAAGTGAAATTCAATTTCGATCGCGTATAACGCGACCTTTCTGTACGCCTCTCCTTATCGCTTTAGGAGAGACGCACGTGTCTTTGAAACGGCTTTTTTTTTTATCGCACACGGCCTCACACGCGAAACGTGCCGGAGCAGCGTTTTGTAGATTTTCGAATGCACAATGAAACAATAGCCGGTTGGGTTGGGATGCACCGAGTTGAGAAGTAAAATAATCTTTTTCGTAACACGTGCACACGGAAAGTGGGTCTTTTTTTTTTCCTCATTTCGGAGCGGAAAATAAGTCTTTTTGAGCCAGGATTTATTTCGTTAATTTTTTTTGTCCTAGGACAAAAATTCTGGTCAAAAATGAAAATAATTGTCCTCTAGTTCCGAGTGTCACCGCGCGCGGCGACACTCGAAACTCTCGGATATAATTATTTTCATTTTTGACCAGCATTTTTATCCACGGACAAAAAAAATTAACGAATTGAATCCTGACTCAAAAAGAATTATTTTCTGCTCCGAAATGGGACGAAAAAGAACCACTTACCGTATGCACTCGTTACAAAAAGTATAAGTATGCAGGGCGGACAGATCGACAGTAATTTTTGACTCGGGTGAAGTTGTCTGAACTCGACTTCACCCTGGTCAAAAATCACTTCCGTCCTTGCAGCATAATGTACTATTTTGTTCAGATAATTCTTATTAGAATTATGAAATATTAAACACTTTTTTTTTCATCCTGATGGATAAATTAATATGATTACAGTTTATTATTATTACTATTATTATTGCTGTTATTATTTTTATTACTGTTATTATTATTATGGCAATTAATTAAGCAGTTTTCGTATCTCTGTATCTTTTCATTCATCACCGACCGTAATTCCTCGTGTATTAATATGGATACAGTTTTTTTTTAATAAAACACACGAGCTCCCGACTGCCAACGATTACACAAATTTTATTATTATCATGATTATTTCGTGGACCCGCACAGAGCGTCCAAAAAAAAAAAAAAAAAACTGGAACGAGATTTAAAAAAAATAAATAAATGAAAAATAAATTTCACGACTTAAACGTGTGAGTGTGTGTATATAATGCCGGGGCCAAGTACGGAACAGTGTGATGAGGTATACGCTATTTTTGTATTCTCTGAATTTCAGAGCATGTGTACATACGCCGCAGCTTTTTCACGTGAAAATCCCGGGAAAATCTCGCGTACTTTTCACCTCCATTCCCCTGACAGAGCAAATTACGTATAAAACGAGAGCATTTTTTTTTAATTTTTTATTTTTTTAAACGAGGTAACCATTTTGAATCTTTTCACGATGAAAAAACATCGATTTTCGTTGAAACTCACGAGCTTGGCATTTATACTTTTTTTTTTTTTTTTTTTAATATTCATTCATTCTGGATAATTTTTTTTTAAATCTTCAATTAATGACAAAAATATAACTAACCGACAAATTGTCAAATTAGTAAAAAAAATTAGATTCAGCAAGTAACCGAGTCTCTGCATTTTGACATAAAAACAAAAAAGATATATATATATATATATTCATTAATGTATGCTAAAGTTTCGAGAGCACGACGAGATATCGGGAGAGAGGCACAGATATATATATATATATATATATATATATATATATATATATATATATATATATATATATATATGTCGTTGTTCGCATCGATCGGTGTACACCGGCAGTATCACAGCACCTATATATATAAAATGCCAAGCAAAGCACAGCCACCGACGAGTATCCTATCGCGCAAATTTTGTTTGTATCCTTGAAGAAAAATTCACGTTGCTCAAACACCAGGGGATTCTACTCCCCGGTAGATAAATTATGAATAATTTTTTTTTTGAAAAAGAGACACGTTTTTTCCCAACAAGATTAAATTACGAAAAAGTAAATAAATAAATCGTAGTAAAGTACGAAAAAATTATTGAATAAAAACAATAAAATAACTGTAAAAGACAAAAATAAAAAAGAAAAATAACAAATTATACAGGAACTGAAAAAAAATGTATTGGTAATACTCAAAAGGATCGCTAATTAACCGAAAAAAAAAACAAAATAAAATGCAAACTATTATTGTGTTCACGAAAAAAAAAGTTTCTTAATAATATTGCCCAATTTTTTCGACGCCAATCACGCAGTAGTCAGACTGATACGATCGCGTCGAAATATTGTTTGCATTTTTTTTTTTTTTTTTTTGCAAAAACAAAAGTATTTCGCGCAGTTTCATGCAATTATGATCATTATAATAAATCTTTTAAAACGAGAATTCGAATCGGCCGTCAACACTTGCGCAAAGAGTACGTGCGCGGAGTACGGATAACGAATCTCCGTATCTGGTGGCGCATACGTTCATACGAGGTGGATGTCCTCTCGTAACATGAGCCGATTTATCATAAATTCGCAAGAAAGCTTCTTCATTAAAAAAAAAAAAGAAAATCTCAATTTTTTCTTCCACTATTCCTTGTAAAAAAAAAAAAAATGTACTCGAAAATTTTGAGTATATCGCAAATATGCAGAATTTTTCACGAAAAGAATAAAATGTGAAATGTTGAATTCACAAAACAATATTCACGTAGAAATAAAATAATTTTTTGGCCTTCGGGACACCATAATTGAGAATGCTTTATACATTCATAGCCAAAAAAAAAAAGATATCGAGGTGTGAATCTTATTTAAGATGGAACATGGATTTTGAATATTAATAATAATTCCAAAAATATGATTTATAATATGACGCAAGATATAAAATTTGCGAATTTTCGTGAATAAATATGATTTTTGTAAAATAAATTTTCTCCCACAGTTCCGTTTTAATTTTTTTTTTAATGCATTATTTAATAATTAAGATAATTTTCTATTGTTCAAGATAACTGCACTCGCGTCAAGTATATTTTATTATTTCACGGATCGGAGAGAATGATGAAAGAAAAAAAAATTCGTTCTCAATGTAGTCAACCACTGAATGAAAAATTTTGTGCCAGGGCCAGTGTACCTCGAAAATAAAATATATCGTCAAGCGATCCATGGTCGTTAAAATATTCATGATGCTCTAATCAGATTACCCAATCGACATGTTGTGCGGGAGTGAGGGATCCACATAATATTCAGACAGATATTGAAACGATATTTCAAAATATTAACCACGCGTACTTACACATATATATATGCATATGGGGCATTCCACGCCAACTGGACCAGTGTTAAGCCCCGACCATCTCAAAATCATTTCATGTTTTTTTCTAATATTCCACTCGTTAACAAACGCGACCAGAATTTTTTTCAAATTTTTTTATTAAACCGTTCATTTTTTATAAATTTTTTAAGTCGATTGCGAATGCCCATTTTTAAAAATCTGAAAAAATACTCAAAAATCCAGCGAATGGCACAAAACACCCCCCGTCAAGGAAAACGTGGGCCGAATTTTTTTTTCGATTTTTCTATCACTTAATTCGGAATTTTGAAAATTTTAAACCCAAAATTAACACAGGATCAAATCGTAAGCGTCAAATAAGGGTCAATTTACTTGTAAATGTTCGGTGTCACTAATTCGATGATGCGCCACTCTAGTTATTAAAAGATACACGATTAAATTGACCCTTATTTGACTCTTACGATTTGATCCTGTGTTAATTTTGGGTTTAAACATTTCAAAATTCCGAATTAGGTGATAAAAAAATAGACAAAAATTCGGCCCACGTTTGTGTCATTCACTGGATTTTTGAGAATTTTTTCAGATTTAAAAAAATGGGCATTCGCAATCGACTTAAAAAATTTGTAAAAAATGAACGGTTCAATAAAAAAATTTGAAAAAAATGGTCGAGTTGGCGTGGAATGCCCCATATGTATTTTTGTGAATGACGAAATCTTTCAAAATATCGTTTATATCAATATATAGACCGTTTTTTTTTTTTCCCCACTGAAATAAATTCTCAAGGAACGGTTTAAACATTTGCCATGAAACTCTTGGAAAATCGCTCGTGATAAATGATGAAAATATTTGATTTTCTTTATGAATACATACAGCACGAATTTACAAAAATTTCTTGAATTTTTAGTATAATCGAAAAAAAAAATTTATGATACATTGAAAAAAAAATCTATAGTTCTCATTGTTCGAAGCCCAGGAATATACAGCTGGTTAAAATGTGCTCGAACCTAAACTGTCGTGGAACCCGAGAGATAAAAATTTCAACGTACATTTGGCTCACACTTGGTAAAAAAAAAAAAATGTGTAGGTATGCTGAATTACACAGTCAAGAAGCCATCTCTCTCTCTCTCTCTCTCTCTCTTTCTCTCTCTCGGTGTGGGAATAAGAGACGAGTGCGAACGCGAGCTTTTGCTCCACTTCGTCCGCTTCCTCGGCGAGAGAATCGATCGAACGTTGAAACTTCTCTTCGAGGTCCCGCCGAGTTGCTCTCTCTCTTTCCCTACCTCTCTCTCTCTTTCTCTCTCGGGATATCTTGCATTCACGAAATACATGTGCTGTACGAAGTAGATCGTCCACACCCGAAATCTCAAAATATTCGACGAATTCAAAATAAAATATGAAATTTTAAAATCTATTGATTTTTATTATGTAATATTTTTTCATTCATCGCACATTTCATTCATTATTCGTATCCCTCATTCTCAAGCGATCCAAGGAAAAATATTATAAAGATCAATCCTTCGATTTTTTGACGCGATTTTTTTTTGTTTTATCAGGAAATTGCTAAAAAAAAATTCCTACCGCTGCAGAGGATCTCTGCTGGCTGAAATATTTTTTTTTTCTACGATCTATAATATGAGGAAGGGTTTTTGGAAAAGAGAGAGAGAGAGAGAGAGAGAGAGAGAGAGAGAGAGAGAGAGAGAGAGAGAGAGAGAGAGAGAGAGAGAGAGAGAGAGAGAGAGAGAGAGAGAGAGAGAGAGAGAGAGAGAGAGAGAGAGAGAGAGAGAGAGAGAGAGAGAGAGAGAGAGAGAGAGAGAGAGAGAGAGAGAGAGAGAGATTAGAAAAAATAAAAGGGATGAATTTGAGCGAAAAAAAGTCAAACAAAAATTTCGATCATGTAGAAAAATATTCAGATCGATATTAGAAATAAAAAAATTTCATTCTTTTGGTATACAATTGTACCATTGCGAGGGGAAAAAAAAATAATCGATCTCAATATTCGTCACCGTGATCGCTCGTTTCGGTTTTTTTTTAACAATTTTTTTTTCTGACAAATAAAAAAAAATTTTAAAGCCTTCCTATCGATAGCTGTGGTAAGAATCCAGTAGAGTGTCGTCCTACCGAATTTTCGTTTATGCTCAACGTATACCGGTGCATTTCGGTTTACAACAACGCTTTTTTATCCTACCCCGAAGCTCTTTCTCTCTTTTTCTTCTGTTCCCAAAAAACATTTTGTACTCGGCAGCACTCTAAAAATCTCTCTCCCTCTCTCTCTCTCTCTGAGCTCTTCAGACGAGGGGGCACGTTGTCGTCGTGCCATCAAACGATCGTGAAAATACAGATACGAGAGAGAATGAGAGAGAATGAGAGACAAGGATATATCCGCACTCGACGACGTTGCAGTAGAAACAGCAGAGCAGCACATCTACATTTCTCGAGCACGAATATATATACATATAGCGATAAATACTACACATGAGAGTGAATTTTAACTCGTGTGTGTTTCTCTCTCTCTCAACTGTAGGTGATTGCTCTCCGAGCGCGGCAACTTGCCCGGGTAGTATATGAGAACAGAGGGGGTCAGTGAGAATGGAGAAGGGAGAAAAGGCGAGAAAAACGTTACACATGTATATATATATATATATATATATATATATATATATATATATATATATATAATAGCGAGTGGCACAAAATGCGGAATAAGCTGAGAACGAAAGAGAAAAAAAATGGAAAATGTATATCGACAGGCACAGTTGGGAACGTAATGGACTTGTATTTCCATCCAGATGTAAAAATCAATATGAAAAAACAAAAAATAGCAGCATAAAGTTTATAAAGTTTTACGATAATTCCAAATTTTTTTTTTCTTCAAATTTCGTCAAGTATTCCAAGAAATTAATTTTCTTCTTCATGAATTTCATAATAAATAATTTTTACACGCAATTTTTCTCATTAGTCTGCCAAAATTGTTCGCCATGTTGACAATAAAAATTTTTTTTTTACAATTATTATTGAATAAACCGTGTGAAACGATGCGAGACATTCACGAGATTTTCAATGAAAATTTAAAAAAAATTGCTCCAAATTTTACAAGCGTAATATCGTTGACTTCGATGTAACAAAAAAAAAATCACGTTTTTCTCGTCAATTTACGATAAATTATTGAAATAATTTCTACAAATTTTCGTGAATCGATTGACGATAATTTAAAAAAAAATGGATTCTACTGTCGTATGTGTCAGTGACATAAAAAAGAATCGCAGAGATGAATTCTTCAGAAAAACAAAAATCACCTGCCCCGAATCAATTCTCACGATATTTCGCACAATAGAATTACAAAACTGATAAAAATTGCGAATTCAAGTTCTTATAATTATATCGAGTTTTGACATTCATGAATCATATTATATTTCACGTTTTAAAATTTTTCATTGACATCTGTAAAATTGAGAAAAAAAAATCCCTGCACAATAAGTATCAATGTTTAAAATCAAAGTTAGGAAATCTCGATGCTATTAGGATAGTGTCACGAGTCATATTTGACGTTGCTTACAGCACTAATTCATCTATTGTGAGAATCCATCAAAACATCATTCCCAGAATATTTTATATAATTATCATTGTCGCTGTGGAAGAAAGTCCTCGAATAGGTAATTTAAAACGAAAATTGTTTCATCACGTCCAAGTAACATAAATATGCATTTATATATATATATATATATATATCAGTGGCCTAAAACTCAGTAAACTCGTCGAATCAACGTCCTGTTATTTTAGCCATCGATATATATATTTTTTTTATCGACATAAAAGCAATTATTTGTTTTTAATTTCTATTATGACGAAGATACCCTTATTTTACACAAAAATCAATATATAAGTATATTAATTAAAGATATATACATACATCTCTGGGAGAAATGTATAAAAAATAAATTTTCCCAAAATATGGCATAAAAAAAAAATTCGCATATTTTATATTTTTATTTGTCCGCATAAGGAAAGGGGGGAGGGCATAGATAGGCGTCAATAAAGAGATCATATGTACACGTTGCACGAACATATATATATATACATGTACGGCGCCGCAACGAGGGTTTCCCGCTCGGTTGTTTACGTTTTTGACGTCCGGAACTCGCAGCTCCCCGTGTGTGTTTAAATCCAACACACACACACACACACACACACACACACACACACACACACACACACACACACACACAGAAGCGTGCGTATAACACAACTATCCGGATCAAAGGTAGAGCAGGGAATGGAGGGAGCACTAACCGAAAAGTATACACGCGCGCGCACATGTATGTGCATATAGAACTGAAAAAAAAAAAAAAAAAAAACATTTTTGGAATCCTTACTCTGCTCGTGACATCGGAAACCTCGCGCATTATAGCCTCGAAAGCGGCAGTCTCCTCGGCCTGCTTCTGGTTGAGAAGAGCGATCTTTTCACTGAATTTTCGTGGATTCGCCATGATGTCCGGGGGATAAAACACGCGCACGCAAACACAAACACACGAGAAACACGATCGGACACTATAGCGAGAGAGAAATCGACTCGCATATAAGATATACACGAGCCGGACAGAGTGAGAGTGAGCGAGAGAAATACGCGCGAGGTGGCGCGCAACTTGCTCTCACGCACACACACACACACGCACACACACACACAAAACACTGAGTTTTTGTTTTCCCCGTCGCTCGAAAATTTTTCAAAATTTCACCAAAAGAAACGAAAAGAAAAAAATTGTCCCACACGAATATATATATTCTCTTTTAAGCGAAGAAATAAAAATAAATTATCGTCACTTTTGGTACACGAAGCACGATTGATAGATCGCGCGTGCCGCGACAAACTGCACGCTCTTTTTCCTTATTGCACAAGCACAGCGCGAACACACGTACACGCGGACACCCACACACACGACTCCATTTTCTCCCTCTTCGAAGCTTCTTCCACACTCTTCGAGACGCAACTCACGCATGGACGCGCATTTTTTTTTTTTTTTTTCAAAGTTTAGTTTATTTTTCACCCGCGACGCACTCCGCGATCCACTTTGATCTCGGCGCAAAATTGCCAGATTATACTTGGCATGGAAAACCGTTCGCGGAATGAGCGGAAAAAAAAACGATGAATTTTCTCGTTTTTGTTTTCTTTTGTTTTTGCTTTAGTGACCCGCTACCGATTTATTATAAAACGGACACGCAGCATATGAGGACGATGAGGGTGAGAGAGAGAGAGAGAGAGAGAGGGGGAGAGAGAGAGGAGAGGAAAATAAAGATTGTGGCGTGTGGCACACGCGATACCACGAGCCGTTAAACGGAGCGCACAACGACGGTAGCTCTCGACTCTTCGCAAGTCTCTCTCCACCACCTACACCCCTTCTACTTGCTCACCTAAGCGCTCGCACAACGCCCGACCGTCCGTCGAAATTTAGCACGAAAAAAAAAAGTACATACATATAATATATATATATATATTTATATATTGTATAAAACCGACAGCACACACACCACGATATGCGTGTATATTGTAAAGCCCGCGACGTTTTACCCACTGCCTTCTCGATCGGAGAACTGACGGTCACTGATACGGGAAAGATTATCGCGGCGCAGCGCGACACGCGCATCGCGCATGAAATGTTTTTTGCCCGGCCATTGGTCCACCGTTTTACTCCCTCTCCGATGCCGCCAGCAGCACCCGTCGTCGCGTTTCGACCGAATTATCGCACAACACACATAGTTTTGGGATCGGATCGTATGAGCGGTTTTTAATCGCGTCGCAGTATATAAATTCCGATTTTCCGCGTAAAAAAAAAAAATTCTCTGCGCCGGACCCGCAATATGATCGCGCGCGACACACGACGGATTTCTTGCGAAGCCCCACGATCGGCGACACTATATTATTATGATGCTTGTTTTTTTTTTTCGTTTCACACTTTATATTTCACTTCGTTCTCACTCTGTATCTTGTGTCTTGATAGATTTTTAATTTATAATATTTCTATTGTAATTGCAAGAGTTTTGTTTAGCTTCATACACGTTTAACCGCCGTGTATAACGGCGAAAATAGTAATTTACGATCGTTCGGCGATGGTGACGCCGCTCAGGGTTGAACTAGAGAGAACTATGCAAGCAAAATCGATCGGTATAACAGATTTAACGCAGGAGTCTGTGTTATCGATCGAAAGCAAATGTGGATATAGCGTTTTTTTACAAGATATAAAAATAGAGATATACAGTACAAATTTTCATATAATTTAATTCTGGTAGGAGTGGGTCATTATCGGATAAAACTTGGCAAATTTTATCTACAGAAATAAATCGGAATAATGAAAATATTATCCTGCTAAGTAATCTGCACTGTTATTTTTCAATTAAATTCGAAACAAAATGACATGTAAAAAGGGGCAAGCGGCTATGAGAGACGGCTGTTGCAATTGCGGTTAAGAAATAACGACTTTTACTGTAGCTAATACTTTTCGATGAATGCCATAATGCCAATCACGCATGTACGGTCGATAATTAAAAAAAAAAAAAAACAGAATTTTCATGACCGTGAAATGGAATTTCACCGAATGCTTCGATGTTTTCGAAAATATTTACGATAACCGAATGGCATATTAATTGCAATTTTGATGACCGACCGAGTCACAGCATCGCACACATAAACAAGAAGCGATCACATAACCTGTTCTGTTCGCGAAGAACAACGCAAACCCGCAAGATCGAATTTCCCACTCCGATGATTTTTTTTTATCCCTTTCCTCTAGAATAAATTTCTCGATTGGATAATTCCTGTGACACGATACTCATGACTCGTGAATAAAAAATTTTTTCCATCATAACCGAGTTTTTTGTTAATTTTTTCTTCAATAATCTCTTATTTTTCTCACACGTTTTGACGAAGCACGAAATAATTCAATTGAAAAAATCTTCAAGGAAGCATTGTTGGTTCATTGAGTAGTTTTTTTTTTTTTTTTACTTACAATGGACCCGAACGGGACATTGTGAAATTAACAAACAACAAAATTCAATTTTTTACTGCACGAATATGTTTTCGACTCCGGCGAACCGGTGAGACACAAATGGAATGGTTTTTTTTTTTTTTTTTAATTTATTAAACCATAATATCGAAAGATTGCGATAAAAAAAATGTACAAATTCGACGAGGAAATGTCGATCGAATATTTGCCAGCTGTGGCGCACAAGCAACTGATAAGAGAACTCAGCGACGAGTCCGCTTGGAAATGCCTCGCTGAAAATGTTGCCGAACGCTTGGAACTCGTTGGGTATAAAGTTTTTTTTTTAACGGATCAATGAAAAAAAAAATTAAAAGAAGATGAGCCATGGTTTTTCTTATTTTTGGGTTTATTTAATCGTACAGACCGTCGTGGATAGAGTCTTTGGAAAATTATGGAAATCCATCGACAAAATCCCCTGCGGAAAATCTCCTCTTTCAGCTTAACACAAGAATGTGCACCGTAGGAATTCTCTGTACGCTTTTGGAAGATTGCAATCTTTTAGGAGCCCTTTCCGTTCTTCGGCAACCAGGTTTATCAATTTATCTATCCGTCGGAGTATCTCAAATATGAGTATTAAATTTAAGCGATCGTTTTGATAATTTTGCTCGAGTACACACACGAAAAGTTAAAAAGGTCATCCCACCCAAACGGTTTGATGGATAAATTCCAAAAAATTGCCAAAAATATTTCTTCCCGTTTGTACATTTCTTACGCAACTCGTTGCTACGGATAAAAATTTCGAAAAATTAATTTAAAATAAAATTATACTCGAAGCTTGAATGGAAAAAAAAAAATTTCAATTGCCCAGCTTTTCAAAAAGATATTGGAAATTTTTTGAAAATCTCGAGTCGTTTTCACAGAGCCCTTGATCATCGAGAGGCAGCCGAACGCGATAAACGATATCGTTGAAGTTGCATTGGGAAAAAATCTCAAGCTGACCTGCGGCGCTACGGGATTGCCACCCCCGAGATACGCCTGGTATCACAAAAATATCCTGCTGGATAATCAAACCGGCGAAGAATTGAACATGACGATCGATAGGTAAATTTTGCTAATTTCATTAAACGATGAAAGAACAAAAGCCATTTACGAATGATTCTCAGGACATTGAGGATTATTTTTAGCCTTGCGCAAGAAGGGGAATACAGGTGTAAAGTATCGCAGATCGATAGCGCGGATCGTGCAACGATGAGTCAGCAATTTTCCTCCGTTGTTTACGTCAGAATCAAGCCGACTCCTATCGTCATAGAGAAACAACCGATTGCATTTCTCGAGATTCAAAAGGGCAAAAGTTTTACCCTCGATTGCTTCGCCGGCGGTCATCCTGCTCCGAAATATCAATGGTTCCGGGATAATACAAAATTGGAGGATCAAATTTCAAATATACTGCGAGTAAGTCAGTGACGAGATACTTCATCATCGTCGTCGGGACGATGCGAATTTGGGGGGGAGAAAAAAAATATTTGCTGTACAAGGGGGTCTCTAACTGACAAGGAGAGTATCGGGCCTCAGGGTTCATGGATTCCGCTCAAACTTGAAGATGTGTTTCGTTAGCCCTAAGAATCAAGCCTCTCATCCGTAGTTTCATCCCTCAGGCCTTTTTTCGCTCGCTTCGTGACATAAAATACCATTTTTACCCAATTTACCGGTACTTCCCTGCCGCTCTGTACCGATCCGGTCAACCTGGATATATTATTGAAACTTTGTCAGCCGATCGTAAAAATGAATATTCCACGTGTGAATTTATCGTAGTCAATGTTGGTCGCTGCAGCTAGGCCGATACAAACTACGCGCAAGCAAAAAAAAAAAAAAGCGAAGCGAAGATTTATATAACAATTCGTCTTATGGGAATAACGCATAGTATTCATGCTTGGAAATCCATGCGTATTTCCACAAGACGAATTGTAATATAAATCTTTGCTTCGGTTTGCATCGCTTCGCTTTTCTTTGCTTGCGCATAGTGCGTATCTGTCTAGCGTAGCTAGTATGCACTGCGCAGCGTGTATCGATCTAACCGCAGAGACCAACGTTGAATATTCAATGTTGGTCGCTGCCGCTAGACCGATACACTCTACGCGCAAGCAAAGAAAAGCGAAGCAAAGATTTATATCACAATTCGTCTTATGGGAATATGCATAATATTCATGCTTGAAAATCTATGCGTATTTCCACAAGACGAATTGTAATATAAATCTTTGCTTCGGTTTGCATCACTTCGCTTTTCTTTGCTTGCGCATAGTGCGTAGCTGTCTGGCGTAGCTAGTATGCGCTGCGCAGCGTGTATCGGTCTAACCGCAGAGACCAACATTGAATATTCAATGTTGGTCGCTGCCGCTAGTCCGTTACACACTATGCGCAAGCGAAGAAAAGCAAAGCAAAGATTTACATCGCAATTCGTCCTGTAGTAATACGCATAGTATTTCAAAGCATGAATACTATGCGTATTCCTGTGAGACGAATTGTAATATCGATCTTCGCTTCGGTCCGCATCGCTTCGCTTTTCTTTGCTTGCGCGTAGCGTGTATTGGCCCGGTGGCAGAGCGACCAGCATTGAATATGGTAAGTTAACGCGTGGAATATTTATTTTTACGATCGGCTGGCAAAGTTTCAATAACATATCCAGGTTGACCGGATCAGTACAGAGCGATAGGGAAGTACTGGTAAATTGGTTAAAAATGGTATTTTATATTACGAAGCGAGCGACAAAAGGCCTATGGGATGGAACTACGGATGAGAGGCTCGATTCTTAGAGCTAACGAAACACATCTGCAAGTTTGAGCAGAATCCATGACACGGAGGCCATAAAAAAACATATAGTCATAAAAAAAATATGGTCATTGTATCTCGCGAGAGAATGATCGAAAAAAAATCACGAAAATTAAAATCATTTTTTTTTTTTGATACTCCCGATGGTGGGATAGAGTTCTTGTTTTTTCCTAGAAATCGCCTTTAATATATTCGCAACATATATATTTTTTTTTTCACGAAAATCGGTCCGATAGATCATGAGAAAAAAAATCTTTTCGAAAAATACTAGTTGTATTTTTTAATCTTCGTTCCCGGTGAAGTTACAAGGTTGAAATTTGGGGTGAGCTTGTAGATCCGAATTTTCGCCGAAATTTGGAACGAATCGATGCGGGGGCCGCGCTCATTCCCCTACTTAACCGGCTACGGTCTTTGATAACGCGAATATTTCATTACGCAGATCGATCAATTCAGCTCCAAGAACGAGGGAAAATATTATTGCTACGTCACCAATGAAATTAGCGAAGTTTGCACTCAGCGTAGCAACGTCGTGGTAAAATATATGACTATGTATAAATTTATAAAAATTCGATAATCAATTTTATTCGAAATATGATTATCGGGTTTTTATTTGAAAAAAAAAAAAAAAACAAAAAAAATGAAAGAAAATATATTGATCGTAGGTCGATCTACCGAGGGAAAAAGCTGTCGCGAAAATCGCTCTTTTGATTGCCAACGATGATTACGAAAATCAGGAAAAATTACGAACACCGAGAAACGATGTGACGAGACTCGCTCATACCCTCGAAGAGCTGGGCTTCAAAGTTTTTTCTCTCTTAAACTTGACCGCCGTACAAATGCGAAATGCCATGAAAATATTTTGTTCAGCCCTGTCGGAAGGAGTTTACGGTAAAGCTGAGAGGATTTTCATTCTTTCGGCATGAAAATGATTTTAAAAAATTGGAGAAAGAAGATTAACGATCGGGATCCTGCGATAAATATTTCAATATTCGGTATTTTTTTGTGAAAATTTTGAAATTGCAAAAAAAAAAAAAACGGCAGTTTCACAATTCACAGGACTAATTTTCATTAAAAAAAATTATTAATTCGAGGAACGCGCGCTCTGTTGCATAAATTTTCGTTTTTTTTTTTTTTTTTTGCAAATTTAATCCTGAAGTTTAAAATAAAATTTTCAATATCGACGACGCGAAGAATAATAATCGTTGCGATACTTTACGGTTTTGTTTTCTTTCGGCAGGTTTTTTCTACTTCGCCGGTCACGGTTTCAGGATGCAGGAGAGTTATATGCTCGCGATCGACGCACCGAAAGCTTATCTGAGAAGCGATGCCATTTGCGAGAGCGAATTACTGGCAATTTCACTCTCCGCCGATCCGGCTCTTCTCGTCGTCGTATTGGACACTTGTCAGACCGTTCCTCCCAAGTAAAATTCATCGAGATAATTGTGTCTTAAAGGAAAAACGAAAAGAGAAAAAAATATATATATATATATAAAATCATTGAATAACCGAAATATTTTCATGCGTACGAACTTTTTTTTTTTTTTCAGGGAATGCAATCCGGAGATTCACAGAGAGGTGCCCATGGTAAACGAGTACGGGAGTCGCAAGAATTTGCGAAATTTGATACAGGCATACTCGACCTCGAGTCATCGTCCGAGCTACGAGAGAACGAGCAACGATTGCGGATTGTATCTCACGCATTTGTGCAAATATATCGTGCGTGACATACCGGTGCAAAAAGTCTTCGAGGAGGTCGGAAAATGTAAGAAATTTGTTAATCAAGGATTTTACCGGTCATACGGTAATGTCCAAAAAGTCGCGACGAACAAACAAACGAAAAAAAGTTCATGAAATATTTAAACGAAAAATGTAAACCGCTTTTTTTTTTTTTTTTGGTAAAATTTGTTTATTTTTTTTTTCTCATCAGATTTTTTTCGAGTAGATTGCTCGTGAGAATTTTGAAATAAAAATAGCTTATGTCTTTTTTTCATTACTTTTCCAGCTATAGACGTTTGGTTCAAGGGAAAGGAGCGCAATCAAATACCCATGTTTGCGCTCACGGTCACAAAACCGTATCGTCTCACCGATGCGATTCACAACAGTAAATTCTTTCAAAATCATTCTTTTCGCTTCCTTTCGAAACGAGTTTTGTTTGTTTGTTTTTTTTTTTTTTTTTTTGAAAATTACATTTAGTCAAAAATTACCGGGACAAATGAGGCTTTCCAACAGTGTTAGACGTTTTTTAAATTAATTATATTCTAATTGCAAATTAAAAATGTAATTCGCAATTGGAAAAAAAAGATTACCAATTAAAATTTCAATTTATAATTAGAAGAATAAAAAATACCAATTACTTTTATAATTTTTAATAAGAAGAAAATTCGATACTAATTACATTTTTAATTTGTAATTAGAAGAAAATTCGACACTAATTAAATTCGTAATTTGTAATTAGAAGAAAAATCGATACTAATTACATTCGTAATTTGTAATTAGAAGAAAAATCGATACTAATTAAATTCGTAATTTTTAATTAGAAGAAAAATCGATACTAATTACATTCGTGATTTGTAATTAGAAAAATAAGCGATATTAATTACGTCCGTAATTTGTAATTAGAAGAAAAATCAATACTAATCACATTCGTAATTTTTAATTGAAATTTTTCTAATTACAAATTGCAATTGTAATTGGTAAGTTTTACTTTTCTAATTGCAAATTTAAAATGTAATTAGTATTTTTTTTTTTTTTTCTTTTAATTACGAAATTACCAATGTAATTGGTAATTTCGATGCAATTAATTACACAAAGTAATCAGTGGTGACCAGCACTGCTTTCGAATGATCGGTGCTTCGTGTTTGAAAAAAATTTTTTCTCATAATTTTCGTTGAAGCAAACGAGACTATCGAAATTCTGAAATTTTAATTGACTTTTTTTTTTTTTTTTATACAAAGAAGCTGCTCCAGCTTCGATATAATTATTTCGACGCTCGTATTTTTAACCGTTACTCGTAATATCAGGAGAACCACCGCCGGCTGTACGAAAATTGAACGATCTCGTGGAATTTCCGGCGAGAAGCGTGAACATAAATTTTCAACAGACCGGCTTGCGCTGTACCGCAATGATACGCCAGTTTGCCAAACCTTTTTTGAATTCCATACGAGTTACGATAAACGGAGCGACGAATTTTACGGTGAATTTTCACAATTCCGTGCCTGCGGAACGAATTAATTTGTTCAAAAGTACAAACGGCGACGAGTGTCGTTTGCACAATCCACAAAGCTCAAAGGTATACGATTTTTTTTTTTTTTTTTTTTTACAATCGCGCTCAACGATAAATCAGCGAGTTGCGGAAAAAATATGTGGTTCAATCGTATTATTTTTATTTTTTTCCGTATTATTCGAAGGGACCGATCGTCGTTTCATTGGAAAAAAATGGTAAACCCATCGGTGCTGCTATTCTCCAGATCATGGATCACGTTCCCGCGCTATTGCGTCAATTGGACTCGCCGACGTGAGAGCGATAGGGGAAAAACAAAAAAAATCTAAACGATAAATTTTTCGTATATATGTAAATATTTTTTTGTTTTTTTTTTACTGACCAAGCAAATCCATCCTTATAGAAATATCATAAATTCTATATTATTATCCGGTGCGACAAAATTCAAAAGAGCCGAATCGACCTGCGGAATTTAACGCTGCTCGGCGATCATTAAGCCCGCACAGGCTTCCCGGAAGAAGTCTTCGTCGAATGAAGATCCTTTAAGAGTTTTTTTTCTCGTTAGTTCTGTTAAATCCGAAAAAATTGCCATTTTATTTCTCTGCTTCGGTGTCTAGCCACATTTTATAATATATCGATTTTTTATAATATACCATTTTTTTCATCATGTAATATATTAATTTTATTTTATTTTTTTAATTTTTTATTTCCAATTGCAATGAAATATGAGTTTGTAAATAAAGGGGGAAATGATAAATATGCTGTGTGGGAAAATACAAAAAGGGATGTTCGATTAAAAAAAAAAAATGAGTAAGGCGGAAGAGTAAGAGTTGGAGTAGCGGAACAAATGAAGATTAAGAGATAAATGTTTGATAGGATATTGTTAGAAAATGAGTAAAGGAATATACATGCTGTTTTACATTATATTATTTTGTAAAAAAAAAAACTTGACAAAGTTATGCAAATAAAACGCCATCGCTACTATGAATTTGTATAAATTTTTCCTGCGTAAAATTGACAAGATTTACCAAGAGGCTGGGCGACAAGTGGTTGACTACATTGAGAATCCAGGGTGAATCGATTCCCTCGGTATACTCCCGGATATAACGATGATTCGCGACGAATATTCGATCTTGATAATCGGACAGCCTATTCATGGGAAGGGATTCTTCCGCTTGTCTCATACGACCGAAACCTTGCATATAATGATGGACCACCAGTATTTGCACAAATTTCCGTTCTCGATCTGTTTCATAAAATATTTCATATCGTTGAAAAAAAAAAAAAAAAAACAATATTATTTTTTCTTTAAAGATTGTTTTACAACGATCGAGCGATGGTTTACGGAAGAGATCTATTTTTGAGAAAATCTGTTTAATAAAATATTCCATATCATTGAAAAAAAAACAATATTGTTTCTTCTTTAGAGATTGTTTTACAATGATCGAGCGATGGTTTATAGAAGAGATCTATGTTTAATAAAATATTCTATATCGTTGAAAAAAAAAAACAATCTTGTTTCTTCTTTAAAGGTTGTTTTACAACGATCGAGCAATGGTTTACGGAAGAGATCTATTTTTAAGAAAATCTGTTTAATAGAGTATTCTATATCGTTGAAAAACAAAAAAAAAAACAATATTGTTTCTTCTTTTGAGATTGTTTTACAACGATCGAGCAATGGTTTACGGAAGAGATGTATTTTTAAGAAAATCTGTTTAATAGAGTATTCTATATCGTTGAAAAAAAAAACAATATTGTTTCTTCTTTAGAGATTGTTTTACAACGATCGAGCGATGGTTTATAGAAGAGATCTATGTTTAATAAAATATTCCATATCGTTGAAAAAAAAAAAAAACAATCTTGTTTCTTCTTTAGAGATTACTTTACAACGATCGAGGAATGGTTTACGGAAGAGATCTATTTTTGAGAAAATCTGTTTAATAATATATTCCATATCATTGAAAAAAAAAACAATATTGTTTCTTCTTTTGAGATTGTTTTACAACGATCGAGCGATGGTTTATGGAAGATGTAAATTGAAAACCATGTTGGAATTATCTGCCGAAAATTGTCAGTGATCGATGATTTTCAAAAAAACGCCGATTCGACCAAGATACAATCGAACGAAAATAGATCAATAATTGAAAAAAAAGAATTCTCTCACCCCTTTCACCCTCGTTCAAGATTTCAATGGTATGCGGATACGACAAATAAACGTCGTCGTCTTGCACGGCTATGAGTTTTTTCTGTTCATCGCTCAGAGTGCTAATTTTTGTTTTCAAAGTTTCCATAGCTTCGCGCGTTACGAGCCCTTCGAGTCGTTCGTAATCTTCATTCGCCAGAGCACGCGACACCGTGTAAAGCGCCTGAAATTAAATTTGAAGATAATTCGTCGATCATCGATCATAGGGAAATTAGCGAAGCTTGTACGGTCAGCTTTTCATATGAAATTTTTTTAACATGGGAATCGTATCGAGGCATCGAGTCCACCAAAAAATCATGGAAATTGAATACTCGCAATGAGATTCTGCGAGAATAGAACGAGACGTTATAATATTTGGTAAAATTATAGTGGGTGAAGAAAAATTTACGAAAAAAGCAACGGGGGTCTTGCGCTAGTGAGATTTTAAGAGAAAATTTCTATACTCGGACTGAAGAGTATTTTTTTTTTCTGAAATTCCAGAAACCGCCGAGTACAATCGCATCGCAATTTAATTTTCATTGATTTCTTTCGCGACTTCTAGCTCCTTGAGCAAAAGAAAAGTCATAAAATTGAGCAATAGAGAGAAAAATTCCAAAGGTTAAATATCGTTCGACTTACCTGTCTGGTAGCGCTTATAAACTCCTTTTGATTGAATTCTCGGTCCAAGCGAGATTTTATAACCATATTGATGATAAAAAAGTTTCGTATAGTATCGAAGAATTTTGGCCATAATTGAACCGGAAAATCGCAAAGTGGTGGTAAGCCGATTCTCGGGCTCGCTTGTGTACCGCTGCAGTAACTTTTGTAGGATGGAGAAACTTTGTTATCCGTTTTTCGTGAATTATTCCATTCTCCGTAATCGGCGAAACGTCCCTTCAGGGCGTTGCTCAGACTCGCCAATGAGCCACCGTAGCACAGCAGTCTTGTGCGATACAAATTTTTGCAAATATTCGAAACTATCATTGCAAATAACTATTGAAGCGCGTGTGAGCGCTTGTCGATCATCACACGGGATAACCGCGCGTACAGTTTCGACTTAACCTCAAACGCACGATAATGAATCTGAATATATGAAGAAAAAAAGAAATCGGTGCCGGTCGTTCGCGCTTTGGGAACGAAAATTCTCATACACGCGAGGATAACGCGAATATCGAAAAACTCAATTGTAATAAAATCTTTGCTAAATCAATAATTATGAAATGCGAAACTACGGCAATTTGGAAAATTTAAATTTGGCGCTGCGCAGTAAAAATAGGTTATATTATGGTATTTTTTTGTATAACGCGCCCGGTTTTGTCATTGAGTTACGAGAAAATGGGAATCTAGCATATGTGTACCGACCGAGAGATAAGCGAGGCTGGATGCAAACTGAACTCAAGATTATCGCGCTTTAGTTTAAAAAAAAACGAATGATTTCAAAAAAATTAAATATGTCCCAATTTGTCCGATATTCATTTTGTTTTCTATTTACCTGCAATATTCTTCTTACTATCGTCTGATCATCGTACCATTGATGTACTCCGTCAATTTTTTTTTTCTAATGGATGTAATTGAGTGACCCGCATTAACCCCCCCCCCCTTGTATGAGATTTCTCACTGAATATTATATTGTAAAAGCATAGATTCTCTAACGGCTGAATCGCATTTGTAAAAATTTCGAGTCGTACCATAGTGACGAGCATGATACGTCAAGTACAATATGACGTCATCTGGCACTCATGTTGCCATTGTTCCCCGTGATCTTCAATCGCAAATTACTGTTTCAGTTAATTTTTAATTTTAAGAATATAATTGATCATTCCCAGCCCCCTCTCCCCATTCGTTAGGTTCAATATATAGTTGGTCAGATTAAGTAATGGCATGAGTAATAGTATTAAGTATAAGTAATAATATGTAATCGTTGGATTAAGTAAAATAGTTAGGATGAGTTAGGGAAATAGTGAGTTCCTTTGAGGTCACTGTTATCAATCCTGAAGCTTGGACAGCTGGTACAAGTAATACCGAAAATGGTAGCCTAGCCATAAGGTTGGCGTTTTTAATCCGGTACTCGGTCGTGGTGGTACGGGAAATGGTGACCTACCCCTGAGCTCACTGTTTTTAATCACGAAAGCACCATAAGTTTGGATTTCTCCCGTTCAATCGTCGAGATTCTCGTTCGGGAACTAGCCAAACAAACTAAATGTTTTACATGACTCCGAAATGGTCAGATTTAAGCGATATGTTGTCCATGTGGCTCCCAGTCATTGAACCGATTGTTTTTTCTGCCGGTAACTAGCCAATCGAACATTTCATCTATTTTCCATGGCTTACCGGTCAATCAAAAGCCTTGATTTTCTCTATGAATGCATACGGTTAATCCGACTGGTCGTTTTCCATCGCTTCGTCATCATTGAAACGAACTGTTCGGCTATGACCTACCCCGAACCGATACTCTTGAAAATTGTTCTTTTGAGCTTTCATCGATAATTCACATACCCGTGGCCAACTGTGTTTTCCGTTTTCGCAGATTTTTTCCCAAGCTTCGTCAATAAGCTCACAACTAATTTGATAAGTTTTGAAGTTTCATCGGAGCAGCGCTGCGTCGTGGATTTTCGGTATTTTACAATTTTTTTTTATACAACACTATCATGTTTTCCTCGCTTTTAGGGCCTGCAAACGAGAAGCAAAGTAGTACTTCTCGTCTGCAAGCCCTAAAAGCTCGGAAAACATTGTAGTGATGTTTAAAAATCGTGTCCACCCGGAAGTTTCAGTGCTCGTCTTCGCCGTAAAAGTGCTCGGCCTTAAAAGTGCCACTTTATCTCCTCACCCTTGGTGCACGATGAACTATTTTTTTTTTCAAATATAACATAACTTTTTGGTCGCATCTACTTACCTTCTGTTTTTTATTCGTTAAATTGCAGTCCGTTTAATGAGACAGACAAGTGATGGCGATTTTATCCGTCACATTCGTTGGTTATAACATAACTATAATATATGTTTTTCATTTCGATGTATGGAGAATCAATTTTTTTATATCAAGAACTTGATAAATTGGCTTCATAAAAATATAAATTGTATGCCAACTTTCAATGCATCGCATGAAACTGTCATTAGTCCGGATTTATACGAAAGAAGAGTAACTTTCGAATGCTGGACCATAAAAATTTATGCTCAGCGATATAATATTTTTTTAATAACACTTTCAATAATCCCTTAATCTTTCTTTGATCAGTTTAATCAATGGCAGAGTTAATGCGGTTTACTTTTTGGCCAACGGTCGATAGGAGAGAACGCGTGACCAAATCCCACGTGTTTCTTTGAAATCGTCGTCTTTGAACATAATAAAGAAAGTCTCGTATTAAGGTAGTTCGGTCGAATTGAGGTTCACGTTTAACGCCCTGTTTTTTTTTTGCACTTAATCGAAAGAGTCGACCTTGCTCTACATGTCTGCAAAATTTCAAATTAATTTACCGTGTATTTTGGGCCTAAGGCTCAGATGGCACGCAAACTATCGAAATTTCAGTATACACGAAAAATTAATCGTTTAAGGGCAAAAAAAAAAAAACTTACCACAATAATGGTTGATATCGCTAAGAGATATTTACCAAAGATTTAAGTCGATTTACCGTACGGATTTTTTTTAAATTTCAATAATTAATGCGAGTCCGCGATCTCTGTGCTTGTCATACTCCGGATCTGCTCGCTAGCAGAAGTTTACTAGGGGGAAAAAAAAAAACACGTAAAAACCGAAGCTAATCCGCGTCTCAATTCAGATTCGATGAACGCCAGCAAAAGTGGTTCTGGGGGCTTAATTCTTACGGTTCTCGAATCGAGTGAAAATGACGAAAATGAGTAGCTCACCCTATTACGGTCAATCTCACAAGGTGAAAAACCGAGATTATTCGCGTGAGTTTACTCGACACGAAAATCCGTGTCGAAAATCGTTGTGCGCATGCTCTTGAGCGTGATTTGCCTGCAAGTTCCATCACAGCAACGCGGAGATCGCTCCATTTTTGTTGGTTAAAGAATAAAAGTTATTGATACGCGTATCAAGAGACACGGCAATTTTTTGACGCCACCTCTAATACGCGACAATGAATAATTTAGTGATCGTAAATGGTTATGCGACATCGTGATCGAATGATCATAATACGGCGAGCACTGTGCGATGCCTCAGATTTAGTATAACGAAAAATGAATTCCGTCGATTTTACAGGTTTTACCTTTATGCCTATAGAGGTTATATTTATCGATAATTTACATTTACAATTTAAAAAAATAAAATGGAATGTACAAATAAAACGAGCATTCAGTAATTTGTTTGAAATTTGTAAAAGGAAACCCGTTATGTATTCTTACATGCAAAGAACCTATAACGTTCATGCGATAAAATATTTACGTTTACAACGAAGATGAAAATTACGAATGCAATGAGTAATATAATAATCTTCATTTCTTTCCATATAAATTTAATGATACTTTTTTTTTTTGTTATTTCGTCACATTCATTTTCTTTAACGATTCTTTTTAGTCTTTATGCAACTCGATTAAAAAATTTTTTTTTTAAATTCAAGGTTATGTTCTCTGACAAAATGGCGTCATCTTTCGTGAAAATGCGAGATCACTAGCCGGAAGTGTGCCAGTGATTTCACATTTTCACTCTCGGCAGTTCCGTAATTGGGTGAGCGAACTTCCCGTGAGATGAAAATGCGAGAAGTGAGTAAACTCAGCTCGAGAACCGTAATAAGCCCCCTGAACAAAATTGTCGAATTTGAGCTGTTCGGCAAGATGTGCAATGTCAACCGGACGAGTTCCGAGCACATTGCATACCGGCGTTGATTCAACTGTACTCGCCTCGAGACGAGCCTTTTTTTCCGCCCCCTGTTCTTCATTATACCGTTTTAAAGCATACAACAAAACTCGCGAATGCAATCTAGTAACTTTATGCGTAAGGTTAGATTAGCTCGCTCCCTAACGCAGAGAATGAGTCAAGTTGAGTCTGTCGCTATTCCGGGTATTAATTATTATTAACTTATTATTTACACGCCTGAAAGAAGCTTGTGATATTTTTTTATGCAACAATTCAATTTATCATAGCTTTCATATGGTTAAATTGTACGTAAATAAATCTGAATTACGGATGAAATTTGACTTCGGCCAAACTCGATCGAACTACTTTAAAGCATACAACAAAACTCGCGAATGCAATCTTGTAACTTTATGCGTAAGGTTAGGTCAGCTCGCTCCCTAACGCAGAGAATGAGTCAAGTTGAGTCTGTCATTATTCCGGGTATTAATTATTATTAACTTATTATTTACACGCCTGAAAGAAGCTTGTAATATTTTTTTATGCAACAATTCAATTTATCATAGTAGCTTTCATAAATCTTCAACTCTTAAAAAGTTGGTGAGTGACGAAACGATATTTTTTATCGAAATATCGAAATTTTCGAGTTTCATTGTCCCCGTTTTATTTGTCCTGTGATTGGTCGATTGGCGGACAAGGATTGACACAACTGTCAGTTTGACAGCTGTGAAAGTGATTTGTATAAGTAAATAAATCTGAATTACGGATGAAATTTGACTTTGGCCAAACTCGAACCGAATTACCTTAAATAAAACTCAATAAAACTCAATTTATTCGGCTCTTTTGGCTCGTGTATGCGTCCATACGTGCGCCGATGCGAACATGAGTGACACGTAAAGAAATTATACAATTATATTTCTTGCACAATGTCCAGCGAAGATGGATCAACGTTCTCATCGTTGACTTTGTTTTTTTTATATCATTTTCTCTTTTCCCTCCTAATCACCCTTTGCGCGTTTACGCGTATACATGTATGTTAAATTGAGAAATTATCGTGCTTTGGCCTCGTTGGCATGGAAATCTCACGTTTCAGTCATTGCGACACGAGCTCGAGGAGCTTTATTTCTTCCAGCGCCTCTCTCTCCAGTCTCTTTCTCTTCTTTGCCGCTCGTTTGTGCTTCGCACCCTCCGTGTGAGCCGTCCATTGTAACTTACCGATCAGCACTCTCTCGCAAGTCTGCAGTGGAAAAATATCATCGATAAATTAAAAAAAAAAACATCAGTTTCATACCTGAGACAAATTTGCAACTGCGTCACGATGATAATCGTTATTTCTTCTCTATAGACTTTGGGGTCAAGAGTTTCTTTTTTTTTTTCAAATTACAGTTCTTTCTTTTTTTCTTCTTCTTTTTTTTTTTCAGCGAGAGACGAAATTTTTGAGAGACAGCTGCCTCGTCATCGAAATTCTTTCATTTTCAGGATCAAATCGATAAAATTTTTCTAATATCAAAGATTCAATTGACGTCATTTCGCGGATATGTATAGAGAAAAATATTTTTAGTTTTTATTTGATAAAAATGTGATTAAGATTTTTTTCTTTGTTTTTCCTCACCTCGCACCATCGACTCTCCTCGTTGCTGCTGCTGTCCAAAATTTCTACACCGTCGATATTTTCATTGAGAGGCCTCGGGCACGGTTCTTCGTTTCTCAATTTTGCCACGACTATCGCCGCAGCTGGCTCGAGAACTCGCGAATTCCATTCCTCGAGATTCGTGCAATCGAGACCGTAGACAGGTGGCACCTGAAATTCAAGTATTCGATCGCTTGTATCATCGTTAAAATCATCGATGTATATCCGTCACATTTGTCGATGAGGATTTAAAACAAAATAATAAAAAAAAAAACCACCAAACTTTCTTTTCCAAAATATACGCATCATTAATTTTTGTTACCTGTCTATCGACTCGTCGTATGAAACGATTCATGACCCATTTTTGCTGCCTTCTCGCGTATCGTCTTGTCACCAATTTTAACTCGTCGATTCCCCGTTTCAACAGCTGTTCTCCCTGTGACAGTTCGAAAAAATACGTTTTTTTTTTTTTTTGTCTTTTTCACCTTTCTCGTCTATTTTTATATATTTTTTTTCTCTTGCACAGGCACGATCACGTTCAATTTTCATTTTGGACCAGATGGCCTCGTATTATGTCAATTGCTAAATAAATATAAAGAGGGATACGTATATATGTGTGTGTGTGTATATTTGGAGAAACGTGAATCTTTGATAGCATGCTGAAAAATTCTATCGCGGGCCAACTTTAATTCATTTTCTCTCGATATATATATGTGTAAATATGTGTGTGTGTGTGTGTGTGTGTATATGGGTGAGCTCGAATCGCTGTTCTCAACTGAACGTGCCTGATATATTGTAGAAAAATATTGTTATGACTGTTCTCGCGTTGCAAAAAATTCGCGCAACTCCAGGCTAGCATGAACCGATAACGTTACGCAGAAATTGCAATCGCCCCATTTCAATGAGCCTACGAGAGTTAAGGGGGGGGGGTCAATACACGCAGAAGGCCTAAAACTAGACGATTTTCGAGCATTTTTTTTTCACAAAGAAAGAGTTGCTGGGAATTTTTGAAATTTCGACATAGTTTTATTTCATGTTTTTACTATTTGAGACAATTTTTTTTTCCCTACAAAATGGCGGATGTACAGCTCGTTCGATCGAAAACGTCGTGGAGTATCGTTTCGAGATTTGTGTTAGCAAGATAATTAAAAAATTAATTGATCGATCTCCATGAAATTTTGTACACATTTTCTCAAAATTTTTTCCCTCAAGGATTCGAGTTAAAATAATCTTCAAAATTTTTTAATGACATAGTCGTTTTTTTTCAATTGCAAGTAATGGGAAAATTTTTTCCTGCAAAAACTTCGAACTCATTTAAAAGTCTGCCATTTGATGAATTTTTGATATTTTTTTAAATCAGATTTAGTTCAATCCCAGCGTTTTTCTAGTAACTTTTGAAATTTAAAAAGGTTTTTTTTTTTTTTAATTTCAGACGATTAGAACGGACGCTAGGCTGCACAGTCGTGCGACAATGTAATTCACGATGTCACCGATTGAACGAGCTGTACATCCGTCATTTTGTAGAAAAAAATGGTCTTAAATAGTAAAGGCATGAAATCAAACTGTGTCAAAATTAAAAAAAATTTAAAGCAACCTCTTCCCTATGAAAAAAATTCCCGAAAATCGCTCTAATTTTAGGCCTTGTATATATATATATATATATATATATATATATATATATATATATATTGCCCCCCCTTAATAAGAGTTTCTCAACACGTTGGGAAATTTTCTATTTACCAACGGTCGGATCATGCACAGATAACAAATATATCATTCGTTAATTTCTCGTAAATCTTATATCCAATCTGTCTTGTCGTTTTTTATTGAAAGATCACGCGTTTAATTGATTATCGTTTTTCCAAGTTTTTCACACCATCGGAAATTTGATGTAAACTGGCATTTGTATCTCAAAAAAGAAAAAAATGGATTGCAAAAAAAAAATCAATCCATCGAATCGAAGGATGGTAAAGTTAAAAATCAAAAATTATGTAAAATTGAATCCTACGATACATCAACGATCAACGCATGATTTTTTTTAAATTCTTTTTGCAATCGACCACAAATTTTTCGTGAAATTCGACAAACTTTTCACCACAAAATTTCTCAATTCTCACGAACAATATACATATATTGTATATATATATATTTTTTTCAAGTTGTACCTGAGCATGAAAGAAAATTAAAAAAATAAAAAGAAATGCCAACCTTTTCGCTGTTTCTCTCATCTTCGGGCAGTACGAGATAATTGTGAAACTCCTTGAAGCCAATGGACTGAAAAATTCCTTTGGTATAATCGGGTGACCTGAAGCACAAGAGTTTCAGGACATTACAACCGGTTCGATGTACCTCAAACTCCCTTGAAACCATGCAAACTAGATGGGATACGTGGACGAGGAGCGAAAAAAAAAAAAAAAAACGAAAAAACAAAAAAAAAAGCAAACGAGACAGAAAAAAAATGGAAAAGATAGCACGGAACATCGAGACTGGGGAATCGAGGGTGCGTCCGGTGCAATAATCGTTGCATTTCCGATGTGCATACGACTCCGGACGCTCGCTATACTATGCATACATATCCTTTAATCGCTTACGCACTTTTCTCTTGTCTGACTTCTTCATTCGACGACGAGGGGCGATGGGCAACGAAATAAAGAAACTTTTTTGCACAGAGAAAGAACGAGAGAGCGAGAGAGAGGCGCATTGCCATTATCGTTTATTCTTTCTCGTTCTTTAACATCCGCCCGGTTTTCTCGTGCTTCAGAACCACGAGAGAATGAGACATAGAGGACGATATATATATATACGATATTCTTGATATCAGTCCAGTGTAGTTTTCTTGTGTGCAATGCAAACGTGTGGAAAGGGCTGCGTAACGACCGGGCCGATTTATTTGCATGCAGTCGGTGCAAACGAAATAAACGGAAAAGGGACAAAGCGAGAGAGAGAGAGAGAGAGAGAGAGAGAGAGAGAGAGAGAGAGAGAGAGAGAGAGAGAGAGAGAGAGAGAGAGAGAGAGAGAGAGAGAGAGAGAGAGAGAGAGAGAGAGAGAGAGAGAGAGAGAGAGAGAGAGAGAGAGAGAGAGAGAAAGAAAGGGAGAGATTAGAAATGAAAAGAGAACCCAGTAGAACGACTGATATCGAGAACAAGGATATATAAATTACATATGGGTCGTTCCAGATAAAAATTGAAAAGTTCATGGTTAATTTTTTTTAAATATTTTCCTGATGAAAAAAGTTTTGGCTTTCTGGTACTCAAGAATATGTGTAAGAGAAATTAAAAAGAAAAAAAAAATTAGAGGCATCAATTTTGGAGTATTCCCAGAGAAACTTGATATTGCACTTTGAATTTTTCGAAAAATCTCTAATTCCTCCAACTTTTGCAAATTTTGAGATATCGGGCGATTTTTTTTTAAATTATACCGTTAAAATTTACAGAAAAATCTGTAAAAACGTTTCCTACACGAGGAACTTGATGTTGCACTTTTAATTTTTCGAAAAATCTCGAATTCCTCCAACTTTCGCAAATTTTCAGAAATCGGGCTATTTTTTTGTTTTTGGTTTTTAATTACATTTTTTGTTTACCGTTAAAATTTACAGAAAAGTCTCTAACAACATGACAGTTAATTTTGGATCAAATGGTTTGGCTGACGAAAAAATTTCGAAATAAAATTCGAACAATTCGTATGGAGTATTTTTTTTTCGGATTGACATAATGAGAAGGAGAAGCAAAAGTAAAAAGTGCAAAAGTTTCACAAATCTGTCGAATTCAGTTGGGATGCTATGTGTGTGTCTATAACCATCAGAGAGGTTGAGACAAAATCAACAAAGTCCAATGTGCTGTTCAGTATAGTAATTGGCCATTCATTGGCTTTTTAAATAATCATCTGATTAATAAGGAAAAAAAAACGACGAAATAGTGGCCAATTATTAAATTTTCTTTTCCTTTAAAGTGCCAGTGACTGTGAAATTTGTTTTTTGTTTTGTTTTGTTTTTTTTTTTTTTTTTTTTTTTTTTTTCAGCGAGGCACAAGGGGGGCTTATCGTGTCACTAGACGATATTGTAGATCGACGAGACGACGAGGGTGAATGCCGAGAGCGCTTACGTGGCGCTAAACATTGCACGTAATGCAGAAACAGGAAGAGAGAGAGAGAGAGAGAGAGAGAGACTGAAGTCTCGAGTCACTTGTTCACGTGTCAGCATTCAAAATATGTTTATTGTCTCTTGAAGGGAATAATAAAAATAAAATGAAGAATCACATTGAGGTGAAATTTTCTGTTTTTTTTTTCTCATCCCCCCGCCCCACGATTCGTTAATGATTCTCCCAGTTATTTGCCAAAATTTATGCACAATTTCGCGCTAATGTAAACAAAAAAATTGATCACGAGCTACGAAATTCAATCTTCGTATTGTTTCATTCATTAATTTAATCAATTTTCTTAATTAACGAAAATGATTCATTATGAAAATTAATGAATTAAAAAAAATAAACAATTTTTAGTATCGCCAGATAAATTTTTTTTTCCATGCACAATTTGAGAAATGTTTTGTTTTATTTGTAGTATATGAATTTCGTAACAATTTCGGGGGGATAATAATCGAAGATTCTTTCATTTCGATTTATATAATCAACATCGGGATTTAATTATTTCCACTCGTGATGATCGCGAGCAACGAAATTTTTTCGAATCTAAAAATAAATTCGACACCGAGTATTCAAAACGGTTTAGAGAAATTCTCAATTATAGCAATGTATATCTTTGTATCTCTCGTTTTGATGAATTTTCGTAAAATTAAGTTTGACGATATCGGACAATTTTTTTTTTTTTATCCGCAATATATTCGTTTTGTGGCATTACGAAGCGTCGATTAATCGGCGTGGTCGAATCGTATCGTTGGTTAGTGAAAAAAAAGTGTGTATATTCGTAAATCAAATTTTTACGAACGAGAGCTCGTAAAGTCGTTGACTAACGAGGATGTGAAAAAATGAGAGAGAGAGAGAGAGAGACAGAGAGAGAGAAAAGTGCCACATTTTTGATGACGTAGGTGGGCAATGTGTGGGCATAGATTTAACGCCTTTGCTACCTTCCCTCGTAATGTGCGTCGAGAAATACGAAAAAAAAGACAGATAACAATAAATAAATATATATATATATATATATATATATATATATATATATATATATATATATATATATATATATGATAAGAGAACCAAAGAGAAGAAGATTTTGACTTGCGTTAATCGCAAATCAGTCGGAACGAAGAGAGACTTTTTCGCGAGTAAAAATATAACTAGTCTCAATATTGAAAGAAGAAATTCTTATTTAAATATAGCAAAAAGGCGGTTGCTAGGTGCTACTTAGTAGCACACAGGCGTCAACGAGATTACACTATATTAATTACGTACACACACATACATATATATATGCATATATATAAATGTGTGCGGTAAACCGTAAGACATGACTAACTATAACGTAATCAGTCGTCCATTTTTTTTTAGGGACCAAGAAACATATCTCGTTGCGAGAAGCGATAAAAAGTTCATTAAAAATGGAGACACTGGCTGTCTCTTTGCGATGAAATTTCGTGAAATTTTTCTATGATGGAGGACCGTGGGCAAAAAAAAAAAACAATTCATCGATGAACCCTCAACTTCAAAATTGTGAAACTTTCAGTCCCCGCGGGTGTTGATTGCTAATTTATTTAAAAAAAAAAAATCACAAAGCAGGACTTTGGTAAAGACAGGCTCGAGGATTTCCATTTCGTTGATGAGTTTTTTTTTTTAAATCACGTAGCGCGAAATAAAAATTCTGATAATACGAGAGATTGCAGGGGGAACAAAAAAAAAACGATGAATCAACGTCTCGTCGTAATTCGCAAGTCAGTTAAGATAATATATATATATACATATGTAGACTCCCAGTGAGATTATCTGAGTCTGTCGGGCGGGAGATTCGTAATATCACATTGGGCCACGTGTTTCATTCTATCCTACGCACACGGGACATTCCATGTCAAATCAACCCGCCACTGTCACACTTCAATTTTTCGTTTTCTCTCCAGCAAAAGAAACGAAAAAAAAACCATCGATTTTCAATGAAACGATCTTAAACTTTTTTTAAACTTCGTGTTTGGTGTTGAAACCAAAAAGAAATAAAAAAATTGATTTGAAAAATGTTCCTCAATATTTGAGTTTTTTTTTTTAAGTTTAATAATTTACAACAAAAAATCAGACGTTTTCGGAAGGAGAAAAAAAAATTTTGTTTTTTTTTCCAACAGTGACGATTGACAATGTTTTGTCGAAAAAAAAAAATTGCCAATTACCGAACAAATTTTGGTGGAAAAAATTGAAAATTCGCGTGGGACTTTTTTTTTTGTAGTATGAGAAATCGAGAAAGGAAGAAATTGAAACAAACAAAAAAATGCGAGTCTTAGCTAAGTAGATTTGGCTTTAAAATCCTTGATTAAGTGGCAGAATTAATAAACCCATTATTATTATTATTATCATTATTATTATTATTATTATTATTCATGTACCAATGAGATATCTCGAAGCAAGTGTGCATTATAAGTATCAGAGGATTTGATTTCTAAAAAAAAAAAAAAAAAAAAAAAAACATTGACGCGCAATTATACGAATTACGTATCAAATTCCCGTTGATACAAAAAAATTCGCTGACACTAAAGTTTTTTTTTTTCTCATCGAGGTTTTTTAATACATATTGGCTTCGCTCATAGAGGAAGCTTTGTGAGCGAGATAAAATAATGAGGAAGCAATGTGCAATTTTAGAATTTTCACGTTTTTATTTATTCATTTATACTTATTCGTTATTTCATTCGATGAAAATTATATATATTTTTTTTTTTCGTAAAATACATCTCAATTTTTGAAAATTTTCAAAATTTTATAAAATCTCAATCACTCGAGTAATTCGAGCCAAATCGAATACCAATTTATAAATGAATTCGCCTCGGCAGATTCAAAGTTCCAAAAATTAGAGCAATCGCATCTATTTTTGGAAATTTTCAAAATTTCATAAAATATCAACCCCTTGAGAGATTCTCGCCAAATTTTAGTAACAAAATTTCGGCTTGATAGCTTCAAATTTTCAAAAGTTACAGAAGTTATCATTATTTTTGAAAATTTTCAAAATTTCATAAAGTCCCCCTCGAAGAATTCTCGCAAAATTTAATTCCAATCGTTTTTGTCTCCTCGACTATTTGTGTAAAAAGTTTCAGTTCGAGAGCTTTAAACTTACGAAAGTTGGAGCGATTATAATTTCATTTTTTTTAATTTTCAAAATTTTCTCAAATTTGAACCCCTCGAAGGATTCTTACGAAATTCAATACCAATCGTCCTTGTCCCCTGGACTCATTGCGCAAAAAGTTTCCGTTCAAGAGCTTCAAATACGAAAGATCAGAGCGATGAACTTCATTTTTGAAAACATTCAAAATTATTTCAAATTTAAACCCCTCAAAGGATTCTTACCAAATTTAATACCAATCGTCCTTGTCCCCTAAACTATCCGTGTGAAAAGTTTCCTCCATGAGGAAGCAATAATAAAATTTATGAACTCATCAGATCAAGTTCACGAATGACGTTACGAATAAGAGAGTGCATATGAAACCACTAAAAAAAAAAAACAATTTGCCCAAAGCATTGAGAGACGAAGATTTTTTTTCTTCAATAAAGAGATACATTTTCGATATTTATTTCACGTATGCAAAATTCAATTCAAATTAAATTGATTGAATTTTTGTTAAACTTGAATTTTATAAAAATTTAATCAATGAATTTCTTGTACAATTCATTTGAATATCATCAATAAATATTTAATTCAATTTTATTTCTATTCCGATCTCTCGGTAAGTCGATATCTCTTGCTGCGTGATAATGCCTATACAAAGTATCGATATACCGGGGAGGGAAAGCCGCGCAAAGAGAAAGTATCCTAGCATCGTAGTTACTGACAAAATAAAAATAAGAAAAACAAAACAAACACCGAAAAAAAAAAAAAAACAAAGAGAGATAACGAATGTATGTATAGGAGGAAAAATTTGTGCGACGGACAATGTAAAAAAAAAAAAAAAAAATTAAAAAAAAACGCCTAGTAGAGAAATTGATGTTATAATTGAGGATGTAGTTGATTGAACATGTGCGAGAGATCGTTCGATCGACGATCGTCGAGAATGAGTATTAAACAAAATTTGCAACGCGCATTATATTCATACGCAATCTCAATGATCGATCGATCGATAATACAAATTCGTGTATCATCTTTGGCCACTCCTCGAGCTTATCAGGCGTAAAAAAAAAAAAAATCCCGATTAAAAATCAGGAAATTACCGATTGAGAAATTCTTTCACCCAAAATTGCCAGATTGATAAGATATTTTTATATACGCACGGTTCGTATATACGGTGAGCGCAATCGGTGATTTTATTAAATCGATTTATCGTCGATTCACAGTCAATGCCGTGAAATCGCATTGAAATAATTTTGACGGAAAAAAAAGAAGAAAAAAAAAAAGGTTTCAATCGAAAAAAATTTTCGAACAGAGACCGATTTTTTTTTTGGTTCACGGTGGCATCGGTAAAAAAGAATAAAATTCTTTCACCAATTCCCAAGATACGAGGGGTTGAAAATTTCATTAAAATTTCAATGACGTTATTTTTCGTATTATTTGCCGCAGAGACCCGGACCTATTTACATCGAGGGGTTAAGAGTAAATTTTAAAGGAGCATCAAAATCGCTGATCCAGCAGCTTAAAATTATTTCACTTGACGCGGAGTGTCTCATGTACATTCACTCCCCCTGCCCCGTCCCCTCCCTCGATACACCTGTGTACATAAGTACGCAAGATGTACAAATATAATGATCGAAGGTGTGCGAGAAGCGCCAGAAATCCTAGACGCGGACCAAAGATTATATATATATATATATATATATATATATATATATATATAGAACCGAGCACATGCACGTGTCCGTCCTCGTTATAAACTTGGAAAATTTCTAAACCGGAGTACATATTATGCTTCATTGAAGCATATATATTTATATAATGATGATAATAATAATCAACGATCGTCGATGATATCGAGCGAATGACAAAACGATTCATCACACTTGAATTTCGAGAGGCGTTCGTTTCTTTTTTTTTTTTTTTTTTTTCGTCTGCCGGTCTTCGATTACCTGTGTTTATACATATCTCCCGAATTTATCATCACGAAGACCCCCAAGAAGGTACAATCGCTGAAGAAACATCGAAAAGATATTTCCGAATTTATAGGATACGAAGAAAAAAAAAAAGTTAATCTCTGATTATAGTCCAGTCATTCCAGCCAAAAAGAGTAGGTTCGTAATGCAATTTTCCGCAGAATTGATTTTACTTTTGGAGAAGGTTTAGGGGTGTCACGTGCGAGTGTAAATTCGAGTCGGCGGGACGCGGGGAGTCGAGCTTCAGTCGCCATCTTGGCAAACACGTTTTATCAAATATCTCGTGAACCGTGTATCGTACGACAAAAATAGTGGAAACTTTTTTTGTAGATCATAAAATTCTCTACAACCTTTATTTGAAACTTTTTCCTGTATAGCGCATAGTTTTTGATTTATAGCTCGGCAAACTTTTCCAAACAACATCGCTTTTACTGTTATATCAAACGTTAACTACATATTTAGCGATAACCATGTTTGGAAAAGTTTGCCGCGCTATGAATCAAAAACTATGCGCTATGCAGGAAAAAGTTTTAATGGAAAGTTGTAGAAAATTGTATTATCTACGAAAAAGGTTTCTACTATTTTTGTCGCACGATACACGGTTCACGAGATATTTCATAAAACGTGTTTTCCAATATGGCGACTGAAGCTCGACAACCTACGCGTCCCGCCAACTTGAATTTACACTCAGGGGGACACTCCTGAACTTTTTCCAAAAGCAACATCAGTTCTGTCGAATGATTGCAGAAAAAATGGCTGGAATGACTGTACTATTATATCAATTGAAATTTTTCAATAGCTCATTTAAGGAGGCACATATGTTTCCCCAGGGCCTTCATTTCAGAGATCTATCGCAACAATAGTTGTATTGGGTTGGAGGAAAATGATACTTTCAGTAGAATTGAATATTTCACTCACCAGGGAAGACTTGATCAGTTATATGTTGGGAGTTACCCAAGGGATGGTGGTGATCCCATCTTTCACCCTACATTTAGATAGTCTTTGAATTTTCAAGATATTCTGAATTTTCAAAATAGTCTGAATTTTCAAGATACTCTGAATTTTCAAGCTATTCTTTGAATTTTCAAGATAGTCTTACAAATTTAGTATAACCAATTGCGGCAATGAAATTTCAAACACAGTCACTTAAAACTCAAAGAACTCACGATTTGTTTTGAATTTTCTAGATAGTCTTTGAATTTTCAAGATTGTCTGAATTTTCAAGATATTTTGAATTTTTAGAATAGTCTTTGCATTTTCAAGATAGTCTAAATTGTCAAGATAGTCTTAGAACTTTCAAGATAATATGAATTTTCAAGATAGTCTTTGAATTCTCTGAATTTTGAAGATATTTGAATTTTCAAGATAGTCTGCATTTTCAATATAGTCTGGATTTTCAAGATAATCTTTGAATTTTCAAAATAGTCTGAATTTTCAAGATATTTTAAATTTTCAAGGTATTCTTTGAATCTTCAAGATAGTCTATGAATTTTCAAGATAATCATTGGATTTTCGAGATAGTCTTTGAATTTTCAAGATATTCTGAATTTTCAAGATAGTCTATGAATTTTCAAGATAGTCTTTGGATTTTCAAGGTAGTCTTTGAATTTTCAAGATATTCTGAATTTTCAAGATATTCTTTGAATTTTCAAGATAGTCTTACAAATTTAATACAAAAATATAAATACAGAGTGATAGTTATTGAAAATTCAGTACTTTTTTTTTTATTCTGAGAGCTACACATAAAATTTCAAGTTTTTATGAATTAATGTCAATTTCATTACCAGGATTTGTAAATTTCATTATTTTTTCTATCTTAAATTGCAGGATATTTTTTTTACATTGTAAGCAATGATTCAAAGCTTTCTATCAAAAGTATTATTTCCACTTAAATCTGCAGTAGACCTTTAAAAAAAGGCCTCAGAGACCTTAATCGAGATTCAATTACGAAAAAAAAAAAGTTTTCGAGTGAATAAAACTGACTTTACCGATCAATGTCACAGGGGAAATGTATGTTTTGTTTCCGTGTTTAGGACTCTCGCGTGTGGGTGTACAGAGGGCGTCGAGAGAAGTATATATTGTACGTTGATGAAACGCCAAGATCATAGAACCCTCGCTGTACGTGCACGATCGTCTTACGGACGATAAATATTAATGAGAAGACTCCTTTCAATTTTTTTTTGTCATCTATTCTTCAACCATGTCGATACACGTTTTCATCCTTCTCGAATATTATCTCGAACTCCCTCGTCGGTTTTTTTTTTTTTTTTTTAAATTAGTTTTAAAGTTTTACGAGATCGATTTTTTTTTCAGGCAAGTGAAAATGAGTAATTTCGAATGAAAAAAAAAAAGTTTCGAGATTTTTTTTTCCCCCCCATTTTATGTGGGGCTGCCCGAAACTTTTGACGTTCTTTTCGTCCTCATTCGCGCAAAGTTTTTTGTTTTTAAATTTATTTCTCCCGGGACTTCCGGTGTTGGCGAGAAATAGAGAAGGGGGGGAGAGGGCGATGAAGGCTCGACGATTGAAATCGCAGATCACGAATCAAGAAGAGCCTCGGGTAGAATAGCAAGCCCTGATCACGCGAATTCGGAGAAAGCCGGAACGGATATAACGAGGCAAGAGTCAGAGAGACAGAGGCCGGTGTGCGTGGTCGCGCAAAAGTTTAAACTTCCGTCCACTTCCGTCGTTTCTAACGACGAGGAAGAGACTTTCTTGTGTAGGTCTCGCATTTATATATATATATATATACGATTTTTTTTGTACGATATAAATTCAAACGATGTAAATTATTATTATCGAATTGATGAAAAGAAAGATTGAAAAAAAAAAGAACAAATATTTCGAGCTCAATCTCTGACGGGACAATTTTTTTTTTTTTTTCCAATCTTTTACACTTACGAATTCGTTCACTCACGTGTCAGTTTTGAGTCTCTCCTCGTTGTAACGCCCGTGAAAGTCCAAAAGTTCTTTGACAAGTCCGGAATCGAGCATCGAATCGACACGACGATTCAGACGTTCGTCGAGAATTTTCTGCAACGAGAGATGAGCGCGATACGTTTTATACTCGAAAGAAGCTTTCGAGGTGGAAGGAGGTGAAACAAAATCGAATTTTGAACAAAGAGCTGCAAAGGTGGAAAAAAAAATTGAATTCGAGTATCGTCGAATTAACGATTCTTTGGAGGGGGGGGGGGGGGGGGGGGGAATTAATTATACGTATAGTAATTAACGAGTTAATGTGGAATTAGCGAAGAATTTCTCGGCTCATGTCGCGAGAATGATGAGAAATGAGAATGAAGGCTTCATTATTCAGATCGTTAATAATTGTTAATGGCGAGCACGCGAGTCGTTGAGAGAAAGAGGAAAAAAAAAAAAAAAAATACATACGAATTTGTCACTCGTGGCTGGCTGCTATTCTCGTATACATATAATAATTCTCTTACGACGAGACTTGATATTTTTACGACGCTTTTTCTCGACTCAAAGCGCGAAACCGACGAGCGATAAAAAAAAAGAAGATAAAATTTCGAGCACATTAATAACGTACAAATTTTTGCCAATTAGAATAATTAAACGAATAATTTCGAGGCTATGCAAAAATATGAATGAGACCCTTTTTTTTTTTTTCTTTCGTCGACTCGTAAGACACTCTCTCGCGTTTTTTTTTTTCACACAAGACAATTGATTTATCGCCTGATGTGTCGGTCGTAACGAGCCGAAAACTCGGATGAAGCGGTCAATTATAAGGTCATCGAGGGGGGGGGGGGGGGGGGGGGGGATCGTCACTCGCGGTATATTCGTTCGACATTCCCAACGAGTACTCTCGTTTCTTCTCGTCTAATCGTTATTTAAAAAAAAATATCGAACAGCCAAAAAAGTGATGAATTTTCGTGTTTGCCGAATTTTTTTCGAGCGACAAATCGAAAGAACGTTAAATTCGTCATTTGCGAAGGATCGCCCCAATCGAGGACCTTAAAAATTTGTTGACTGTGAAAATTATATGTGACGACGATCAATGAAAAAGAGACGTTGTCTTGGATGAGTGAAAAAAAAAAAAATACGATAAACACATACTTGTCGATTGGCTCGCTGACGAAATGTCATCATGACCAGCAAAACGTACTTTGCAAAATCAGAGCCGGGCAGTACTTCAAGTACCCGGTACTTGCGATATACTGGAAGTACATTACTTGAAGTACAAAGTACATCAAGTACTTAAATTTGCATTAAGTACTTTGTAATTAAATTTTCAAGTACTCGCCATGTACTTAAATCACTTGGAATCAAAATTCCAAGTACTTTGCTGTACTTCAAGTACTTTTTTAAGTATCGAGTATGAAGTACTTTTGAATACGTCTTGCTAATGGTTGCATGTATAACCCCTTTGAATATATAATTAAGAAACGTTCCGCGCCATCTTTTCGTTAAGATTGTAAGGAAAGACCGTTCTATAAAGCTCAAGCTATGGTAGGTTTCGGTGTTATGCTTAATGCATGGCTACGTTTTTAATAATCCGTGTATTGTATTCTTTATTTTTTCTTCTTCAAACCTGGAGCTAAATAAATCTTAACTACAATCGTCAATGCTTATTTTTTTAATTATTTCTAATTCTTCGTTTTGATATTTCGGTTCGAGTCTGCCTAGCCTGAGTGAATTGCGCGATGTGAAAATCTGTTTTGATACAAAAAGTACTCGAATAAAAATCAAATAAGTCTAAAGAGTACGTGAGAAATCAAATATGAGTACCAGAACTTACGAGATGTTTACCTGCAAGCTTGAAAAGTATTTGATGATTTTATTTGACGTACTTCAGGTACTTGGTACCTCAAGTACTTCGAATATTCGGTACTTCAAGCACTGAGTACTTGAAGCACTTGTTACTTTTTAAGTATTCACGGTACTTGAAGCACTTGCTACTTCATTTTACGGTACTTGGTACGAAATACACGAATACTTCAAGTACTTCAAGTACTTTGTACTTGAAGTTCTTTCTGGTACTTTGCCCAGCTCTGTGGCAAATAAATTTAAAAAAAAATGTGAGATCATGATCGTACGATACTGCGGGCACACGGTTTTTTTTTCCAGCCCCAAATTTCATCACTGTCATTTTTTACAATCGCGGGACCGATGACCAACCAAAATTAAAACTACTTAAACTGCACGATAAGGGAAAAAAAAAAAATGATCTCTCTCGCGATTATCGCGAAATATTCGTGTTCGCCAAGCGTTCTATAAGAATGTTCTGCCTTTAAAAAAAAATGTATACATACTTTTGCGAAAATATAATTTTTATCGCGGGAATATAAAAAATATTATGCGTTTTTTTTTTTTAACTTTGTACAAATATCATACAAGTCGAGTGTATTTTAATGGTGCGGATTTGAAGAATATTTGAAAAATAAAAATAAAAATTCATCATGCAAATGATAATCTGGCTCGAACGAGATGATATCATAATTTCTATTGGACAATTTTACTATCGACATTCACGCAACTGTATCAATATCCCGAGGAATTTATGCCGCCAGCGTGGCATCGTACGTGGCAACGTCGATTGCCAAAAAAGAAAAAACCGTGTCTTGCCTGAATTTTTGTTCATTGCAGGAAGAAACGAAGAATTTTTGGCCAATCGAAGCAAAAAATCGAGATGCCCTCAAGCGATCTGGTTGAGAAAATGTATTTTTCCTTTTATGCATTTATTTTTTTTTTTTTTTTTGCGTTTGTGAACGGGGGAAATAGAACGAAAATTCGATCGCTGCGTGTGCGAGATTAGAAAAAAAAAAAAAAAACGTGACGAACGTAAGAACGAGCGTTGTTGTCAAGCGCCGTTTTTGTTCGCTATCTTTTGCATTTTAGTCACGTTTAATACACACGTGGACGTGTCTTATTTTTACGTGGCAATAGACGAGGGGGAAAAAAAAACATAAACCGCCAAGTTTTTCTTTTCTTTTCATTTTTCGTTTTTTTTTTTTTTCAAAAATGACTACGAACCGAGTGATAGGGAATAGCAAAAGTTCGATGACAGTCGGCGGTTTCTCGTCGTTCCATGCCCTCTCATATGCCTGGTATCTCGTGGCTTTACGATCATTTATAATTCTTATACTTTCTCATACGATGTGTCCTCACGATGAGAAGCCTCGACGAGATATCTCGCCACATGTGCTAAAAGTTCGCGTTTTATAGCGTAATAATATGCGCGTATGTATGTACATTGTACATATGGGGAATTTTAGGTAAAACGTACACATCGTATAGCGCTCGCGCGATGTTTTTCGATGAACGATAGAAAGCAAAAAAAAGGTTCAGCTCAATTTGCAGCTTTCTTCGTTTAACGAATTCATTCGATCGTTATCAACGAAAGGGTTTTAAAGTTAACGAAAATCTCATCGATCGAACAAAGAACCGTCCCATATATTTTTTTTTTTTTTCATATTTTCCGTTATTCAAATGCGCAAAGAAATTATTTCAATCTATGGAAAACTAAAAATTAACGATAAAAACGTCCGAGAGAAAAATTGATATCGCGAAGTGTCGCTTATTCGTGAGTTTCATCGTTGAGAATCGAATGAATTTACGATTTGACCCGGAATGACCCGTACAACCATAAATATATACGTTCTTTTTTTTTTGTTTAAAGAGCTCTCCGTAGGATTTCTCGTGATCGTGAGGCAGAAGAGCTTTTGCCATAATCTCCCCCCCCCCCCCCCCCTACCACGGTTTTGCGTGCCACTTCCTCTCGCGCTTCCCATTCATGCTCTCTCCTCGCACTTTGCCCGGTTATATTATTATACGGAGGACACACGCGCCAATAAGCACTTCGCGTGTATAATATATCGGACGAGACCCTCAAGAGCGAGGAGAATGAATTTGATAGAGCGTTAGAATACGCCGAAGAATGTCTACTCTCGGGACGCGCTAGTTTTTTTTTTTTTTTTTTTTTTTTTTTTTTCGGAACTGGACAATCCTCGTGGCGTTCGTGCGAGTGTGGCAAGTCAATAGACCGGCGAATGGTGTCCCCGTAGGGGGGGGGGGGGGGGGGGGGGGCAAAAGAACGCCGAATGAGGCGTTACGCAAGTCGAAACTGCCGGTCTCTGTCATTCGGGACAATTTCGCACGAGACTCGGTATAGTTTCGCAATGTCATGTATATACACGTTTTCATATAATTTCATGATTTCCTATCAATTTGATATCACATGGAAGATTTTAATTTAAACAAAAGAGAGAATTCTCGCTTGCTAAGCTTGAAATCATCTCTTAACATGAAAAGCACGAGAGACCACGCCCAATTTCTGATTTCCGTCGTTTCGATTGGCTCTTCGAGTTCGGCGGGCTCCGACGATTGCCGAGGACGGCCGATACTGCGCGCGCGCGCATGCGCATTCGGAATCACCGAGATTGCACGCAAGCGCGCGAATTTCAAACGCGATACCATGAAATTACGTGAAAATACGATTTTATACGAAGAAAAGTGAACGAGAGCTAGCGGAACCGCTCGGAACTATTGTATAGAATGTTTTTTTTTTTATATAATTTTTGTAACAATTATTTTCCCAACACAAAAATTTCGATCGAAGCTTATATCCTTTCGTTCGGTATGTATCATCGATTTTTCGATGATTTCGCTTCTCGGCCTCATGTTACATATGCTCGAGCCGCGATGAGCTCGTCCCTCGCGCTTGATGTATACAAGAGGATCTCGTATAATACGAGCCCCGGCAATGTGAAATCGGGCCAAGGTTTCACGATCACGCGAGGCGAACATACGTTAAACTCGCGCTCGCTACATAGCGATATCTCAGCTAGCGCGATTTTTCGTGACCCCATTCGAGCGCGTTCTTCTAGCGGTTCTATCGGTACACGCGCGGATACCGGCTTATCGCGGTGAATAGAACTTTACCGGAGTCCAGCATACTCGTTACGATGGACACCCGGGACCAATGGAGAGCACGGTTTATCTGAATTCGCCGCCGATTCTTCGATATATTTTCTTCGTCATATTTTATCGGTTTCTCATATTGGGAAAAATTTCAAAGTATCATCATGACGGCTGCTGGACGAATTCTACAAATGTTCTTGTTACTTGGGCTCGGATGGCTTTGGGAATTTCAAGAATTTTAATCCTTGTACAAGTTGAAAGTTGAAAAAAATTTTATGTTTAAGAGTCACCACTTTAACGTGGGCCAATATTCACATTTTTCGAAAACAATGTTGCAAATATATATATATATATATTAGGGCGGTTCTTATTTTCCCGATGTTTGAATTTCAATTGCGCCGCCCCCTTGCTTTTGTTTCCAACAAATAAAACAAAAATTTTAAGCCCAATATGAATGTCCTAACTTGATTTTTACTATCCGCTGTAACGACGCGAAGTTTTCCATTTAAAATACACGCGATACACTTCTAATGTTATTATTTTAATGACACATCTAATCTTTGACGAAAAAAATTAATTTTATATGGAATTGACTGGGATCGAAGGTACTTTCAAGGGGGAACAAAAAGAAAAAATATATTGGCCATTCTAAGGCATTTTTACCCTGTTTATTTGAATATTTTTCTTTGTTTTAATTAAAAATGGAAGGGAAAAAGCAAGATATCAGTCATATCTGACGTTTATCACGTATTCGGGTTATCTAGAAATATAATGTGAAGAATTTTAAGTTCTAACGAAGTCATCAAAGAGATACTTAGGTAACAATCATTCGCTTTGAATTTAAAAAATAGAAAATTAAAAAAAAAAAAGAATTGTTTTTCGAAATCGATTTTTAGATTATTTCAAAAAAATATTTATTCAAAATATTCAATGTTTCATGTATAATTACCGTTATGTATCATTAAAAAACAAATAAAGATAAATATTTTGGAATCCGCATAACGTTGACTGAATAAAAAAATGCTAAAAAAAAAATACAATTTCAATTGCGTTAAAATTAGGAAAGGTTTATTAAGGAAATGATTTTAAATTACCTCTACTCTTTAAATAAAAAACGGATGATTGTTACCAAAATATCTCTTTGATGACTTCGTTAGAACCTAAAATTCTTCACATTATATTTCTAGATAACCCGAATACGTAATAAACGTCAGATATGACTGACATCTTGCTTTTTTCCTACCATTTTCAATTAAAACAAAGAAAAATATTCAAATAAGCAGGGTAAAAATGCCTAAGAATGGCAAATACATTTTTTTTTTTCCCTTTTGAAAGTACTATCGATCCCCGTCAATTCTATACAAAATTAATTTTTTTTCGTCAAAGATTAGATGTGTCAGTAAAATAATAACTGGGCTCAAAATTTTTGTTTTTTTTTTAAATTTAGAAACAGATGAGGGGGCGGCACAATTTAAATTCGAATATCGGGCAAATAAGAACTATCCTAAAATATATTCATCGATACTTCAAAATTTGTCATATTTTGAGGCTCGAGCTTCCGACAAACGGGAATTGGGCGGTAATTTTTTCGCTCCCTCTTATCGATGATTCCCCATATTGGCATGAATAATCCTTGCAACGAATGTATCTCATTATTGTCACAGCGCATAGTGTGTGTACATGTATAGGCGAAATAACGACGATTCATCGTAGCTCCGAAATGTGATGAATCAGTCTCGGATTATTATACACCGACGATTCTTCGATTTCGCGAGTCTGCTGATGAGATTTCTCACACTGCTATATATACCGCCATATGGGTCGTTCCACATGGGGCATGTGTTTTTCAAAATTTAATATCACAACGATAATATCACAGGGGGCTCCCCGAAAGAAAAAAAAAAAAAAGAGTGTAAAATCTGAAATCGATGATTTTTGACATTTTTAGAGCCAGAGGCTACGGTGATAGGGCTGATAAAATTATACCTCTCGAGTTCGTCTATATATCTATGTACGAAAAACCCCATACGGACGATTGTACATTCTATGGGGTGACGATGCGATTATTACATATACATATATATATATATATATATATATATATATATATTTTTTTTTTTCAAATATCTATAAACAAAACACGTCACGACCAAGCCTGTCAACTTATCCGAGGATCATCATTCATGTTAGCAACGTTCAGGCCCGTCTGGAGGTCAAGATTGATTTTGTGAGAGGCATATATTCGATTATGCACTCACGCTGTTACAATAATAATGCGCATACACGAGATCGATCCGGACAATAGTTGCCCCGATGCTATTCCGGGAATACAATATCGCGAATATCTCTGGAACGACTTGCCCATTGCATAACTATCGGACTTTTTTTTTTTCCCCAAGCCTCTTTTGCCAATATTTCTTTTTTTCCTTTCGACATCGTTCCTCAACAATGGATCTTCGATATAGTTCCTCATGTAGAATCGATTTTAACCAACGCGAAACATATGACTATCATCTCAATCGTCGACCTGACGATTCGTCAGCGTAAAATTGACAATACGAAAGAAAAGAAAAAAAAAAAAAAAAAGGTCTTCGGATCGATCTTTATCGATAATCCCGCGGACCGTTTATTTCAGTGCATCGAGAAGACAAATACGAAGAAATTATTCTCGTTATATATCGATCTTCGAACGGATTTTCATTCTATCAAATTCATTCGACGAATTCGCTCGATAAAATAATTAAAAAAAAAGAACGAAACAAAATATTGTAATAATTTCACGATGACCCCGGCGCGAGTGATTAATTAGTTGGCCGATTTTTTTTTTTTTCAACACGAGACCGTGGAGTGGGAGGGCAAGAAAGTACACGAGATCCGCTCGCTTCTCGAGATGCTCCGCGCAAGCGAGAAGCGAGTAGAAGATCGGCGATGGCGAGAGAGCCAGCCGTGAGAACCAAATTTTTCGAGCACAAAGTGTACGATAAAAAAAAAACAACAACAAATGAGACGAATGGAAGGGGGAACGGAGATGTAGAAAAAAAAAAAAAAGAAAAAAGAATTGAGAGGATCGAGTAGCTCGCGTAGAAAAAGGGCTCTGGCGAGGATGTGAATGATAAAAACGAGAGATAAAAAGATGAAAGAGAGGGACCAATGGAGAGAGGAGGACAAACATAAAAAAAAAGAAAAGATGAGAAAAAGGGTTCTCTCTGCTCTCCGAGGACGAACGGGCGAGAGACCTTTCGTGGATTTTCGGCGAGCAGAGGGTTTTTTTTTTTTTTTTTTTTTTTTTTTTTCTTTTTCGGTGGACCAGCGCGAAAGAGAAGACAGAAGAGCTTATTTCTCGTCCATCGCGATCTCGTGAGCTGTGTATTCAAGCGTCCTTTTTTTTTTTTTTTTTATTTCTTCTTCTTCTTCTCATTCACCTTCTCTTCCCATCTCAATCTTCGTCATCTTCTTATTCTTTGCTATTTCGGTCGCGTAACTCGATATACTCGGACTGCTTAATTACGCGGACAAGCATCATAACCCTCGCTCTCATTTCCCTCCCCCGCCTATCCCCCCACCTTGATGGCTTCCACACTATTTACACGATTATATTCTTCGTAGAAGAAATTTCGCGGAATCTCGAGAGAATTTAACCCCTTTTATTCGGCTCACCGTCTCTCTCTCTCTCTCTCTCTCTCTCTCTCTCTCTCTCTCTCTCTCTCTCTCTCTCTCTCTCTCTCTCTCTCTCTCTCTCTGGTCCTCACTGACGAAATTACCAGCTAAATTGGAACCCGAAACAACTTTGAAAGGGACAATCGTCGGACTTTTGTCGGAGTATGTATAACGACCGAGAGAGAGAGAGAGAGCGAGAGAGAGAGAGAGAGAGAGAGAGACAGAATATTTTTCTCACTATCGTTTGATACGTTATCTTCGAGATGGATCAATGTTCCAGTGGGCTTCGAGCCTCTTCAGACCTTGATAAAACAAAATCACAAGTTTTCTACTTTACTGTTTTGACGCATAGCGGACGTATATCGTGCATGTAAACGCCGCTTCAGAATCTTTTAACGTAGATGGCGCTGTACGAGCTTTCGAGTAGTAGATGGCGCTGTACGAGCTTTCGAGTAGTAGATGGCGCTGCAGACTCATATATGCGCATGAAATACTCAGTGGAATAAACAATTTCTGCCGCAGAAGTCTTTACCGGACACCAAATAACTTTTTTGCACTTTCTAATTTCATCGAACGATAAGTTTCTTTAATAAATTTCAAAAGTTTGGATAATTTTTTTCTCATCATTTGCGATCTAAGATAATAAGCCAGTAGAAATAACGATAAAGCAGTCGAAATAATTGGTTCGTTTACTTCGGACATGCAATTGCACAGTTGACATTTTGCGATGAAAGCACCTCATCACTTTTGCCGCTTCAGGATATTCCGCCCTAAAAATGTTCGTCATTTCTTCCTCCCCCCCCCCGAGAGGGCGTTGCGGAAGCTTTCGCAGAGAGGGCGTTGTATACTTTAGCGCTAATGGCGTCGACGGTACGTTGACACGCACAGTGGGCATTTGTGGAAGCTTTTTTCGACAGATATTATGACCTGCCTGTGTAAACTTTTACCGAGAGGAATATCTCTCAAAGAGAGGTCGCTATACAAATTCTCTTTCATAGAGATTCGTAGTGTGTACGAATCTTCATGGCTCATAAAAAAAATCACCGAACCGAGAGAAAAGAGATAAAGAGAGAGAGAGAGAGAGAGAGAGAGAGAAAGAGAGAGATGGAGCAGTAAGCTTTAAAGTGAGGGCCATCGAGCTACGAAATTCGCACTACTCATCGTCTCCGTTCTCTAACTCACTCTCTGGCTTTTCAACTCCAATTTATCTTTTGGCTTGTGCGTGCGTTTCATTCTATCTCGCGGTGTTTGGGGCTTCCAGGAAGGACCGAGCGGGGCGTCTGATCCCAGGAGCGGGAAAAAAGAGAAAAAAAAAAAAAAATACGAAACGAAACTTTCGATCTTTTTCGCCGTTGGTCTTACCACACACGCTCACGGTCGTTCGACGTTCCTTATTTCGGTTTATTTTTTCATTCTTTAACCTTTACATGGCAATCTTTCTAGGCAATTCTTACGGCCTTTGCCGCGCACTATACACAGCAGACACGGCAATTATTCCTCAAGGTAGCGCGCTATCACGGCAGTCAGGTATTCGAATGGGGAAGGTGTGCGCATCGTCGAAACATCGATATTTTAATTTACGAAATCAAAAAAATATAAAAACAAAATAGTAACGCGGGAGAAAAGTGCATGAGATTAGGTAAATCGTATAAGAAAACAAAAAATATTACAGAACGTTTCTGTTTTTTTTTTTTTTTCCTAACAAGACGTATAACAAACAACCCATACATCGCCTATACGCGAATTTATTTTTCCGCCATCTCCAATTTCATTGTTTATTCTTTCATCTCTCTCTCTCTCCCCCCCCCCCCCCCCCCCCCACCCCCTCTTTCTCGTTACGATTTTATTATTCGCGCGCGTTCTTCGAGTCTGCGAAGAAGGGAGAGTCGCGTTGCCGGAAATGCCGTGCGTGCCATAAGAGACTGAAAACCACCGACCATTGTGCACGCGGTGGCCGGCGCGGGGGCCGTTCGGGTGCGAAACGCGTACGATAGTGTTTCGGTGTGTAAATGAGAGACGAAGAAACGGACGAGCAGAAAAAAAAAAAAGGGCCACGAGAATGAAGAAGAAGGAGAGGCGCGAGGTAGGGAAAAATATGCTGAAACGCGAAAAAGGGGAGGGAGGGGGGGGGGGGGGAATGGTACGAGTGGTCGAAGAGGCAGAGGCAGCAGATGTTCGGAGGATGTTAGCAAAAATCGCGAGAAGAACGTTTCATTCGACGATTAGGCAAAAATGAAAAAAAAATTTTTGACATAACACGCGCACGATACGAAGACTCTGTGCTTGCACGAATCTCTCATGTATTATGTATGGACGATTATTTACGAGATTATCCTCGCATATATTGTCGCAAATTAAGTTGTTACATTGTAATTACATATTGATATATACGAGTATCAGGATACAATCTGCGAGCAATTTAAATTACTCATGTGTATATATAATATACATGTAAATTTTAATACAATATAACAGGGCTGGGTAGTACTTCGAGTACCCGGTAGTTGCAATGTACTGGAAGTACAAAGTAATTAAAAAGTATTTCGAGCATTTTACATAAATTTCCAAGTACTCGACCTGTACCTCAAGTACTTTTTCGAGTACCAAGTATGCATTACATTGGAATACGTCTTGCTAATGGTTGCATGTACAACGTCTTTGAATGTATAATTGAGGAACGTTCTGCGCTATCTTTTGGTTAAGATTGTAAGGAATGACCGTTCAAAGGCTCGAGCTACGGTATAGTTACGGTGTCATTGTTGAGAATATTTCTGTTCCAATCTACCTAAGCTGAGTGAATTGCACAATGTGAAAATATATTTTGATAAAGTACTCGAATCAAAATCAAATATAAATACTAAAACTTACGAGATGTATACCGGAAAACTTGAAAAGTATTTGATACTTGACGTATTTAAGTACTTGATACCTCAAGTAGTTGAAGTACCGAGTACTTGAAGTACTTGAAGTACTTGAAGTAATTGAAGTACCGAGTACTTGAAGTACTTGAAGTAATTGAAGTACCGAGTACTTGAAGTACTTGAAGTAATTGAAGTACCGAGTACTTGAAGTACTTGAAGTAATTGAAGTACCTAGTACTTGAAGTACTTGAAGTAATTGAAGTACCGAGTACTTGAAGTACTTGAAGTAATTGAAGTACCAAGTACTTGAAGTAAATGAAGTACCGAGTACTTGAAGTACTTGAAGTAATTGAAGTACCGAGTACTTGAAGTACTTGAAGTAATTGAAGTACCGAGTACTTGAAGTACTTGATACTTCAAGTATTTGCGGTACTTGGTACTTGAAATACACGACTACTTCAAGTACTTGCAGTATTGTTTTTTGCTAAAAGTACTTTCTGGTACTTTGCTTAGCTCTGTATTATAGCAACCGTGAATTTTTTTTTTTTGCAAAATAAAAGCAATTATAATTTTCTTCACAATCGAAAAATTAAGACTTTAACTTCCATCTCGCAGTTTTGCTCGAAATTTTTTCGTTGCTAAAAAAAGTGTTTCAACCAGAGCTGGACAGTACTCCAAGTACCCGGTACTTGCGATGTACTGGAAGTACATTAATTGCCAGTACAAGGAACTGAACCTGTACTCCAAGTATTTGTACTTAAATTTTAAAGTTTATGTCATGTACGGTCCCCATTGTCAATGCATGGCTCCGTTTTTAACAATCCATGCATTATCTTTTTTTATTTTTTTATTTTTCAAACCTGAAGCTAAATAAATCTTAATTACAATCGTGAATGCTTTTTTTTTTTTTAATTATTTCTAATTCTTCGTTCAAATATTTCTGCTCCAATCTGCCTAACCTGCGAGTGAATTGCACAATATTGAAAATATGTTTTGTTACAAAAAGTACTCGAGTCGAAATCAAATGAGTTTAAAGAGTACGTAAGAAATCAAATATTAGTACTAAAACTTACAAGATTTATACTTGAAAACTTGAAAAATATTTTATACTTGATACTTGACGTATTTCAAGTACTTGATGCTTAAAGTATTGGTACTTTCAGATACTTTTCCCAGCGCTGCAATATGACTTAATTCGTGAAAGATGAAAGCAGGATAGCGATTATATTTGCAACGAGAAGTTCACGCGAACGCGAGATAATAACGATTTACGACAATTTTCACGAATGCAATTGATCCTACGAGGAGAAATGATCGATTTGCCATGTTTAATATGATAATTTACGCCATGATTTTCCCTCTTACCGGGGAAAAAAAAAACAAACCTTTATTGCAAAAATATTTTAAAAAATTTTTTCTATGCTCCATTTATTCCCCCTTTGTCCACTTGGTTTTTTTTTTTTTTTTTTTTTTTTTTTCAACAGGGAGGACCGAGGACTTTCAGCGATATTTAAAATTTTCCAAAAACTTCTGCAAATTATCTTTTCGCGTTCTCGGTGATTGGGGAAAAAAAAAAAAAAAATTTACGCGAACAGAATCGAAATTTCGCGATTTCGAATATTCATATTATGACCAACGTGAACGTCGAAAAACGGGGAGCTCTCATCGCACGGCACAATTATGCGGAGTGCGATGTTTCTCTAAATATATAAAGCGAGAGGCCGGCGCCTCGAAGAATTGTAACGGCAAGACGCGGCGCAGAGGGATTTCCGAGCGACTAATAGGGGAAGCTGCCAGTGCTAGGCAGACTGCACTTTGCTGGTTTCTATATGCACGTGAGAGAATCTCGGGTGCACTAATGCGTTGTTTTGACGATGTCGAGACGAGCGAGAGAGAGAGAAACGGAGGAGAGACGACCAAAAGTAATCATCCCCTCGTTCTGTCGGTGTTGCCAAGTATAAATTCACCGAATAATTATACAATACACATACGTATACATAATATATAATATATTATCAATAATATATATATCATATATTAGATATTTATGGCAAACGTCGCGAAAATCATAAATGACGATATAACCATGAAAATTTCGTGTAAATGAAAATTTAATTATTCCTCCATGACCGGAAGTTATCACGGACGTTGTGCTTTGGAAATTTCTGTTTCGTTACATACGATGGAAATAAAAAATTGGAGCAAGCAAAAACTCGATATATTAAGTCTCGTTTTACAATCGACAGATTGACATGGGCACGGAAATTATATATATATATATATGGTTATTATACGGATGTCTTGGGGCAAATCGACAAAGTCAAACGTCCAGTTTACGCGAAAAATGCCCGCGAGCATGGCTGCAAAACAGCCTCGAACGAGCCTACGGTACAATGATAATAATAATGCATCGCATGCAATGATACGTGTAAAACTAGAAGAGAAACGAGAGAGTTCCTGCGGGGCATGAATCTTAAAAAAAAAAAATGATCGTACACCTTTATACACCTCTTTCCAATAGGAAAGTATACCAGAAACGATTTATTAAAAGTCTTTTCGGTATTTTGTAGTTTTATGGGAGTAGGCGAGTGTAGTAATTTTGAAATTTTACAAATCTCATGAAAAATTCATTTATTAAGATCGTTAGAAAACCTCAAGAAAAATCTCGATCGCCCAACGAAGCATTGTGGCGATCGAACGATTTTTTTTTTTTTCTTTTTCGTAGAATTATTAAAAGTTGAGCTTGAAAATATCGATCACGTTTGAAGATTTTCAAAAATTACTCACACATGAAATTAAAAAAGAAAAAAATCTTCGACACGGAGAGATATACTGAAACTTTTCAATGACAATGAAAATTTTGCAAGAATTGCCAAACGAGTTATCACATTTCAAGGACGAGTTTTAACGCGCAGCTGTCCGGGCTTGTCAATGAAACCGGATGCGCGAGGAATTTGCAGATGCAAAATTGATTCGACGCGTATACTTGAAGATGAGAGGGAGAAAGAGAGAGAGAGAGAGAGAGAGAGAAAGATTTTGGTCGAAGGAAAAAAAAAAAGTGACAATTGAAACGAGAGATTAACGAGTCATTTTAGAAATGTGAGACGGCAAAAGAAAAATGGCGACAACGATTTTTCGTGATGTAAACAAACGAAAAGAAATTGCCTATTCATAAAATAGTTTGGTCATTACGAACGTTAATATTTAGAATTTTTAATTCTTCGGTGTTACGAATTTCCCGTCAATCACGTGTCTTTTTAATGAAGAAAAAAAAAAACATAACCGGAATAGTTTATTCGTTTATTCCGTGAGTTTTTTTTTTTTCGAGCTTCGTGATCCTCCTGACCCATTGCCCGAAGGGGAAGTATCATTGACGACTGAATCATCGGTTATACGGAATCTCGTTTCTCGATATTTTTCCATCATTATACACGGGAAAGCAGTTTGCGCACACGAAGATGAGTGCACACCGCGTAAATGCAGCAAGTTTGCGCGCCAATTAAATACGCAAAAGTGGGATCACTCGAGGGTGTTTGTTAAAGTGTAAAAAAATTAAAAAAAATAAAAATAGTATGGGCGAAATCTCAAAGTATGAAAAGTAAATTTATACTGGATCGACAAATTCTCGATTTTTATACTTTTGGTAAATTGAATTACGAATATGGAGGTGTTAATTTCGAATGTTTATTTTTATTTTCATTTTTATTTTCACGAATAAATGTGGGGGAGGACTGAAGATCGGATAATTTCAACGACATATTTCAGTCGCAACATCAAACATATCGCGGTGAATTTTCTTCTCTTTAATTATGTCTCTTTTTCCTCGTGGGACAAAAGCGAATGGTAAAAGTCTCGCGGAGTGAGAACATGGAAGATTCGAGAAAGAGAAGCCATCCCCGGGGCAGGAAGTGACGAAATCCCTTGTTGTGGAAAGGGTGCAACAAGTGTAACAAGTGTAGGACGTGTCGGATCATGAGGGCAACAGCTGTCAACCAAGTGCTCTCTTTAAAAGTTTTATTTATGTATATATATATATATATATATATATATATTATACATGTATGCAGCTATTGTTTATTCACGTCTATTTAAAGTAGTTCGGCCGTCGTATGACTGTAGTCAAGTTGGCAACTCATTTATATCGATTAAATTTACGTCTAAATTATTAATAAAATTAATGAACACTTACATTGATAATATTTTTATCACATAAATGTCATGAAATGCTTTAAAAATATCGTCAAAGATGAAGTTTATACTTTAACTTGACTAGTTAAGTGATTGAGTCCGCCATGATTGTCCAATGTTCGGGTAAAGTCGGCTCGCTGCCCCTCTCGCCCCTCCACCCCCCGTCCCAGTGCCGGTGACATATTACACATAACCTAGCTGCGACATTTGTATAACGCGAAAGAAAAGTTATGAAGTAATGGCACCGAGAAAAAGAAATGGTCAGTTCGTTAAAAAAAAGCGAAGCTATTCGACGAATTAAAGCGCGTGAGTTAATCTCAAAAATAAATTTTAAAAAATCTATAAAACTCGACCAAAAAGTGAAAATAAACGTAAACAACACTGGTCGAAGAATTGTGGATACAGCTTTTTATGGTTAAAAAATTGACAATTCAAAAGATTATACACGAAAATTCATTGGTAAAATTTAGTTTATTCGTGATAAAAAAAAAATAAATGTTATTCACTTTTAAAGTTTCTCAAGAATTTAAAATTCCCGCGATTACCGACTCTGCCCGAAGCTTCAATCAGCTGTTCCAGCAGTGCAACGTAAATGTCTGCCATCCGCTTCCGAAACGTCGAAAACAAAAGTTCTTTTATGTTTTCTTTTTGAAAAGCACCGTAAGGTCATGTTTTTTTGAAATAAACAGAATCTGCGATAAATTTCCTTTATGGTGGAAACTTTTCTGAGGCTCAACCACCGATTACTTTTTTTACAATTAACATTATTGTGAGTTCTTCCATAAGGTACTGTGTTAAAAATCAAAATTAAAAAATGAAATAATTCAAAATTTTGCCCCGCAAGAGCCCCCCAAAATGTGCTTATTGTAATCAGGGGACTTTTAACTGTTATTCACCGCAAAAATTGATGGACATTTACCGTACTTGCTCAAACAGCCGAACTACTTTAAATACATGAATATAAATAAATATGATAATATAATTTCGTTGATTTGAGATTTTTTTTTCGTTTTTTTAAATCTTAAATACCGAAATTTAAAATGCCCATAACTTTGCTCCCGATTGACGACGAATTTAGGCTTTTCGGGGGTGTTTTGAAAAGCCCAAAAGTAAACTCAGAGAGTGCCGTTCTATTCAACCCAAGATCGCAATTTTTTGTACACGAAAGAGCCTTTTGAAAATCAGCGAATTCGAGCCCAAAGGGCCTGTAATGGAAAAATTGTCAAAAATCGAGATGGTCCCCGACTTTGAAAATTTGTAAAAAAAAAATCGAAAAATAATTGTAGCTCGATGAACCAAGCGGCGTTTTGAAGCCTCAAAGATTACACAATCTGAAATCTCAACTCCATCGGGAACAAAATTTACAGCGTTTTTGGTGAATCCATTAATTTTTCGCAAAAATTCGAAAAAAATTTTGGATTTTTGGAACTTTTATTTGGGACCCCGTATATCGATGTATCTTTTTCCGCTGATCACGAATCTGCTAGGCATTCTTCTTGAAACTCAAAAATTCTAACTCAAAGGATCGAAAACGTTTTTTTTTTTACCGAAAAATTAAATAACAATTTACGTCGGATAAATTTTAATATTTTTCCGATATTATCGATAAAGAAAAAAAACGAAAAGAAAGGACCACCTCGTGTCATTCAGCAAGTTGTTACGCCCTTTTGCTTCTTAGCATTTAATTCATTCTCATTTCTTTCGCGCTCGATTTACTATTAATTTTTTTTTTTTCTTTTTCTCCATCCCTTCCGGCGCGCTCGGGCTCGATTCACGCGCATCGAGAAGCAAAAAAATTCTCAGCGTACTATACATTCGTCGAGCAAAAAGTTTAGGAACGATTCGCACGTGTACATTAACAGTCACAAGTTTTATTCGATCGGAATTTTTTGTGATTCGCGATAGAACGAAAAGTTTCAGAAAAAAATAAAATAAAATAAAATAAATCATATCCATACGATCCTAAGAACATCGCGATTTTCTATAATGATAATTATAAATAGGAAACTTTTTCTTTTCATCAGATAAAATGAATTTTCGAATTTTCTCCATTTTGTAGCTTTTCCTAAATTCTTAAATTTTGAGAAACACAAATTAAAGTTGTAAAATTAATTTTGCTTTCTCATCTCAAAGTATCGAAAATTCTCGGAGAGTCTCACAAAGTCTTCGTTGGGAGTGTATGTGAATTAAAGGAGAAAATAAAGAACGAGAGAAAATGTCGAAACGGAGTATTCTCTCGCGCTGGGTGTGCACAAAGAGATGCATCATCGTCGAAATCCCGCGCGCAGGACAGAGGCAAACAGATGCCGAGCACATTTTAATTAACCGCCCAGACATCCTAAGAGACGGATGACCCTCGGAGCTTTTCTCACTCTCCCTCTCACATTTTTCTTTATCTTACATGGTCGTGCCCCCCCTCCTCCCTGATGACCCTTCTGGGTCATCAGGGAGACCTTGCGTTCGGAAGGATTCGCACCGAATTGCACATTATGCGAACCAAGAACAGGAGAGGCTGCGGTCAATTAACGCTTTGTTCTCTCTGTTGTAGATTTTATTTTTAAAATCATTTTTTTCATTTCATTCTTTTTTTTACAACTTTAATTTAAAACAAAAATCACTAATTTCGCTAAATGCTCAATTTAATTTGCCTGCCTAGAGTTCTTTCATCTCCGATGTGAAAAATGTTCTTTTATTCATCAAACGAGCTCTTCGGAAGAAAATCTTTATGAAACTATAGTCAGGGAATGAGCTTGCAATATATCGCGTCCATTCTTCCATACAGCTTAGCGACTTTTGAAACTTTGGAACAGAGAGAGAGAGAGAGAGAGAGAGAGAGAGAGAGAGAGAGAGAGAGAGAGAGAGAGAGAGAGAGAGAGAGAGAGACCGAGAAAGATTTTGCATAAATTTGACAAAAGTATCTTAGGGTTGGTTTGGATTTGGGTATAACTGGTACAATTTCGTAAGCTCATTTACGATATGCCACTTCAACCGTGCATATTTATCAGCGCTAATTTTCCATTATAAACAATATTTTCGAGTTTATACACGCGCGGGCGGCGGAGACTCGCGATAATATGAAATAATGGAGAAAGTTACGGTTGCGATGGAGGGGAAAGGGCGGTGGTTATATATCGGTTGTTCGCTCCGAGAGCGTAATAATTATATATCCCGAGAGTTGTTTAGAACACGTTGCAATTCTCCGTTCCAATACATCGAGAGATAGGAATTTTACACTCGTGTGCATGAGTATTAACCTGGTGATGGTGATACAGAGCTGGCTCTGGCTTTGCTTATAATACGCAGAGAAGAGAAAAGAAGCTGAGGCCGGGGGGGGGGGGGGGGGGGGCAAATCGGTTGCATACCATTATTATAAAGCCGATCGTTGGAAAATATTTTTTTTCCTTTCTACCTCTCTTTCTGTCGTCTAAAAAATGGGATATACTCTCTCGTACTACCATAAGCTGCGAGGAACGTACAGATTTTACATTTTACAACGCAACTTTCCCGATGTAGTACGTGTTCCTCGTCGTAGTTTCTTTTTCTAATTCTTATCTTGTTTCATTGAAAATTCTGCGACGAAACAGAGTGGACAGGTTAGCCGACGAGGGAATTCCTCGTACGAAATAAAATAAGGAATGAAGAATAATACGAATGGCAGTCGCGGATGAAAGGAGAAGAGACGTTAAAGTGTCTGGCAAACAATCCGCGGCGCGGGAGATGAAGTGCGGGGGGGGGGGGGGGGCCTTCGTAGAGAGGTGCGAAATCTTTTCGTTAGTTTAAATTTGCCTTTTTTTTCTTGTTTTGTTTCTTTTTCTCTCTTTTATTGCCGTTTGACTGTAGACCAGTCCATTCTAGACATTTTTTCTGCAATCTTCTTCGATAGAATTGATTTTTCTTTTGATAAAAGTGCTCGGGGGTGTCCCCTTAGTGTAAATTCAAGCTAGCCGGACGCGGGGAAGGGGGGTCGAGCTTCAGCCGCCATTTTGGAGAACACGTTTCATCAAATATCTCGTGAACCGTGCACCGTACGATAAAAAGAGTGGATATCTTTTTTGTAGATAATGAAATTCTCTACAACTTTTAAGGGAAACTTTTTCCTGTATAGAGCATGGTTTTTTTTATTTATAGCGCGGCAAATTTTTCCAAACATGGTTATCGCTAAATTTATATTCAACGATTCATGTAGCAGTGTGATGTTTGGAAAAGTTTGCCGCGCTATAAATAAAAAACCATGCACTATGCAGGAAAAAGTTTCGAATAAAAGTTGTAGAGAATTTTATGATCTACAGAAAAGGTTTCCGCTATTTTTGTCGTACGATGCACGATTCACGAGATATTTGATGAAACGTGTTCTCCAAAATGGCGGCTGAAGCTCCCCCGCGTCCGGCTAACTTGAATTTACACTCAGGGGACACCCCCGAGCATTTTTTTCAAAAGAAAAATCAATTCTACAGAAGAAGATTGCAGAAAAAACGCATGCACAAGCGGGTAATTGGCACGCATAAGCTTTGAACCATTGGGATTTCGAGTTCTCCGCGTCGCTCGAAGAAATCGACCGCACGAGTGAATAAATATGATAAATTTCATTCGGTGATATCTGCTCACTTTTTTTGTTCTTTTTTTTTTTTTAGGGAAGAGAAATCTGTATTTGCATCGACAAAGACAGAGAACAAATGAATCGAGTCTTATACGGCGAGGACCTGTCTATATAGCTCAAATTCTAATTCAACGATTGGTCGAAAGTCGATCGATTTGCAAAAAGAGTTTTTCGGCCATTTTGGTTCTTTTATATACGAAGCGAATGGGAGCAAATAGACCGCGATAGAATACTTCGAGAAACTCGAGTCGTTCAAATTTACCATACGGATCTATATTTCCACCGATTTATCATTGCTTATCAGTTGGGGAACACTTTCCCCAGACTTTTACTTCGTGCAACGTTGTACTGCGAATCGTGGCTGGTACTGATGCTGATGTTACAGACACGGTTGCTACCACGCGAGCGAGCGAGAGAGAGAGAGAGAGAGAGAGAGAGAGCGAGAGAGAGAGAGAGAGCGAGAGAGAGAGAGAGAGAGAGAGAGAGAGTTATGTGTGGCTTGTCTCTGTCTTTCATGTCCCTCTCCCTCGCCCGACCCAAGAGAGCGAAACGAATTATAATTTTCTGAATGAGCAAGGATGACTGAGAAAGAACGAAGGCTCGTATAGGCCATGAATTCGCGTCAGCTTGAATAATCGTAGAGGCCGAGTGGAGAGTGAGAGTTTTTTTTTTCCGCAAACACATATACAATACAACGCTTGAATTTTGACGAATTCCGTTCGAGGCTCAGAAAAATGTGAGCTAAACTTCGTTGAAAGAAAAAAAAAAAAAAATTGTAAAAAAATTTGATTTTCATGAATAAATTATCGCGGGATTATAAATTCGTTTATTACTTATTGAGTAAATTTGTTTTTTTTTTTTTTTTTTTACGTTTCCTGGTGGCCACACGAGCATCATACGGATCGCGAAGTCATGATACAAGTGTATATTAATTAAGATGAGCATAAATTAGCATCGACGATCGGGGGAATCGGGCCAAGCGGAAAGAGAGTGAGAGTCTTTTTTGTTTTTTTTTTTTCTCGAATGGAAATCGCGCTGGGAAGTTACGAAATTCCGTCATTGGGCAACGCAAAAATTTGAATAAAATGTACATCGGGTATATATACACACATATATATATATATATATATTATATTATGAAATAATCGTTCAAAGATGAATTTTTATCGGTTAATGGATTCGATCGACGAATAAATAAAAATGTCAATACTTTTTCACGTAATATTTGTCTCGTGGGAAGAATTTTTTTTTTTGCGCGCGAAGCAAAAAAAAAAAGGAAAATCTTGCCACAATGTGTGCGCGGCTTTGGCTAAACAGTCCCTCGGACATCCGGTCTAACGTATCCGCGACAAAGTCTCTCCCGCCCGTTGGCAAATAAAAAATAGCAAAAAAACGTTGAAAAAAAAAAAAAAAAAAAAGAAAGGCCTGCACGAAGCTCGTTCATAGATTCGGTTTTATAATCGGTGATCGCGAAGCGCGAATAATCGGTCGCATATCTCTCGGTCCGCGATATGCAACGCGACAGAGGATATAATACAACACAACGATGCTATTGTATACCTCCTCGTATTGTACATACGAGTCATTTCAAGCCAACTCAACGCGCGTATACCTCTTCGTGTTTGTTCAAATAATTTTTTTTTTCCTCACGCCATTTTTTCCACTCGTTCTTCCTTCAGCAATGGCTTTTCTTTTTTTTTTTTTAACAATAATTTTTTTTCAACAGCCCGAATATTAAAAATTTGACAAAGAAATAGAAAAAAAAAAATCCTTCAATTCAGATGCAAATATATCGCGTTGCAGAAAAAAATTTCTGCAACGCGATATATTTGCGAATTTCTTTTTCATAATTTTCGATTCGGGCCAACTATCAATTTTGTGTGAAATATTTATTTGAATAAATGCGTAATTAAACAGAGCTTGGCTAAAAAAAAAAAATAAATATTGGCGATTGAGAGTTCTCCGAGAGTTGGAAAAATTATGGAAATAAATATGATTGATCACGAATTATGAAAAGTCGAGCTGGCTCGAAATGACCCATATAATGTGGCACGTATAACTTTATGTCAATTCGGGGTATGAGCGAAGGAAATATAAACGACACAGTCAATCGTCTGTACATGCGAGAATCGCAGTACATGCTCATATATAAATGTGTGTATGTGTGTGTGTGTGTGTGTATTATTCATCGTAGAGAAGAGAAGAGACGAAAAGAATGAAAGAGAAAGAGTTGGCGAGTCATTCATAAAAATAACTCGACGCTGGTGCACACGCAAACTTCAAGTGTACTACTACGAGGACGAAGCTCTCTTGTAGTATTATATGGATTGAGATTCTACGAGGGAGTACACGCGTACGGGTATAGGATGTGTAATACATCTACATATATATACTCTCGCATAAAATAAAAACGCGTTTATCGTAATGTACGTGACCGGACAGCACGTAACCCCCCGTACACTTCTCGTATACTACGATTTTGATTTCTACACATATATATATATATATATATATGCATATACACAGCTACGCTACATGAGAAGCAGAGAACACGACGTGAGAGACGATATACCGAAGGTTGGCGGCGAGAAAGTGGATAAGGCTGTTAGCTAAACGGCCAATGTGAAAAAAAAAACTACGATAGGATGATACATGGAGAACCGGTTTCATTTTTGAACGAAATTTTCACTTTTTTGTCAAACGATTATTTTGCCCGAGCAATAGAAAGGGCAAATTTCACATTCACAGTTCGATAATATATATATATATATATATATATATATATATATATCAGATGTGGGCAGTACTTCAAGTACCCGGTACTTGCGATGTACTTGTAGCGCAAAGTACTTTAAAAGTATTTCAAGTATTGTACTTAAATTTCCAAGTACTCGACCTGTACTTCAAGTACGTGTACTTAAATTTCCAAGTACTATCCTGTACTTCAAGTACTTTTGCAAGTACCAAGTATGATGTACTTTTGAATACGTTTTGCTAATGGTTGCATGTTATAACGCCTTTGAATATATAATTGAGGAACGTTCCGAGCCATCTTTTCGTTATAAGATTGTAAGGAATGTCCGTTCAAAGGCTCAAGCTACGGTAGTTACGGTGTCATTGTCAATGCCTGGCTCCGTTTTTAACAATCCGTGTGTATTATATTCTTTATATTTTCTTTTTCAAACCTGAAGTCAACCAAATCTTAATTACGATCTTCAATGTTTTTTTTTTTTTAAATTATTTCTAACTCTTCGTTTTGATATTTCTGTTCCGATCTACCTAACCTGAGTGAATTGCACAATGTGCAAATATGTTTTGATACAAAACGTACTCGAATAAAAATCAAATGATTCTAAAGAGTACGTAAGAAATAAAATTTAAGTACGAGAACTCACAAGATGTATAACATTAAAACTTGAAAACTATACTTGACTATAAAACTGATACTTGACGTATTTCAAGTACTTGATGCCTCAAGTATTTCAAATATTTGGTACTTCAAGTACTTACAGTAGTTTGTACTGTAAGGTTGAAGTCCCTGCATATTTCCATGTATCAAGTTCCGTAAATACTTGAAGTACCAAGTATTTCGGGTACTCGGTACTTGAAGTACTAAATGTTTTCAGTACTTGAGGTACCAAGTACTTTAAGTACGTCAAGTATCAAGTATAAAATACTTAAAAAAATTTTTTTTTAGGTATACATCTCGTAAGTTCTAGTACTTATATTTGATTTCTTACGTACGATTTGAACTCATTTGATTTTAATTCGAGTACTTTGTGTATCAAAACATATTTTCACTCATATTAGGCAGATTGGAACAAACAATTTGAACGAAGAATTCGAAATAATTGTAAAAAATAGAATTGACGATTGCAATCAAGATTTATTTATAGCTTCAGGTTTGAAAAAGAAAATATAAAGAATATAATACACGGATTGTTAAAAACGGAGCCATGCATTGACAATGACACCGTAACTACCATTGCTTGAGCCTTTGAACGGTCATTTCTTACAATCTTAACGAAAAGATGGCGCAAAACGTTTCTCAATTATATATATTCAAAGACGTCGTACACATGCAACCATATTAGCAAGACGTATTCAAAAGTACTTCATACTTGGTACTTGAAAAAGTTCTTGAAGCACGAAAAAGTACTTGAAATTTTTATTCAGAGTGCTTTAAGTACATGGCACGTACTTGAAAATACAATTTGAAGTACAATACTTGAAATAATTTTCAAGTACTCTGTACTTCAAGTACTTTACTTCCAGTACATCGCAAGTACCGGGCACTTGAAGCTCCGATTGAAACATTTCTTTAACAAGGAAAAAATTTCGAGCAAAACTGCGAGATCAAAGGGAAAGCCTTAATTTTTCGATTCTGAAGAAAATTATAATTGCTTGCACGAAAAAGTACTTGAAATTTTTATTCAGAGTGCTTTAAGTACATGGCACGTACTTGAAAATACAATTTGAAGTACAATACTTGAAATAATTTTCAAGTACTCTGTACTTCAAGTACTTTACTTCCAGTACATCGCAAGTACCGGGTATTTGAAGCTCTGATCGAAACATTTCTTTAACAAGGAAAAAATTTCGAGCAAAACTGCGAAATCAAAGGGAAAGCCTTAATTTTTCGATTCTGAAGAAAATTATAATTGCTTTTATTTTGTAGAAAAAAAAAAAATCCACGGTTATAATAATAATAATAATAATAATAATAATAATAATAATAATAATAATAATAATAACCGAGAAAAAAAATTTCTCGACCGATTTCTCAAAGTTCCAGTCAAGGAAGCGGGCTTTTTTCATCTTCCAAGAGACCAAAAATTAGGAACGAATCCTAATCACAAGGTGTGATAATCTCTTCATTTTTTTATCCTTCCAATTATGGCCAATTATTGGAAAGTGTAAACAAACGAGAGACGTAATTGGTTTTTTTTTTCTTTCAGCAAATCATCTCTTGCGTGTATATCGAATTATTTCGTCGAGCGTGAGAGTAGACGAAAGAAAAAAAAAATGAGCTGGACAAACATCGAGGGATAATTGAAAATAAGCGAACCAGAGAAAAAAAAAAACGTGAAATTTCGTGAATATGTGAAATTTCCATTTGGCAGAACTCATTCGTTCGATTAGGTATTCATTTGGGGTAATTATTATTACACAAGACTGCTGGTAATGCCATCGTTCGCCACGTATTATCCTTTTTTATACAAAGACTAAAGAAATTTATATATATGTGAATAAAATTTGTACGTGTAAATGAAAATTCGAAATAAAAAAAAAAAATAATAATAGTAATAATCGGTTCGACATACCTGAATATAAAAGTTATTGAGTCTTTCATTATCCGTTTGACGGGATATTAATTTTCGTCGGTATATATACGAAAATCATGCGCGAATAAATATTAATTAAACGGGTATCACGTCTGTTCGTTATATCGGCACGCTGCGAATAATATAGTCTTGAAATATTTATATTCGGGGGGGGGGGGGGGGGGGGGAATGGTGTCAATGGCCCAACGGGTAAGCTATTTGGAAAAAAAAAAAAATATATATATATATATATATATATATATAGTTCCAGGTTTTTCAAACCTTGGGCATTTGGCGGCAAAGTTAGGCTCACTCATATAATGAGAGACTTCTCGCGGGTCACGATCTATCGGTATAATGCGTGAGCACGATCGGTGCGAGCAAATTTTTTTTTTTTTTTCTTTTTTTTCGGGCAAGGTGCTAAATTACAAAATCGTTCGTGTGTGCGCGCGTAACGAACACATCGACGTTGAGTCAGTACGCGCGGGAAAGAAACTTGGCTCAAAGTTATTCGGTGCTATTTGTCAAGCGTGTCTCGAGAGGGAGAGAGGAATTTTTACTAAAGTTTTTTTTTTGCTGTCACACGAATTATAATAAATTAATTAGAAAGAAAAAAAAAAAAAAAAGAAAAGAAATATCCCGCGAAAATGTAAATGTAACATAACAATCAGGGCTCTACAGATTACCTGAAAGTACTTCAAGTACAAAGTACAAAGTACTGAGTACTTGAAGTACTTGAAATACGTCAAGTATCAAGTCTCAAATACATTTCAAGTTTTCAATTATACATCTCTCAAGTTCTATAGTACTTATATTTTATTTCTTACGTACTCTAAACTCATTTGATTTTGATTTGAGTACTTTTTGTACGCAAAACGTATTTTCAATATCGTGCAATTCATTCAGGTTGGGCAGATTGGAGCAGAAATATCGAAACGAAAAATTATAAATAATTCAAATAAAAAGCACTGACGATTGTAATTAAAATGTATTTGGCTTCAGGTTTTAAAAAGAAAAAATAAAGAATATAATACGCGGATTGTTAAAAACGGAGGCCCTGAATTGACAATGACAACGGTAACTACCGTAGCTTGAGCCTTTGAACGGTCAATACTTACAATCTTAGCCAAAAGACGGCGCAGAACGTTCCTCAGTTATATATTCAAATGCGTTACACATGCAACTATTAGTAAAACGTATTCAAAAGTACTTCATACTTGGTACTTGAAGTACAGGAAAATACTTGAAAATTTAAGTACAAATACTTGAAATACTTTGTACTTCAAGTACCGTACTTCCGGTACATCACAAGTACATGGTATTTGAAGTACTCGTGTATTTCAAGTACCAAGTACCGTAAATACTTGAAGTACTAAATATTTTAAATACTTGAGGTATCAAGTACTTGAAATAGGTCAAGTATCAAGTCTCAAATATTTTTCAAGTTTTCAGTTATACATCTCGTAAGTTCTATAGTACTTATATTTGATTTCTTGCGTACTCCTTAAACTCATTTGATTTTGATTTGAGTACTTTTTGTACGCAAAACGTATTTTCAATATTGTGCAATTCACTAAGGTTGGGCAGATTGGAACAGAAATATCAAAACGAAAAATTAGAAATAATTTTTTAAAAAAGCATTGACGATTGTAATCAAGATTTATTTAGCTTGAGGCTTGAAAAATAAAAAATAACGATTATAATACGCGGACTGTTAAAAACGGAGTCCTGAATTGACAATGACCCCGGTAACGACCGTAGCTTGGGCCTTTGAACGGTCATTCCTTCCAATCTTAACGAAAAGATGACTCAGAACATTCCTCAGTTATACATTCAAAGGCGTTATAAATGCAACTATTAGAAAAAACGTATTCAAAAGTACTCTATACTTGGTACTTGAAAAAGTACTTGAAGTACAGGAAAGTACTTGACAATTTAAGTACAAGCACTTTAAGTACAAGTCGAGTACTTGAAAATTTAAGTGCAAGCACTTCAAGTACAAGTCGAGTACTTGAAAATTTAAGTACAAGCACTTTAAGTACAAGTCGAGTACTTGAAAATTTAAGTACAAGCACTTCAAGTACAAGTCGAGTACTTGAAAATTTAAGTACAAGCACTTTAAGTACAAGTAGAGTACTTGTAAATTTAAGTACAATACTTGAAATACTTTTCAAGTACTTTGTACTCCAAGTATTTTCAGTACATCGCAAGCACCGGGTACTTGAAGTACTGCCCAGCTCTGATAACAATCGTATGGACAATCGATCGATGGCTTGAAATGAAAATTGACCGAATGAACAAAGTTAATTGAAATTGACTTCGGTGTGACTCGATAGTTTGTTCTTTTTAAGCGGCGACGAGAAATTTACAAATTTTTTTTACAACTTTACGATCGGCAGGTGCGTGTGTCGTTGGTTTTAGACGAAAAAAAAAAAAAAAAAAAAAAAAAACTACTCGAAAAAATCCTGACCACTCATCGTTAAGAGACAAAAAATGATTGCCGTAACGTCGGGTTCCTTCGTATTCGTGATATATAAATACGGGCCGCGGTTTTCTAACGCGCGTGAGTCAAAATTAATGAACGAAAAATTTAGCGCGACAAACTTTCGGACAATGAACGAATTTTTTCAATGGTTTTCCATCAACCAATCCCATATATTAGTCTCGTACATCTATGCTTCGTGCTTCGGTATAGAAAAAAGAAAAAAAAACGAAACTTAACAGTACACGTATACGTCGAGTTAAAGATTTAAAAAAAAACGACGTCGAGCCGGGCAACTAATCCAAGTAGTAACGGTACGTAACGGTTCGGGCAAACTTTACGGATCGCTTTACTCTCCCCGCGGTGTATATCGAGCATACCGAAATTGTCTCTCTACCACCTGCTACAATCGTCGAAATAAAAATTGAAAAAAAATAAATTCTCGTACAGTTTGTACGCGCATGCATGGTCTCTCTCGTTAATGCGACTAGTTCTCTTTTCCTCGGCATTGGGTCAAGGCGAGAGGCCCGTATATACTCTTTCTCTCTAATTCCACGCTCTCGCGATATTTCAATTCGGCCGTAAATTCCACGCGCCGAAATCCGAAATAAAAAAAAAAAAGAAAACTCTCGCGAGCCGGAGAGAGAAGAAGAAGAATTTGCAACCTATCGAACGTCCGCATATAAATATTATGGTTTGATGATACGTACCGTCAAAAAAAAAAAAAAACGTTTCTCACAGCGATCGATAAACGAAAATGGGGGGAAAAAAAAAAATTATAAAAATAAACGAGCCCGAGACAGGAGTTATAAATGAGGGACTATCAAAATGTAATCACGTAGTGCTGTTGATCGGAAAGAGTTAGTGGTAAAGCACGAATCATGGATCTCGATCATTATGTTGCTCTCGGAAGGATCGACTAGACAGAGAAAAAGAGAGAGAGAGAGAGAGAGAGAGAGAGAGAGAGAGAGAGAGGAGAGAGAGAAGAATAAAAATTCCTAAACCCAGAGCCCCGATGTACTTATACGGCTCAAATTTTTAGCCCAACGAGCAACGATCACGCGCGTTTGTGTGCCGCGGGGTCCGTGAATTTTTTTTTTTTCTTACCGATCGCCGGTTCTTTGAAAATCCAATGGACTCGGTTTTTGACGGAGAGGGGGATGTGATTTCATTCAGAGTCGACGCCGAGAGCGGCGAAAATGTTCGAGATGAGTCAAGAGCCGGCAGTCAAGGCCAAAAAATCTCATAACCCTCTGGGCATCGGACTCGATATATATATATATATATAGTTATATATATATATATATATATATATATATATGTATACAAAAGTTCGGTAAGTATACCGGTCGGCATTAGCCGACAGGAGAATCACGAAGAGGGCCCTCTCTTTTAGACTCGTCCCATATAAGCTTTCAGAATTTTCTAACCATCCTCTCTCTCTCTCTCTCTCTTTCTCTCTTTCTCTGTATCGTTGCGGGATGATCAGGTCCAGTCAACGCGAGAATGTATGTGTTTTGCTCTCGTGCTCGTCGTGATATACGTACGTCAAGTATTGGGTCGTTTCGCATCCGTACCAATCACTTTTGAGCCGTTCAACGGTCACGATAAGGAGAAAGAGATACAGAGGGAGAGAGAGAGAGAGAGAGAGAGAGAGAGAGAGAGAGAGAGAGAGAGAGAAAGAGAGGAAATCCGCTGTTGAGGCTGGAATTGAGATCTTCACATTCGAGAGAAACTAGATTGATGCGGAAAGGCGAATTATGCTGGAGGGACGTCGTGAAAAAGGCAATTTCACGTTAGCTTCTAGCACACCATTTAAAATACATTTAAATCGAAAAAATAAAAAAAAATAATTACTATTATTATTTAAATAGTCTTTAACAACGAATTTCAGGATTATTTACGCCTAAAATCGACGCTCAACGAGTCAAAAAAAAAAACAATGTTCGAAATAATTTTTTTTCATTCGAACGCGCGCCCGAAATCCTCGATCTAAAAAAATAACGATCATACAAGAGACCGAAAAGCTCTCCGTGAACTTATCCGCGCATAATGTATGTATATATAATATAATATTATATATAAATATATATAATAATAATTATATATATATATATATATATATATATATATATTAGAGTGGTCCTTATTTTGGTCATTTTCGAATTTTGATTGCATCCTCTCGTAGAAGGGTTCCAAATAATTAAAAACAAATATCCCCAAAATTTGAAATTTTTATCTCAATATTAACACATGCCCCAGAGCTCCGGAAGTTTCCCTATTTGATTAACATTACGTTTTTACTGAACTTCATTCAAAAATCTGCCACACCGACAATAAGTACGAGAAAAATCTAATTCCGGTTGGAATCTTTTCAGGAATCCTGATATTATTTTATCGAATTTTGAGAAATTCAAAATTCAAAATGGCGGACCCGAAATGGCGGCTTTAAAATTTCGAAAATGCTCAAATCTACTCAAGGGTCAGCTTGATAAGGTTTTGGGGGTCTCTGATGTTAAATTTTGTGTCGAAAATATGAAATTCAAAATGGTGGACCCAAAATGGCGGCTGTAAATGTTACAATGTTTGAATTTCATAAAAATACAGGTTTATTGGTTTTCGTATTCGCTATTCTTCAATAGAAAAAATTAAATCTAAAATTAAATCTAAATTAAAACCTAAAAATATAAAAACTTTTGTTAACAATAATGATTTAAGCATGATCAAGACTATATTATGTAATCCTTTATTCATCGTTTGAAAGAAAATATTACATTTATTTAGATAAGTCCCAAGACCCCATACTCGTATTTTTCCTCGCATCTGGGAAATCTTTTCTGTACGACGCCACCAATTGCAATATATATTGTTTTTGTTCTTCGTCATGTGTAAAGAGATTATTATAACTCTGAACTAAATTAACAGCTCTTTCAGCAAAATCATTTACGACTTTAAGAGACTTGACGATTTTCAACGCCTCTTGATATGAACTATTTTGACCCCATGTTGACGGATCAAGTTTTAGAAATTCCGTGGCCATTTCGAATTTCATATTTTCGACACAAAATTTAACATCAGCGACCCCCAAAACCTTATCAAGCTGACCCTTGAGTAGATTTGAGCATTTTCGAAAATTTAAAGCCGCCATTTCGGGTCCGCCATTTTGAATTTTGAATTTCTCAAAATTCGATAAAATAATATCAGGATTCCTGAAAAGATTCCAACCGGAATTAGATTTTTCTCGTACTTATTGTCGGTGTGGCAGATTTTTGAATGAAGTTCAGTGAAAACGTAATGCTAATCAAATAGGGAAACTTCTGGAGCTCTGGGGCATGTGTTAATATTGAGATAAAAATTTCAAATTTTGGGGATATTTGTTTTTAATTATTTGGAACCCTTCTGCGAGAGGATGCAATCAAAATTCGAAAATGACCAAAATAAGGACCACTCTAATATATATATACAATAATAAATGAGTCTTGTCGAAAAAGCGCGTTTGAGACTTACGGCTTGATCAAAACCGACGACGCGACCGATAATAAATTACAACTCTCTCGTGCTCGTGTGTCCCTTCTCGAACGAAATTTCCGCGTGCGGTAATCTCGCGCACATGGCTCGTGTCTCGTAAAAATGCTATTCGAAAGAATTTCACGATTTTGCGACACTTTTTTTCTTTTTTTTTCTTCTTCTTTCCATTGCCTTTCTCGTCAATCTTTCACTCTTTTCTTCCCATTCCTAAAATTTCGAGCTATAAATTTACGAATTCGCGTCGATTTTTCAATTCGAGAGAATCGGCGAATGGTTCACCGCGATATAACGTAACGCGCCAGCCGCGCTCTCTTCCGTTTCGTGTTTCGCGTTCGCGATGACTCTAACGAGACGAAAGAAATGACGGAGGAAAAAAATAAGAATGAAAAAAAAAAATAAAATAAATAAAAAAGAAAGACGATAAAGGGGGGAAAAAGCTCGGAAATCTAGGCGTTCTAGTCGCTCTCCGGGAGAGGGACATCGTGTGTGTTTCTGTATTATACGATGCGTGGGCGTCTTCCACCCAGAGCTGTTACGGATTTTATATATATATATATATATATATATATATATATGTACGCGTTTCGTGTGATTTTATTTTAATCCGACCTATTTCACGAACCCGCGCGCACGACCGCACGGGCATTAAGTGTATCCATGCGCGAGAGATCGTTAACACGCGTGAATCGCTCGCAAATCACAACCGCGAACTCGCCGATCTAGTATATGTGTCTCTCGGTTTTTTTTTTTGGCGCCAAAAAAAAAAAAAAATTTCCGTCATTCTCATCTTCGAAGGAACGAAAAAACGACGTAATAGATATAAATGGGGGATTTGACAAAAAAAAAACGAGAGGTATTGAACACATGTGTATTATGTATAGTTTTGTGTACTGTACATATTCCCTAGGAGGATTTTTCCGATCTTCATCTTCATTCGAAGTCAGGACAGGAAATTTCTCATAAAATGACATTCAAGGCAAATTTTCGAGCAGAAGGAATGGGAATTCGTAAAAAAAAAACTCAAAGAACAAACGCTGCAAGTTTTTCCATCTATTTTGGGGGGGAAAAAAGGGCAATAAAGTGGGAAGAAAATAATCACTATATTTTCACCTACAGAAAATACGCTATTTTTTATTTTAAAGACTCAAATGTATAATGATTTCCCACATCATTACGCAACTTTTAAGCCTAATCTGAACGTGGTCCGAGCAGATCTTCGATTTTTATTGCATAATTTTCGTTAAGGTTTATTATTGATTTTTCGTTGGATTTTTTCAGAGCTGGGCAGTACTTCGAGTACCCGGTACTTGCGATTTACTTGTGGTACAATACTCGAAGTACAAAGTACTTTGAAGTATTTCGAGTATTGTACTTGAATTTTCAATTACCAAGTATGATATAATTGACGAACGTGTTCTGCGCCATTTTTCGGTTAAGATTGCAAGGAATGAACGTTCAAAGGCTCAAGCTACGGTACACGGAGGGAAAAAAATTGGTTATACTGACGGCTGTATGCGTTGAACTGACCGACGTGCGGCGCCACTGTAACAAAGTTCATCTTGGTAGAGTTTTTTTTTTGTTGGCGCGCCATTGGTAAGATTGTCAAACCAACCACGTGTATCTTTGTGGGCATTAAGGTAGTTCTATCGCTGCAGACTAGTCAATTAGCTATAAATGTCTGAATGATGATTCCTAAAAATATTGGATATATGGGTTAAAATTAATAAATATTAAATAAGCTTACCCAGGTGAATACAATTAATCAACGGTTTATTATAAATAATTATGTAACTAGTAAAATAGTAATTGCAACGACTCAAGTATTACTAGATCTCGTATGATATTTACGTGTGGCAACGTTGCGTTTTCTTTCTCTTTTCATTCTCGTGCCCTCTCACTCTCTCGCCCGCTCTATTGACGTTGACGCGAAGAGGTTATGTTGTTCGACTTGTCAAATACCGCTTTCATTTCGATATCGCGTTGCCACATTTTTTCACCGTCACGACATTATGCCATAAGTTGTGTATCACTACCCGGATGCTCGTATTAAAATCAGTATAGCTTAAAAAATTGGTCGACAATCATATTTTTTTTTAGGCCCGTTAGATTTTTACATGTTTAATGAATCTAAGTCTCGTTTTTTGTAAGAATCTTTTGGATTTTCGATAAGATATATCGTTTTAAAGTGACCGGAAATCGGTTCTTCTATATACCGAAGCAAATTTGCCTTGAGGAACTGGCATTTTCAAGTATTAATTTCTCCGTAATTAGGTCGATAAGGGGCATTGACGTTTCGCGAAATGAATAAATATATTAAAATTGAAGATATAAAAAAAAAAAAAATTTTAATCTTATGGATTAGTTACCACGATAGAACTACCTTAATCGTTGACTTGACCAGGCTACCTTTGTTGAATCGACAAAGGTAGATCTGTAGAGTGCCTTGTGGACTGATATTCGTGCCTCGTGCGCATGCGCGCAGCGAGAACTATAGCGCGATACTTTGTTAAATCAACCAAGGTACTTTGTGGAAGTGACCGAAGTGCCCCGACGTTGGCAGCATTTGTCAGAACTACAAATCAGTTTTCCCCGTGTATAGTTACGGTGTCATTGTCAATGCATGGGCTCTGTTTTGAACGATCCGTGCATTTATATACTTTATTCTTTCTTTATCAAACCTGGAGCTTAATAAATCTTAATTATAATCGTCAATGCTATTTTTTAAAAATTATTTCTAATTCTTCGTTTAAATATTTCGTGTTTCAGTCTGCCTGACCTGAGTGAATTGCACAATGTGAAAATATGTTTTGATACAAAAAGTACTCGAATCAAAATGAAATGAGCTCAAAGATTACCTAAGAAATCAAATATAAGTACTAAAACTCACGAGATGTATATACCTGGAAACTTTAAAAGAATTTTATACTTGATACTTGACCTATTTCAAGCACTTTATACCTCAAATACTTCAAATATTTAGTGCTTCGAGTACCCGGTACTTACGATGTGCTGGAAGTAAATTACTTGAAGTACAAAGATCTTCAGTATTTCATTAAGTACTTCAAGTATTTGTACTTAAACTTTTAAGCACATGTCATGTAATTAAAGTATTCGAAATTAAAATCTCAAGTACTTTCATATACTGTTTCAAGTACCAAGCATGAAGTACTTTTGAATACGTCTTGCTATATAAAGGTTGCATGTATAATGCCTTTGAATATATAATTGAGGAACGTTCTGCGCAATCTTTGGTTAAGATTGGTAAGCAATGACCGTTCAAAGGCTCAAGCTACGGTAGTTACGCATGGCTCCTTCTTTAAAAATTCGTGTATTATATTCTTTATTTTTTCCCTTTTCAAACCTAAAGCTAAATAAATCTTAATTACAATCGTCAATGCTTTTTTTTTTTTAAATTGTTTCCAATTCTTCGTTTAAATATTTCTGTTCCAATCTGCCTGACCTGAGTGAAGTGTACAATGCGAAAATATGTTCTGATACACAAAGTACTCGAATCAAAATCAAATGAGTTTCAAGAGTACGTAAGAAATCAAATATATAAGTACTAAAACCTGCAAGATGTACACCTGAAAATTAGAAAAGTATTTGATACTTGATACTCAACGTGTTTCAGGTACTTGATACCTCAAGTACTTCAAATATTTAGTACTTCAAGTACTTGCAGTACTTTGTACTTGAAGTACTTTCAGATTCTTTGTCCACGGCTCTGTTTTTTTTTCCGTATAATTTAACTGAAAACAAATACACCATGACGTCTGCTCATTATACTGATTGTGAACAAAACTTTTGATGTTGTCGCTTTTTTAATTTGTTTCCATCAGCTAAATTATACGAAAAAAAAAAAAACCAACGAAAAATCTGTAAACTTGAACGAAAATCATGCAATAAAAATCGAAGATCGGCTCGGACCGCGTTCGGATTGGGGCTCAAAAGTTGCGCAATGATTTGATAAATCGTTGTACAATCGACTTTTTTAAATAAAAAATTGTGTATTTTCAACGGCCGACAATATATAGTAGTTATTTTTTTCCCGCGTGATTCGAGAGAATTCGAAAGATTGACGAAGTCGTAGTTTGAGTTATAGCGGGCGAATCGAGCAAACGCGGTGCAATTAAAAAAAAAAAAAAAAACAAACTAAAAAGTGATATACGAGATACAAGATAAAATAAGAATAAATCTAAATCGTTGTCGTTGGAAAAAAAAAAAAAAAAAAAAAAAAAATACGATAAATATAACAAGAAATTGAGAAGCGATGGCGATTTTTTATTGCCCAAAAGTTGGAACTTCCAGACGTATCGTAAGAATAGAAACGCCGAGATAAAAGAAGAAAAAAAAAACAAAAAAAACAAAAAGAAAATGGAAAAAATTGCTCAACTGCGATCGATGGAACGGTAAAGAGAGAGGAGCGAAGAAACGAATCAACGAGATAATATATTTTGCTTTTGGGTGGCTATGGATTAACCTTGGTCCGGATTGAAGAGCCCGCACACGTGGCTCCACGAATATGATCGACATTATATTATGTAGTCGATCGCGGATCATTGAACCGCGATCGCGATTGCGCAATGTGTGATATATCCTCGTGTGTTTCGGAATAATTTACAAAAACACACACACACACACACAAATTTTTAGTGTCGCAATTGCCTAAAGGAAACGAGAGTTTTGGCAGCTAATTTTAATCGCTCGTGCCATTTTAATCACTCGTATATATCTTTCAAAAGCCAAAAAGTCCCTGTTACACGTATATATATATATATATGTGTGTGTGTGTGTGTGTGTGTGTGTGTGTGTGTGTGTGTGTGTGTGTGTGTGTGTGTGTAGTTTTGCAACGATAAGCGATTTGGTATACGCGGCTTTAAGCGGTCTATATAATTCATATACAAAACGCGCGTCGCTGAATTCGAATGTGTATAACGGGAAAAGTAAAACGGGGATCAGCCTCTCACTCTTGACCGAAGCCCGCGAACGAGTTTTATCGCCAATGCAGGGACGACCGAGCGAAAAATCTAAATTCCATCGTTTCAAACGGGGCACGAGAACGATGTGTGTGTGTGTGTGTGTGTGTGTGTGTGCGTGTGTGTGTTCTGTGTGCTTGTACAGCCTTCTCTCTGTACCTGATTCAACCTAGCTCCAAGAGATATCCTATAATCTCCAAGTTGCAATAGCTGTTCTCTTTCACCCTCTCTCTCTCTCTCTCTCTCTCTCTCTCTCTCTCTTGCTCTCTCTCTCTCTCTCTCTTTCTCTCGGTTGGTCGATTCAGATTTAAAGGAGCAGGTTACTTAACCGTTTCAGGGAAAGTTTCGTTGGTTCTCTTGGGCAAAAGCAGGGCATACATACTTCGCTATTGAATGCGCCAACTTTGCACAAAATGATTTTCATAAAAGTGCAATTGTACGATATTTTCGGCTGTGCACTTTGAAAAAAAAAAAAAAATAGTCCCATCGCCAAACCCAGCTGTATCGCGCGATGTGTCAATGAAATTTTTACTCAGGACAATGATCTTTTTTTTTTTTTTGGTCAATCCTAAAAGAAAAATCATTGTCCCAACTAATAATAGCAATTACAAATTCGCCCTGCTCATTATTATCCAATCGATGCAAAATCGAAAAAATATTTAGTCATCGAAATGACGTTTTTTTTTTTTTTTTTTCGGGCTTTCGAATCGTATTTTTGTTCATCGAAAAAAAAAAATGGCCCACGACCAACGAAGAAATTAAAAGTTTCGTTTGTAATTGCAAAAAAAAAAAAAAAAAAACAAAAAAAGTATTCAAACGCGATCGGCGAAGGCCGATTACCGTTGAATGAGTTACACATTGTTTTTTTGTTTGTTTTCCTGAATATTAATTTACGAGTATATGATAAACTAACCTGATCGCAACGAAGCCAGAGAATTATAGAATCGGGATAACGGAGAGGCCCACCGAGACCGGAACCACCAGCCATTCGCTGAGCCTTGAGAATCTCCGAGTGCTTAGTGCCATGATCATCGAAGACTTGAAGAGACCTTGAAATCGGAAATTTGGAGAAAAAAACCCTCGTTTTATTCACTTTTTTTTTTTATCGCTAAAGTTTTATAACGATAATTTGTTCAATGCGACTTATTTTTCTTTCCTAGAAACGTATCATGAGATTGCATAAAGGACGAAAAAAAAAAAACAGTCATTAGACTGGTTCGATTTTTCTCAGATTCATTTCCATCGTATTTTTTCCGATTGAAACGGCCAATCTGAGGATCATCCAATTCGAGAATATAATTGTATCCGACTCGTTCTCGGCGAGCCAACTACGCATCCTTTCCAAAGGATTAATTTAGCGCGAAATGAATTTACGATATTGCAATATGAGGAAATAAAGTATCGGTTTTATGGATCTATCGTGCGGATTCTCTTCGTTTCGCGATCTTTAAATCGTTAGTCGGGTTCGTTCACACCACACGCTCTTTCTCTCGCGATCTCTCTCTCTCTCTCTCTCTCTCTCTCTCTCTCTCTTTTTCTCTTCCTCTGTCTCTACGCCTGCGGACTTTTCTATTTCCGATCGACGACAGCCGAGAGTGAAAACGTCGCGCTTATATATCTATTTCGATCCGTAAAGAGAGGAGCGAGAGAGAGTTAGACGTGACGATTCATGGGATATATTCGGAATAAGTTGCACACGCCCGCGTCCGAGAGACACCACCAGGAAGAAGAATTATAAAAGGTATGGATAGCACAATTGTGAAGGAAAATTGGATATAGAAACGAAAGAAATGTAATGAAAAAGAATAGAAAAGAGATGACGAATCCATGAAATGTATGTATATATATTTGGAATCAGTCGCACCCACGCCCGCATCGAGGCGGAAGAAAAGAACGAATTGCGAGAGAAATGAAAAAAAAAAAAAAAAAAAAGAATCGTGAAAGAGTATAAAAAGAAATGAGAAATGTAGAAATAGATAATGGAAAGCTTGAGATGATTCCGACAAAGGAGGAATCGGTCTCCGAGTCGTGGGATATATAAGAATTGAGAAACATTTTTCTCGTGAGAGAAGACAAATTTATTGATGTAGGTTAGAGTCAGCATGTGCTTATTTCGAGAACACACGTGACTGATCGCCCATGAAATCTTCCGCTTTATCAAACAAACTCTTTTACCCCCTATACATACATCTACATTTAGTCTACGTAACGATAGAAGGGGGGAAAAAAAAACCTCCTCAGGGAAAACATCGTGAAACACTTCAGATGGCTTTAGCCATAGTCAGGGAATAGAGACGATATAGTGACGGTGGACTAGACCGATCGGGATCCCTCAATTAGCTATCTTGTTACTCATGCCTGAGATCTTACGTTTTTGTCGCATATTTGTTGAACGACAAAGTTTTAACGATTTTTATGCGCATTGTCCCTTAAAAAGGTATGCTATGTTGGATATTTTAACGTGATCCGGTACGATTAAGGTGGATGTCATGCTCATCGAGATGGAAAAGTTTTATCGCAATTTTCTTCACACGCAGTCGAGGAAGCCAAAACTGAATACAGAAGACGAGCTAATTGACCGATCGCCCATGAAATCTTCCGCTTTATCAAACAAACTCTTTTACCCCCTATACATACACATCTACATTTAGTCTGCGTAACGATAGACGGGGGGGAAAAAAAATCTCCGCAGGGAATAACATCGTGAAACACTTCAGATGGCTTTAGCCATAGTCAGGGAATAGAGACGATATAGTGACGGTGGACTAGACCGATTGGGATCCCTCAAGTTACCTTGTTACTCATGCCTGAGATCTTACGTTTTTGTCGCATATTTGTTGAACGACAAATTTTTAACGATTTTTATGTGCATTTTCCCTTAGAAAGGAATGTTATCTTGGATATTTTAACGTAATCCGGTACGATTAAGGTGGATGTCATGCTCATTGAGACGGAAGCGTTTTATGGCAATTTTCTTCACACGCAGTCGAGTGAGCCAAAACTGAATACAGAAGACGAGCTAATTGACTGATCGCCAATGAAATCTTCCGCTTTATCAAACAAAATCTTTTACCCCCTATAAATACATCTACATTTAGTCTACGTAACGATAGACAGGGGGGAAAAACCTCCTTAAGGAATAACATCGTGAAACACTTCAGATGGCTTTAGCCATAGTCAGGGAATAGAGTCGATAGTGACGGTGGACTAGACCGATTGGGATCCCTCAAGCTACCTTGTTACCTACTCATGCCTGAAATTTTACGTTTTTTCCCGCATATTTGTTGAATGACAAATTTTTAACGATTTTTATGTGCATTGTCCCTTAGAAAGGTATGTTGTGTTGGATATTTTAACGTGATCCGGTACGATTAAGGTGGATGTCATGCTCATCGAGCTGGAAGCGTTTTATCGCAATTTTCTTCACGCGCAGTCGAGTGAGCCAAAACTGAATATAGAAGACGAGCTAATTGACGGTCGCCCAGACCCATTAGACTATCGACTACTCAACCCCGTCGTCTATGCATAATTGCTGATTACCGTTCTTCATTGCGTATACAAACTCGACGATTCACTTTACCGGCTTTCGATACTTCTTTGCTCGCGACAATCATTCGCTCAGCGCGACGTGACTCGAGACCGTTCGGGGCATATAATGCAAAATTCAAACTCGCAACGACAGACCGCCAAACATCGATTGATGCACAGAGTGGCGCGGGCATATCGGTACACGCGATTTGATTCACACTATCTCGCGAGCTCGAATACCGACGCGTCGACCGTGTGCGCTTATCGTTACGTTCCCAAGGGGTTTTCTGACGGGTTAACGCCGCGCATACGTATATTCATACGTATGCAAATATCAGCCCGCCGATCAGCACCGATATATATATTTTTTTTCGCAAGCTCGACATTTCCTGTTTCTTTTTTGTTCTACTTCCTCATACGGTAAGCCTCGTTTTCATGAAATAAATTTCATTCAGATATTCATGCCCAGAGTGCTTGAGGATACTCTCCTCTTAAAACAGTCTCGTTCGATCGGAACTTTATCACGAGTGTAAACAATAATAATAACAATATACGATAAGATGTCAATAAAACGATAATGCAAATTTCGAATCTGTTCACTTTTCTTTCATCTCTCTTTGGCTCTTATTTTTCGTACTCCGGTTTATTATAAATTTCACCGAAGACAGCGGGAGTCTGGTACGTGATCGTGGGCGCATACGGAAAAACGGATAACGAATTGGGATGGTCGCAAAACGACACGGGATGGATCGCGACCCATTGAACCTACCATATCTTATCCTTGTTCGCAATGATACGACGAGTTATTCCAAGGATCACGAGAGTCCTATCGTGTCGAATTTGCGCTTTTGACTTGTATTTAAAAATATGTATACCGGATTCAGGGGAAGTTCAACGTTCCCCAGAGATCGCCGCGCAAATGAGTTACGGGCGCGCATTGCGGTTCGAAGATATCCGCGGAGGAAAAAAAAAAAAAAGTTTCCAAAAATTTGGCACCAATCGCAATTTCTCGAGCAGCTCAAAGTTCATGCGTTTATACATGCGATGATTGTATACCTCGGCCGTTTATCGACACGAAGGAAACGAGAATTCGAGATTAAAACTCGACCCTTACAACTTCGTTGCAGATATACACGATGATGTATGTAATGAACGTAATGTATCCTGATCTTTTTTTTTTTTTTTCTTTTTGTCTTCGACGAGAGAAATTTTAACGAGAGAATGAATGTATGTTCATCAAGTAGCGGTTAGTTACGAAACCGGATGAGCTCAGATTACAAAGGCCGTCCCGGGGGCGTTCGCGAGATAGCGGACAGCATCATCGTCAAATAAATTGACAGTGAGAGAGAGAGAGAGAGAGAGAGAGAGAGAATTCTAGTAAATTTGCAAGCGGCGAAATTGGAACGAAAGGCCTTTGGCGTTATCCCCAGATTTTGACCTCTATCAATTAATCAGTACAGAAGCAGAGATTCACGCGTCTCTAATTACGCAATGCGTGTTTAATAAACTTTTTTTCTCTCTCTCTCTCTCTTTCTCTTTCTTAAATCCAATCCGATTTCAATGATTGCCTAAAAATTACTAAAATACTAAAATACTAAAATTTGAATCGTTTAGTGAAACAAATGCTTGTCACATTATCTTATCAAGACCACATCAAGCCCTCATCTGGACGATCATTCGATCGAAAATTTCTCAGGTCATCATTTTTCCGAAAAGCCCTCATCAAATTCAAACTTCCACTTTATTCAAGAATGAAGTATGGCTTCGAATAAAAAAAAAAATAAATAAAAAGCCACGGAAGCAAAATTCACGCGAGGCTTTTCATCGTGGAATGGAATTTGGCAAAATTCATCCGACAAAATCATTTACAGCTGATATGGTTGTAGAAAAAAAAAACAAAAATTGTAACTATACGCACTGTTCGCAAATTAGACACCTAAAAATTTCCTCAGCCGCGAATTCTTTTGGTATGAAGCGTGGGACACTTCGTGAACGTGTGAATTTATCGAGAATACATGTGAAAGTGTCAAAGCAGCTCGTTGCGGATCGCGGGAGTACTGCGCTACTGCCACGGAGTGATATTTTGCTATTATTGGCCTCTCCGTATAATATGGAATGGCTTTACAATCGTCTTTTATTAGCAAAATGCTCTCTTTCCCGTTCGTTTATATATACAACTTTATGACTTTTTTTTTCATTATCTCGTCTTTCTTTCTCTTTCTCCGCCGTCTGTCCAACCTATCCTCACATCGGTATGCCTATATATCTCACATTCGTTCCCACAATTCTATCCTTTCCTTTTTATCGTACAAAATGCTCGCAGTACGCAGTTATAATCCGGCATCATGAACTTCTCGAATGCCAATGACTGTATTAATGCGCCACGTAGCCGTTTCCCCTGTCCCTTTCACTCTTCTATACTGGCATCCCCCCCCCCCCCCCCCCCGGCGAATCTTAAGTACGGATGACTAACGTCTGGTAGTTTCACTGGCGCTGAGCCAAACGGATGTCTCTGCTCCCTGGCCACGCGAGGGGGGGACGACCCCTCTTGGGATGGGATAAGAAGAAGAAGAAAAAAAAAAGAGAGGAGGCGAATAGCCGGAGATTTCTGCAGTTGTAAATTTGATCGCGCACATATGTCTGTATGTATGAACGGTGTTGGAGTACTCTCTCGTATGTGTGCGCGGAGTCGCGAGTCCGGGGCTTTTCCTGGTTGGCAACCTTGGAATTGCCAAGCCAGCAAAAGCCTCTCACAACGCGCGCGGGGGGGGGGGGGGGGGCACCTTCGATTCGCGCGTCGAGTGTCTATATCTTTTCCCCGTATATGCCTCACGATCTTCTCTCTATGGCGGCTGTATAAACGCACACACACACACACACAAACACACACACACACGTACACGCGATTGCCACGCTCGATCGCTCGGAGCACCATCAGGTACAGCCGCATTCCCATGACACTTCTCGAGACTCCCCCGTGTCGCTATTGCAACTCTCTCGCGAAGAGTTTACGCGCTATACATATTACATACATGTAACGAATCTACGATCAGCTTGATTCGTGTGGAATTTTTTGTAACTGCGATGTGTGTGTGTGTGTGTGTGTGTGTGTGTGTGTGTGTGTGTGTGTGTGTGTGTGTGTGTGTGTTCTCGATGCTAATCTCAGCGAATTGCTCATCGACGTCTCGTACTCGCGATCTTTTACTTTTTCTTTTTTTTTTCTTCTACTTTCTACCAATCAACCGAATCATCGTCCAAAATATGAGCAGGCAATTTTTTTTTCAATTTATTCAATTCGTTTTCAATTCTCCTTTATCGCGATTGATCGGAGCATCGAATTTATTCGAAATGTTTGTTGCACTATTACACGAAGATACAATATGGTCTCCTGTAGATTTTGTGTATATTTTTCGTTTGATTTTTTTTTTTTTCAATAGCGGCAAATCGACGCGATAATGTCGCGTACCAGTCGTTATAGGCCATCACCGCGAGTGTTTCAACGTTCATCGTGTCACGGGAGGGGGGGGGGGGGCGCGGATGATCGATTATTAATCATTGGCAACGTGTGCATGTAACACCGGGTCTATGACTGGGATAAGATTAGCAACGATCTGGGTCGAGAATCCCATGTGAATGAACATCTATGTATATATTATTTGCAATAAACGATAAATTGCATTTTGCTATGATTCATTGTCTTTTTTTAAATCTTTATCGTGTATTTGAAATAGAATCTTTATAAATATTCTACGCTATATGAACAATGAGAAATTTGAGATTTTTCAAAATCATAATTTCACGATATCTCGTAGGATAATTCAGAAAAATCTTCGATTCTCATCGCACATTTTTCATCGACTTTTCTCCATTTCAGAGCTGGGCAAAGTACCGGAAAGTACTTTAAGTATAAAGTACCGTAAGTAATTGAAATATTCGTGTATTTTAAGTGCAAATTATCGTAAATATTTGAAGTATCGAGTACCGGGCACTTGAAGTACTAAATTTTTTAAGTACTCGGGGGGACCGAGTACTTGAAGTATCAGGTACTTGAAATACGTCAAGTATAAAGTATTAAATACTTTTCAAGTTTTCAGGTATACATCTCGTAAATTCTAATACTTATATTTGATTTCTTGCGTACTCTTTCAACTCATTTGATTTTCATTCGAGTACTTTTCGTATCGAAACATATTTTCACATTTTGCAATTCGCTCAGGTTAGGCAGATTGGAACAGAAATATTTAAACGAAGAATTAGAAATAATTTTAAAAAAATAACACTGACGATTGTAATGAAGATTCATTTAGCTTCAGGTTTGAAAAATAAAAAATAATAAAGATAATACGCGGATTGTTAAAAACGGAGCCATGCATTGACGATGACACCGTACATGACGTGTGTACTTGAAAATTTAAGTACAAATACTTGATTGAAGTGGACAGTTCGAGTACTTTGTACTTCAAGTAATTTACTTCGAGTACATCGCAAGTACCGGGTACCTGGAGTACTGCTCAGCTCTGGTTGAAACAATTTTTTTTTCAGCAAAGAAAAAATTTCAAGCAAAACTGCGAGATCGAAGGGAAAAGCCATTTATTTTTCGATTGTGAAGAAAATTAAAATTGCTTTCATTTTGTAAAAAAAAAAAAAAAATTCACGGCTATTATAATACAGATCTAGGCAAAGTACCAAAAAATGCAAAGTACTGCGAGTACTTGGAGTAGTCGTGTATTTCAAGTACCAATTACCGTAAATACTTGAAGTAACAAGCACTTCAAGTACTCAGTCCTTGAAGTGTACTTGAGGCATCAAGTATCAAATACTTTTCAAGTTTTCAGGTATACATCTCGTAAGTACCAGTACTTATATTTGATTTCCCACGTACTCTTTGAACTCATTTGATTTTGATCCGAGTACTTTTTGTATCGAAATATATTTTCACATTGTGCAATTCACTCAGATTAGGCAGACTGGAGGAGAAATATTTGAACGAAGAATTCGAAATAATTAAAACAGTAGCACTGACGATTGTAATTAAGATTTGTTTAGCTTCAGGCTTGAAGAAGAAAAAATAAAGAATACAATACGCGGATTGTTAAAAACGGAGCCAAGCATCGACAATTACATCGTAACTACCGTAGCATGAGCTTTACAACACTCATTCTTTACAATCTTAACCGAAAGATGGCACAGAACGTTCCTAAATTGTATATTTAAAGGCGTTATACATGCAACCATTAGAAAGACGTATTCAAAAGTACTTCGCACTTGGTACTTAAAAAAGTACTTGAAATACAGGAAAGTACTTGAAAATTAAAGTACAAATACTTTGAGTACATTCCGAGTACTTGGAAATTCAAGTACGATACTTGAAATGTTTTTTAAGTACTCTGTACTTTCAGTACATCGCAAGTACCGGGTACTCGAAGTACTGCCCAGCTCTGCCTAATTTTTTTCGTAAATTGTACGACGCGTAATTCGCGGCAAGACTGATCAAAACGAATTATGGGAGAAAAATGCTTGACAAGTTTTTCGAGAAGACGTTCTACACACTTGGCAATAATTTATTACGGAATATACCGTCGATTCGATAAAAGATAATAACAAAGAATTATTATTGTTATCATCTTTTATTATTTTTTTTTCTTCTTTCAAACCAAAATATGAAGAAATGTTCAATTTTCATCGGTGCTTCATTATAAATATTGGAACGTCTCGTAATTAGGTTTATGGCTCGTCGAATGAAATAGACGGTGTAGTTGGTACGAACGAGAGAGTGATATTGTCTATCGGTATTGGTTCAGGTGCTTTTTGCATGACGCACGTTTCTATAAGCACACGCATGAAAAATAAAAATAAAAATAAAATGCTTTGTTACACCAGCGATCCACGAAATTGGGACACACGCGAGCGTCAATAGTTACGATAGAGCGAGAGAAGCTGGCAAATGGTTAAAAAAAAAAAAATACACATGCACACATAATGGACCTGTATGTGGGACATTCGACGTGAAATCGATCTGGCTGTAATTCACGCCCTCGATGACGATAAAAAAAAAAATTTATACCATCGTTACGCAACCCTTAAAAGCTGGTCGAGTTATTTTTTATTTTCACTTTTTGAAAATACCATCTCGCGTAACGATAAGTTTGGGAAACATTTTTTGAATCCTGAAAAAGTTCTCACGAATCCTCGATTGGAAATGAAAATTTTTCAAGCCACAAGAATTTTCATACAGAAAGGGGGCCCTTCAGTTTTTTTTTTTTTTTTTCGATTTTTGTTCCTCAAAAATTTCCAAAATAAGATAAACGCCCCAGAATAGCGAACGCGTCCCAGTTGTTGAACGATCCGGTATATATTTAATGATAATTTGCATATATTTTATCGGATCGTTGATTGAATAGCCGCAAATAAAGATTCAGTTTTTTAACATTCCGACTAGAAAAAGTTCAGAGTTGCTATTTTCGATATAATTATGAATTTAGCTTTAAAAATCGGCCCTTGCATCTATTTCGTCATTAATTGGGACAACGAATTTACGATGTGTCCCGAGTTGTTGATCGTCGTTCTATAACCTAAACAGTTTTCAGTTTTCTCCAATTCCCATATAAATTCTGCGCAATGCATTGCATTTTTTTTTTTTTTTTCATTTATTCATCAAATAAATGTAAATGAAACTCGAGTAAATGTGAAATAAAAGTATTATTTTTTTTTCGAATTGATTCGCGACCGTTCATTAACTGGGACTCTGTCGGATATCGTACTCAGATATGATTGAAAAATAATGTAAAGCAAAAAGCAAAAAAAAATGAAAGCAAATGTCAAAGATTCTTTTTTTTTTTTGGATTTTGGATTTTGCGTAATTTTTTTTTTCACTTCAATGATCACTGAAATAGGGACTGGCAAAAAAAAAAAAGAGTCTAGGAAAAAAAAAAAAAAAAAACCTACACGCGCCTTAACACGGAGTGTCGTGGCGATACGAAAATTCACACGGACTGTCCCACGTGTAGGCCATATCGAAGTTCTCATACAGTGGTGACTCCTGAGACCGGACGTGAGAGATAGCGTGAAAGAGAGGGCCGTCCGATTTCGCGTCGAAGCGAACAAACGTTGGCCGGGTTAATATGCATAGCAAAATCGATACGGAATATTTTCAATTTCTCAATGCACCATGGGAAAAAGTTATTTCAGTTAAGAATAAAAAAAACAAATGAAAGGAAAAAAAACTATCGAAGAAAAGAAAATAAAAGTTTCATAACAGGAAATGGGGATAGCGTACGAACGGGAATGATAAATTTCAGAGCTCAAATACAATTCAACGAGACGATCGATCTCGCGGGGGGGGAAAGTGCAGGGCGAGTGCAAATGCAATTATCTCTGCTGCATGAATGCGCGTTCATGTATGAAATAAATGAAATTTGTAACACATAATATGCATAGATATTTGGGATTAAGCATACAAGGCAGCCAACAAGTAGCACATTCATTGGCCAGTGAATTGTCTCATGTGAATTTGCACATATTTCCAATTATTATTATTACTATTATTGTTTTTTAAATTATTATTTTAATATACGATGTTTCTTTAAATGCCAAACGATGTAACTTGTCGGTTACGTGTACGAAAAAATTCATATATTGATGGAAAAAATTAAATAAATAAAATAAAACAACAAAAATCCATCGCTATCAATTCGATCTATATAGTTATGGAATTTAACCGAAGCATTCGAACACGCCCTCGTTTCTACTGTACGATAGTCAACTTGCGTAACTACCGTCAGCGCGCGCACACACGCACACGCACACGTACGACTATTATCATCGTAAAAAAAAAAAAAAAAAAAAAAAAAAAAAAACCTTACTGCGCGTGTTTTATAGTTGTATACCGAGATAACCATGGTTGCAATGGTATAATGGCTTTGGTGAAAGACCCGAGTGGATTACAAGTGAAACGAGATATATATTGTATATTGAAATTATATTTATTTATGTTATATGTACGATATGGTGGGCCACGTGCGTGCGCCCGGGTCTCTAATTATTCAAAGACCACCCTGACTCTCGCGGATTTTCATCTCTCACGAGCGAACCATCATTTTTTTTTTTTTTCTTTCCTATTCTCACTCACGCGCATTTTCGACGCAGAAGTTTATTGGCCTGCGCCATCCTCCGCGAATAGAGCAAATAAAACAATTTTTCGTAATTGCTTACTTTGGCAACTTTTACGAATTCAGTGCCGAAATGAAGGATTTTGTCGAGAAAAAAAGAAAGAAAGAGAAAAAAAGAAGAAAAAAAAAACGCGAAAATTCGGAAAAGTAGCCAAAGTAAATAATTACTCAATATCCTTTTTTTTCGTTCATGTCTCTTGCGTAAAATTAAATTCCCCCCCTTCATTCAATCCGCCTGGAATACTCAAAATTCTCATCACTCGAGAGTGATTAAAATTCGATTTTATTAAATCATATTTTCGGAAAAAAAAATTTTTCACGCGATTCTTTTTTTTTTTTTCGTACGGGAAAGTATTAGGACGCATATAGTTTTGTGGGATTTGCACAGTTCGAAGATTGTATGTATATATGCAATATGGTTGTATACACATGCTCAGCTGTGTATTGGGGACGCGAATAAGGGGAGCAAAGAGACGATTAAACCGTCGCTAGTATGTCTCGAACTATTAAGATAATATTTATTACGGAAGCGTAGCTCGTAGTTTATTTTTTTCCCCGTTTTTTCTTCTTCAAAGTACCATGCTTGCAATAAAAGCGATGATGAAGACTTTGAGATATCTATATATATACACATATATGACAAAGTAAAATGTGCGTGTGTGTGGGTAATCAAGTTGAAGGGAAAATAGGGTGGGAACAGAGCGATTCGGAAAGAAAGACTCTTTTGTACTCGTTGTACATGCAAATAAATATGCGCATAGGAGAGCTGGGAAGTTATTTCGAGTACCCGGTAATTGCGATGTACTGTAAATATACGATACTTGAAGTACGAAGTGCTTAAAAAGTATTTCAAGTATTGTACTTGAATTTTCAAGTACTCGACCTGCACTTACAAGTATTTGTGCTCAAATTTGCAAGTACTTTTCTGCACTTCAAGTACTTTCATGTACTTCGAGTACTTTTATATTCGGCAAGTACTTTTCTGCACCTCAAGTACTTTCCTGTATTTCGAGTACTTTCCTGTATTTCGAGTACTTTCCTATGATGCAAGTACTTTCATGTACTTCGAGTACTTTTCTGTGCGGCAAGTACCTTTCTGTGTGGCAAGTGATTTCCGGCACCTCAAGTACTTTCCTGTATTTCGAGTACTTTTCTATGATGCAAGTACTTTCATGTACTTCGAGTACTTTTCTGTGCGGCAAGTACCTTTCTGTGTGGCAAGTGATTTCCGGCACTTCAAGTACTTTCCTGTATTTCGAGTATTTTCCTATGATTCAAGTACTTTCATGTACTTCGAGTACTTTAATATGCGGCAAGTACTTTCCTGCATTCCAAGTACTTTCCTGTACTTAGAGGACTTTCCTATGCTCCAAGTACTTTCCTGTACTTCGGACACTTTCCTGTATTTCAAGTACTTTCCTGTACTTCGGACACTTTCCTGTATTTCAAGTACTTTCCTGCACTTCAAGTACTTTCCCGTAATTATTCAAGCCTAAATTATGAAGTACTTTTGAATACGTCTTGCTAATGGTTGCATGTATAACGCCTTTGAATATATAATTGAGGAACGTTATGCGCCATCTTTTTGGTTAAGATTAAAAGGAATGACCGTTCAAAGGCTCAAGCTACGGCAGTTACGATGTCATTGTCGATGCTTGGCTCCGTTTTTAATAATCCGTGTATTGTAATCTTTATTTTTTTTTTCTCTTTCAAACCTGAAGCTAAATAAATCTTAATTGAAATCGTCTATGCTATTTTTTTTTTAATTATTTCTAAATCTTCGCGTTTAAATATTTCTGTTTCAATCTGCCGAAACTGAGAGTGAATTGCACAATGTGAAAATATGTTTTGATACAAAGAAGTACTCGAATCAAAATCAAACGAGTTTAAAGTGAACGTAAGAAATCAAATACAAGTACTATAGAACTTAGAAGATGTATATACCTGAAAAAATTAAAAGTATTTGATACTTGATACTTGAAGTACTTGGTACTTCAAGTAATAATAATAATTGGTGTACCCAATAATAATTGTCGTATAATATTGGTGTAGTATAAAGTACTCGAAGTACTTGGTACTTCAAGTACTCAAGGAAAAAATACATTAATTATTGTTTACTCGGGAAAAGCTATGAAGTTTAGAAAAATTAAAAAGTAAAAAATAAAACAAAGCTTTGATCGCGAGTCTCATTTTCAAAAGGTAATGACAGAACGATTGAAAAATATTTTTAAAAATTGAAAAAAAAAATCGAACTGACACTCTTTGACGATCCGCAAAGGGTTACGATTGCTGTTAATCCTTTGAAAAAAAAAAAAAAAAAAAAAAAAAAAGAGTGTCGACTAAATAATGGGACGAGTTGTGGTTCCTTTGCTTTTTATGAAAAATAATAATCATCCCAATATACGAGAACCGTGAGAATTTTACGCTCCTCGATATATCGATTACCCGGAGAGTTTCCTAGACAATTTGATTGCGGGACGTCTGCGCTTGAGACACGGGGGCCTGCGTCTGGCACTATTGTCGGGTGCTATCTCGCGATTGAAAGGGATTGAGCAAGAATAAAAAAAAAAAAGCCTGAAGGATCCAGAGAACGAAGGAGAGAAAGAGATCCGAAGCTCTTTCTCTTCGCTTTAATTCCGCGTGGAAAAATCGAGTTTGGCACGGTGGCCCCATACTTCTTACTTTCCTCGATAAAAAGCCACGGAAGAAAAAGAAAAGAAGAAGATTTAAAAAAAAAAACAACAAGAATCAGTCATTCTGCGAAGCCGACGATCAAAGAAAAAAATAACAAATAAAATGGACGAAAAGTTTGAAAAAAAAAAAAAAAAATTAATCTTCAAAATGACAATCTGCAAAAACTCTTTCGAAGATAAGGAAGTCAGCGTGAGCAACGCGTGTGAATGAGTGTCATTGGCTTCTCGAGAGTCGAATCGCTTCGAGCGAGAACGAAGAGCAAGGTCAGATGAATAAAATAGAACGAAGGTGAGAGCAAAGCAGCGAAAAGAGCAAAAGAGAGAGAGAGAGAGAGAGAGAGAGATAATAGACGAGGTGTTGGTACAAGATGTAAAAGAGAATCTTCATTCTCAGACACTTTATCAAAGAAAAAAAAAAAAAAAAAAACATCAGAGGGGGAATAATTTTCCTGCTGATGTCTCATCGTGACTTGGCAGGTGATCATTGAATGTTTTGGGCGGTCAGGTGAACGATCTCTCGCTCGATCCATTAATAAACGAAGCAACGATCTCTCCTCACTTTACATTTTTCTACTGTGAAGGCAAATATCGAAAAATTACGAAAAAAAAAAAACAGGAAATCAACGACGTTGATTCGAACGATTTTTCTAGACACGATTTTCGTAATCGAGAATAATTAAAAATCCAAGTGAAAAAAATAAATCGTACGGTCGACCTGTCAGAATTAAAAAAAAAAACCCAAATTTCTTCTCGACACGGTCGAAAATATTTTAGCAACGATTAATAAGCTGCGACGTTTGCATCATCGTCCGTTCGATAATACCGTGATTGAAACGCTACTTTTTCTTTTATTTATTTGTAATCATCGGCAATTTTGAAGCCAAAGACGCGAGACAGTCATTAGCGAGACACGCGAAGAAAAAAATGAAGATAACCGAGGGAGTGCTATTAAAATTTTTGCTTATTTTTTTTTATCGAAGGCGAACGCGCGAAGAAGATTCGAATTATTCGCGTGTACACTCGCCATTTTCAAATCGAACACACATCGTTCCAATGCACATAAACGAAACGGTACATACAAATGGATGTATATATATATATATATATATATATATATATATATATATATATATATATATTCTTTTATTTCTCAGTACCGTATGGCAAATTATAGCGGTAAAGAGAGATGAACCTCGAGCTTTACGGGCCTGTAATAAGGGCCCTGAAAATTCTTCTTTTAATTTCATTTAATTTTTCAATCTTTCTTATAGGCATCTTCGTGCACGTTTTATTTTAATTTTAGACACACACGCACGTATAAGTCTCATTGTAACAATATATATTATATCATTGATAAGTATCATTGTAAAAATATATATCTATAAAAGAAAGTATTGTTTATTGACGCATATGGATAAATATGAATATAAACAAATTCGATATATAATTGACTTTTGTTGACTTTAAATATTTTTTTTTGTTTTTTTGACGTTTACGTATCAAGTTATAGGGATTTCAGTATAAATTCGATTGGTTTTCCGTAATAAGCAAAAAATTTCACATCGCCCAGAGCTCAAAGATATACTGAAAGACGAAAAAGAAAATTTCTTCATTTTTCGCTCACTTCGAAAAACCTGAAAATACCGAAATTTCAAATGCCCCTAACTTTGCAACGGATTGACGGATTTTGGGCTTATCGGGGTTGTTTTGAAAAGCTCAGGAGTAGACTTATAGAGAATACCGTTTTTGGTTTATCTCGAAATCGCATATTTTTGTGCCCGAAAGAGTACTTAAAAAATCGGCGAATTTGAGGGTATGGAAAAATTGGCAAAAATCGATGGTCCAACTTTGAAAATTTGTAAAAAATCGAAAAAAAAAAATTGTAGCTCGATGAACCTGGCGGGATTTTGAAGCCTGAACGATTACAAAGAGAATGAGCACGAATTGCAGTTTCAACTCCATCGGGGAAGAAAATTTACCGGGAGGTTAGTGAACCCGTTCATTTTTCGCAAAAATTTGAAAACAAATCTTGGATTTTTTAAATTTCATTCAGGGACCCTGAATCGATGTATTTTTTCCCACCGATCACGAATCTGTTAGAGAATCGCCTTGAAACTCCGAAATTCCATTTCGAAACGTCAAAAATATGCTTTTTTTTACCTCAAAAATTAAAATAACAATTTAGATCGTACAAAATTTAATTAAAATTCATACGTTTTAGATAGATTTCGAATAAATTATTATTTATCCGATATTATCGATAAATAAAAAATCAAATCAATAAAAAACCATAGCGATGAAAGAAAAATAATTTTTTTTCGTCGTTTCTAACGATATTTTTTATTCAAACGTTCATCAACCCTTATTCCTATAAGCCCTAGCGCCTTCCCGAAAATATATGCATATCTTCTCGTCTGGCCCATCCCTGACGCGACGCAAGCTCGAAAGCTTTTCCCGACCTGCTGTTTTTTTTTCCCTTCTCTGTCTCTCTCTCTCTTCTAGACTATTGTTGTTTGGTCTTTAACGATGTCACTGACGAGCAAAATACGATTCTTCAGCAACTTATGAATTGTGCAATTAGATTTATTTATAATCTGAGGCGTGACGAACATATCTCGCCATTTAGGAGACGGCTGGGTTGGCTTCGAGTGAGATCGCGTAGGCTTTATTTTATGGGCATAATGATTTTTAATATCTTACGGGGTAACTCTCCGGCTTACTTACGTGATCTTTTCACCAATCCTAGGCCAGTGCTTCGCCCTACGCGTCATCTCACTCCGAGGGTCTTCCATATCCCCTCTCATCGCACGACTACTTATCGTAATTCTTTTTCTCTGTCGGCTATATATTTTTGGCACTCATTGCCCGATGAAATTAGATTGTCACCATCTTTGGGCATTCTAAAAAGGCGTCTTTTCGCTCACTTATTTGCTCGTGATAATCTCGAAAATTAATATGTTAAGTTAGCATCAGGTATACCAATGTATTATTCTTTGTATTATTATTGTTATTATTGTTATTATTATTATTATTATTTCCTATTTTTATTTTTATTTTTAATTTTTCTTTGTATTATTTCATTTCCATTTTCATTTTAGTTTTAATTTTTCTTTGTATTATTTCCTTTGTATTTTTTTATTAGTTTGTTATTGAACCATTGTTATTTGCCCAAAGGTTTACCAGGGCATAAATAAACCTAATCAATCTCTCTCTCTCTCTCTCTTTCTGGTCTCGAGGCGAATAACACAGATCCCTCTCACAAGTGTGATCGCGGGTAAAGTCCAAAAAAAACCCCTAAAATGATGTGCACCAGAGAAATCTCTATATATATATATATATATATATATATATATACATTTCTTTATATAAAGATCTTGCCGAAAATGACCGAAAATGCACCCTTGCATCTGCGACCTCCTCAGCCCGCATTGGAATGGCCGAAAATGCCGCGAACTCACCCCTGCATTTGCGGTGCCCATATAAGAGCCCCTTGATTCTTGTATACAGCGGCGGCAAGATTATATAATATAGAGAGCCATATATATATATATATTAGGGTGTGCGGAAAAAAAACAATTTTTTTTTTTTCGGTTGCATCCACCAAAAAAAGTTGAAGTAAGGTAAAAAAAGAAGAATCCTAAAACGGGAGGTCAAAAAAAAATTATTTCGAACGGCGCATTGCATTTGAATATTTTCCATAAGAATAACACAGGAAAGTATTGAGATTTCTGAATTTGGTAGTGCAACTCGTCAGAAAAAAATCACACAAAGATGTCATTAACATATTCTCATGGAGAATCGAATTCCCTACAAAAAAAGTTCTTACGAAAAATTAGCTCGGAACAACCGTTCAAGTGGAATATAACGCGAATGAATATAGTGGAAATAACGCTGTCTGAAATTGAATTGATAGGAAAATAAAATAATTCAAAAGGCTGTAAAAATCGAATTTTTCGCTTTACGAAAAAACTTTTCGGGGGTTTTTTTTAGAGAATGTTCTGCTCTAACAACGTCGCTTTGATAGAAGCTTATAACGGTTCATTAACAAAAAACGAAGAGCAACTACAATATTTATTGGGCATAGTGCAAAATTATCGATAGAAATATCCTAATTGCAACAAACAGACTCTTAAAAAAAGAAACGATTATTATTAAGCATTATAATGTAAAAAAAACCTATTCTATCTTATTAAACCAAATTCATTGAATATTGCTTTTCTAAACACGATCAATGATGAACGTCGTTTCTTTTATATTTCTTGTTGTACTGGATTTTTTTTTTGTATAAGAGAAATATTTTGAGAACAATTTCATGCAAGTATGTTGGAGCAGAAAATTCTCTACAAAAAACCCCCAAAAAGTTTTTTCGTAAAGCGAAAAATTAGATTTTTACAGCCTTTTGAATTATTTTTTTTTCCTATCAATTCAATTTCAGACAGCGTTATTTCCACTATATTCATTCGCGTTATATTCCACTTGAACGGTTGTTCCGAGCTAATTTTTCGTAAGAACTTTTTTTGTAGGGAATTCGATTCTCCATGAGAATATGTTAATGACATCTTTGTGTGATTTTTTTCTGACGAGTTGCACTACCAAATTCAGAAATCTCAATACTTTCCTGTGTTATTCTTATGGAAAATATTCAAATGCAATGCGCCGTTCGAAATAATTTTTTTTTAACCTCCCGTTTTAGGATTCTTCTTTTTTTACCTTACTTCAACTTTTTTTGGTGGATGCAACCAAAAAAAAAAAATTGTTTTTTTTCCGCACACCCTAATATATATATATATATATATATGTACACGCGCTAACAAAGAACCAGAGATTGGTTGTGTATAAATGGGTATAAAGACGAGGAGGAGAATGAGACGTCGAGGAATATCATCGATCATGCCGAGTATTCGCGCCAGTCTCTCAACTTTTACCTCGATATAGGCGATAAAGAGAAAAAAAAAAAAAACTCCTCCAACCGATTGGCGAAAAGCCGAAGGAATGATATTACACCGAACCATCGCTTTTACTCAATCGTGCTTGCTACCAATCTTTTCTTTTCAAACGTTATCTACGACGGGGGAACGCATAGACTCTTTGATATTTCCAATTCTCCCTCTCTTTCTCTTTCTGTATTTCGCTCTGAAAACGCGCTGTACGAGGCCAGTACAAGAGTGATGTACAATAACGGCGCCGGGTCATTTATGCTCCATGCGCCTTATAATGCCGTCTAGACCGGATAACCCGAAGTGTATTATCCGTCAAACTAAATCGGTCATTACAAAGACCGATGTTTCAGCCTTTCGCGTTTTTTTTTTTTTTTAACGGGGGGGGAAAACAAAAATTATACCAAACGATCCGGGATACGAGAATTTTCTTCGAGGAAGGGGGAATGGATTGTTGTATCGTATATGAGATTTGAGGGAGCTCTGAAATTTGTGCACGATCGTTGATCATTGAAATACATGAGATTGCGAATATTTGCCCTATCTCGCGAAAACGTTGAATCCTGCGCTGGTAAAGCACGATTTTCGCCCTTTCTTTTGTTTTTCTTATTCTCTTAAATTTTCAGACGTGAAAATTTCAGATAAATGAATAAAATGAATAAAATAAATGTATAAATAAATACGGATGCATATAGTATATATACTATGTATATATAATATATATATGATATATATAGTATATATAATATATATGAATAAAATGAATAAAATAAATGTATAAATGAATACGGATGAATATAGTATGTATACTATATTCATCCGTATTTATTTATACATTTATTTTATTCATTTTATGAATATAGTATACATACTATATTCATCCGTATTTATTTATACATTTATTTTATTCATTTTATTCATTTATCGATTTTAATTTGACTCTTGGAGCATGACATATATGTCACGCTCCAAGTCTCAGCCAAACCGTATTTGTTTTTGGTCACGAAAAAATTATTCAGTATGGGCATTTCGAAGGACAATATATCCATAAAATTTCACCAAAATTTCACCCCCCCCCCCCCCCCCCCCCACTATTTTTGGTTCTCGAGATAATGATCAATGAATTCTCAATTTTGTAAAAATCATAACTCTGTAACTCCCGATCGGATTTAAACGATTAAAAAAAGAATATTTTTTATTTTTTTTTTTGACCTTTTCGAAAAAAAAAAGAAAAAAAATATGCCGTCATCGGAGAAAAGCTCATTGGACAGTTTTCGGGGTAATTTTTCGATTTATTTTTTCTACGAAAGGGCCACCCGGAATTCCACTCACTATTTTTTTTTTCCTGATAGAGTGCGGGGGGCAATACGCAACTCTACAGATTTTTTTTTAAGACAGAAGAGGGCATGAGTGAAGAGGGAAAAAATATTTTTTGTCGATTTATCCCGAAAAATGTCTAATGAGCTTTCATCCGATGACAGCGTATATTTTTTTTTTCCCCAAAAAGGGCAAAACAAAATAAAAAATATTCTTTCTTTAATGGTTTAAATCCGATCAGCAGTTAGCGGGTTATGAGTTTAACAAAATTAAAAATTTATTAATCATTATCTCGAGAACCAACAATAGTGGTGGGGGGTAAAATTTTGGTGAAATGTCATGGATATATTGTCCTTCGAAATGCCCATGCTGAATAATTTTTTTCGAGACAAAAAATATTTTTAATACACAATAAATGTAATAATATTAATAATAATAACAATAATAATATGCGATACGTGTTATATACAAAATTATATTTTTTAAAATAATTTTAAATATAATTTTGCATGTAACAAGTATTTGTAGATTATTATTATTAAAATATTATTATTATTTTAATGATATATGATTTCGCATATGAGCCGTTTACTCAAAGAATTACCTGAGTCAATTTAAATCGTTTTTCGAGTTACCAGTCCGACGGTATTAATCCTAAAAGTATGTTTAAGTTTTGTAATATTTCAGCAAAGAGGCCGTCGCGTGTTGCTTAATCCATTCGTAAGCGATAAACATAATTTTAGCATCCGATGAATGTTTCTTAAATTTTGAAGATATATTTGTAAAAATCGTTCGAACGAAAGATTTTAATGAAAATCTCGACTCTCAAAATTCGATTCGGTTTCACGGATCGCTCCGTGAACTATTCTCATTTTCCGAGTTCACTTAAAAAGAGGATCGAAAAAAATATTCGTCCCCGTTGCGCAAAATCGTTCTGTATACCATATTGTCCCTGAACTTCCGGAAAATTTCATCCCAGCGAGAGGAGCACACGAAGCGAGATTTTTTTTTTACCCTAAATTCGAGGATTTTTTTTTTTAGGAACCAAAATATCGGCGGACAATCATTTGCTCGTTGATGGAAATTGTATACACGCAGAGAGAGAGAGAGAGAGAGAGAGAGAGGTTGGGGGGTGACGAGGGTTTATCGAATGAGAAGAGGACACAATGAGGGAGTCAGGGACTCGAGATAGAGACGTTGGAAGACGTCGTCGTTGTGTGTATATCACGAGATACTAAAAGGGAAACGTACCGGTTGCTTTTGCAGGCCGTTAAGATGGAAGTTGAACGTCGTTGGCAAAGATTCAAACGGTGATTGCAAGGGCCTGTCTCAGGCTGCGTTGCGTCCAGAATATTTTCTCTCGTCCCTTCTGTATCTCTTTCTTTCTCTCTCTCTCTCTCTCTCTCTCTCTGTCTATCTATATTTTCCTCCTGCTATTCTGGCTCCTAGGATCGTTCGCCATTTCTTTTCTTGCCTCTATCCTCGAACGTCTGAATACGAGCAAGATCCGAAGAAAAAAAAGAAAAAAAAAAAAAAAAAAAGAGGACGAACCATTGTCCAGTTTTCTTCATGGCATTGAGCGCATCCCAACTCTTTTTCTCTTGTCTCCCACTCTTATACTCTCCGGAGGGAGGTCGTTCCTCTTTGACGTCGAGGCGTCTGGGGCCCTCTTTCTTTTTTTTTTTTCTTTACTTTTTGCACGTTCTCTCTCTCTCTCTCTCTCTCTCTCTCTCTCTCTCTCTCTCTCTCTCTCTCTCTCTCTCTCTCTCTCTCTCTCTCTCTCTCTCTCTCTCTCTCTCTCTCTCTTTGCATCGAAAAGAAGTTGAAGAGGGATCATTCCTTTATAGGCTCGAAACTATCACAACGGAATTTTGGGACTCATCTCTGTCTCTCTCTCTCTCTCTCTCTCTCTCTTTTATTTTTCTTTTCGCATCGTTTCCTCAGTGTAAAATAAAAATCACAAGGGAATTCGTAATAGCAATTAAGCAACGGCTTATTCGCCCGAGAGGACTCGACAATCGGGACTCGTTGTATGGTCGATGAAGCGGTAACGAGTTCGTCGAAGCTGCGTGAGAAGGATGCATGATTCCTTGAGATCGCATTTGGTACAGAAACGAGAAAGAAAGAGAGAGAGAGAGAGAGAGAGAGAGAGAATGAGAGAAAGAGGGAGGAAAGAGATGAGAAGAACGAGACGAAGGGACTCTCGAGATTCTTTCGGTTGGGCGTGTCCCGAAGGATTGGGTGAACGAGCCCGTTTCGAGAGCGACTCGAATCGAAAAAGCGAAAAAGAAAGAAAGAAAAAAAAAAAAAAGAAAACCTGCTTCTTCATTAAAGCCGGGAGGGACTCGCTCTCTCTCTCTCTCTCTCTCTCTATCGTACAAGAGAGACGAAGAGGATGAAACGATCGACGCGAATGAAAACGCGTTTGATAAAGGTGCGAACTTTAGTACAAAAAAAAGAAAAGATAAATGGAAAAAGTCCTCGTAACACGCTTTCGAATATGCGCGATTGGGAAATGTCGACAGACGGACCTTAATCCCAAATTCAATGAACCTCGACGAATGATCATTTTATTACTCCCGGCTATTGGTATAATAAAGATAAATATTGCTAAAAAATTGCTCGTTACCGACGCAATTTTCATACGTCTGTACACTCACGAGGGACCAGAGTCGTCGTAATAATCGTCCTCCGTACTCTCTTGCGGCACGATATACGAAACCGCGAAAAATTAACTTTGAGATATATCTGTATGCGTATGGTTGCATATGATGGTAATAATAATAATAATAATGCGTAAATAGTCGCGTATATGCATATAAATGCACGTGTCGAGGACAGAAGTGTCTCGTGTATTGCGTCGTTTCGCTTTCTCTCTCTCTCTCTCTCTCTCTCTCGCGCCACAGCATCCCGAGAATCTTTAATTTATGGGCTCGGATGACTGCCGAGCGGAGTGAACGGACTCGCAGGCTCGCGCGACTATGCTTTTCGTCGCGCCAGACGCCAGCGCTCGTAGCGGCGATCGGGAGAGAAACCAGCGGAAGAGAGAGAGAGAGAGAGAGAGAGAGAGAGAGAGAGAGAGAGAGAGAGAGAGAGAGAGAGAGATAGAAGAGCGAGAGATATGGGTCGTGAATTCGCAAAACGTTGGAAATGCATACCTAAGGTAAAAATGTCTTCGTAGACATTCGTATGAGAGTGACTTTCGAGCATTTCAATACGAATATTTCATATGAAATTCGCGTGATTATGATTTTAATTAAAGTTAGAATTAAAAAAAAAAAAAAAAAATCGTACAGTCAAACCGCGATCCTTCTCCATTCTTGGGACCAAAATGCTTCGGTCCCTTTCCACGAAACAGCTGACTGTTTGAGTTAAAGTTTTCTATAAATCTTTTTATACTATTAATTATATATTAATTATATATTAAATCTTTTATAAATTTTTCGATACGGCACTGGAACGGCGGACAGGGACTCAAGTTACGGACCGGACGGGGACTAAAGCTCGACAGTGATCGAGGGGACACTGAGGGACAGGAAAATATCATTCAATTTAAAATGCAAAAGCTCGAAAAATTTGGAAAAATAATTTTAGTGAATTTAAATGAATAATTTCGTCTGAATTTCAAAATATTTTCATATTCGTAAACTTCTTTGGCAACTTCGATGAAACATTATTGAAAGTTAAAATGCAATCGATCTATATCAAAATTGCATGAAATCGAAAATTTCTTCCAGTGTCATTATGAAATTTACGATGTATTTACAACTTTCGTTGTAATTTTTTTTTTTTTCCATTTCTACATGATCCTGATTTAAAATTCACGGGTACAATCTAAATTTAATGTACCAGAGCACATTTAAATTGAATAAAAACTTGATACTTTTTGTATTATAATTATAATAATAATTTTTTTTTTGATTTTGTTCCCAATTGCACAGAATTTTTTTTTCTTTCAATGTCACGTTATTTTTATTGCAATGCGAAATAAGTTTTGGAATGATGCGTGTCTATTATAAAGGGGTGAGGGAAAAATCGTAATATCGACGTTTGTAAATGCAATTTTTTTTTTTCAATGCATATTTCGTGGGATTGTAATATCGACGAAATATCGAACATGACGATTGGGACTTGAACGCGATTGAATTTATTTCCTTACAAGGGCAGGTATCGGCAATCAACCGATCGGGTGAGATCACAGATCCACTTCTTTCTTTCTTTCTTTCTTTCTTTCGTTCTTTCTCTCTCTCTCTCTCTCTCTCTCTTTCTCTTTCTCGGCGTATACTTGGAGGATTCATTTATTGCACTACCTGAGCTCGTACCCGGTAAAATATGAAGTACAACTCTCCCAGACTTTTTTTTCACCAATTCCATAACCAGACATACGATCTTTGTGTAAATATATAGACACGCATTTATGAGCTATAATAGAGCAGGCATATGTATGGAATTGGGTCTACACGATACTTTCTTATAATTGCCGATTTATCGATGCTTGCAACTTAAAATTTTCAAAATTCGCATCCTCGGAATGGCAAATCGGATCGAAAGAGCTGAGAGATTGATCTCGAAAAATGTTTGCAATATTTACTCCAATGTTGCTATGTTAATTCAATGAAATTAAATTTAATAATTTTTTTTTATTTATTCACGATCGAAAAAAAGAGGACTAGCGAAATTGATTATCAATTCATTGTGAGCTGTAACCTGTGCGTTTATTCTAACTTTATTTTTTGCATATGTGAAAAAATTTATTTATTTATTTATTTATTTATTCACGGGACAAGCCCTTTTACATAAATACAGTTTAGAAAGTGTGTTCTTTTGGTACAGTGCGCGATATAACTATATAAAGAATAAATAATATACAAATAAATAAATAAATAAATAAATATCAAAGAGAATATAGCCAGCCCAAAATTTCCTGTGATCCATTAATCCATTAAAAGTGCCAAGAGAGAGAGGCCACCATAGACCTGAACTTACCTTTCTCAAGGGGAAAAAAATCGTTTTAGTAGATTCGCCATTGCACTCTCAAGCCTTGTAAAATTCGCTTTGTAAAATACCGTTCGGTGGTGAAAAAAAAGCCTTCTATCCTATAATATTTTCGCGATGCCGCAATGGCATTCTCATTCTTCGACTCGCTACCTGCTGAATGAACGACTGTCCACGTGTATTGCCCAAAAAAAAAAAAAAAAAAAAAAAATCATTTCACGTTGCAACAGCTGCTCTCACTTTGGGTGCATCGGGACCACCAAAAGTCCCGAAAAGACCTTGGAGTTTTGAAGAAGCTCGATCTATCGTGCGAAATACTTGAACGAGAGCAAATTTTCGTCAATAGAAACGAAGTTTCTCAGATAAATTGCCCTGGTATTGTAATTTTTTCTTTTTTTTTTCCCCTCATCAATCAGCTTATTTCCCGAGGCAACAATTCACGGTGGACTCATTATGTCGATATACAGGAAGGAAAAATGATTCACGAGCGTATATTTACGTTTCGTGCTCACGGTCACCGCTGCTCCACGACGCGGAGATCGTGAATAATCAATATACGAACGAATACACGGAGCGTGGGCAAATTTTTCGTCTTATCCCAAAAATTCAGTAGAATTTTCAGGTAGGTAAGAATCGCCGGCAAAACCTCATAGTCATGGAAGGTGAAGAAAAAAAAGAAGAAAAAAAAAATAAATAAATAAAGGAAAGACTGACTTTGACCACTCGCACACAGTGTGTGTGTGTGTGCGACGAGTGTTTCGTGGCAATATATGTATACTCCGCGAGGACAAGAGGGGGAAAAAGGAACCTTTAATTTATGGATATTTTAACGTTTATTGGACGCAGAAATTTCTGAGAATCTTTCGAGCAACGTACGATATTCAAACGACGGTTCCAAAGGGTCGAGCAGTGTTTAATGGAGGTATATTGAAATTACGAGACGCTCACCTGCCCGCTTCGTCGCGTATAAATTATATCAAATATCTCAAACGTAGAATAATGCTCAAACTAATAGCGAATGTGCGAGTCCGAAAAAGAAAAAACTTTAATTTCGAATAATAATTATAATGCCCAAAAGTTGTTAAAAAAAAAATTGACGAAAAAAAAGTTGTTGCCTATTATAAATCGCCCTGAATACTTTTTTTTTCATCAAAATGAATTCGTTGATTTTTTTTTTTTTAATACGTGAGAATTTTTTTCATCTTTTTTGCAGTACGTAACTTTTTTCAAGAAAACTTATCCAAAATTCAAGACTTTTTCATTCAGTGCTCAAAATTTTAAAGACGTTTCAATGAAAGAGAGAAAATTCTGAAAAAATTCACAAGTATCGAACAAAAAAATTTATTGATTATTTTATTAAAATTTACTGATTATTTTTCCCATCCAAATTTTAGCCAATAGAATTGCACCATTCACCGTTATTTTGTATAGCCTTTTATTTTATTTTATTTTATAAAATAAAATAAAAATAAAAAAATAATATAAAATAAAATTTTTTAAAATGAGCAGATTTGGGGATTTTTTTTTTTAATACGAATTAAATTATAATTCTGTGACTTTTAAACTTTGAATTTTTAACCGTGGATTTTGTCTCATGGTGCAATTCTATTGGCCGAAATTTGGATGGAAAAATAATTCCCCGAATACCATTCGAGCTTCGAAATTAAGTATTTCGCTCAACGTTCTCTGCAAACAAACCAAGTCGTCATGTTTTTCAGAAAAACTTGACTCCTTCCTTTCTTTGCAACGAACCTATATTGGGAAATACGCGATAATTTTGAAGCTCTTGTTGTATCACATGTGATGATATGTTAAACAATGGTTTTTTTCACAAATTTATCAATAACTTTTCGGCATTATTATTATCAAAAATTTATATTTCAAGTATCTTCAATATCGTTGATTTTTTTTTCGGATTTTTGTCACACAGCGAAGTACACCGAAATTTCGATCGGATCGAACTTTCGATTGGCAATTTAAGGAGGTTCTTAAGATATACTTGGGCGCGGTAAGGGGAACGTATAGCGCGGCGCGGGCGACGTGCGGGGCAGGTTGCGTTCGGCATTTGTTTCACCAAATACGTTTTCATTTTATTAATTTGTAATTACTCACGCTCAATTCTGTTTACAAGTAATATTTCACAATCGGCACGGTGAAAAACTTTCTTTATGGGCAAATTATATCTATGAAGATCTGATCTATCGTTTAAGCGGTTCTACGGGGAAATGTTACCGTTTTTTCACTCCTAAAATAATCTCCGATCGTAGCTTCGAATCTTCTCCCATAAGATGGTATAAGCGGCATATTTAATGTTTTTTTTTCCTCCTCAACTACGTGGTCAAAAAATCTGAAATAATTACGGTGTATTCCTAGTACCAGGACAAATCTCCCTCCAAATTTTGGAATCATTCTTACCGTTTTTCTCTGGGTTAACAACCTCCTTAACGTGAAGCGTCCTTAAATTTCGAGAACGATCACCTGTTTGACCATGCGCATGACATATTTATATTAAATTATATTCAATATAAATAACAATAATAATAATGAAAACTCATCAAATTGTCATTTTGTGCGCATGAATTTTTGAATATATACGGTTCCTCATTGAAATAATTCGATATTGCCCTCGGGTGATCGTCATTTCCTTTCTTCTTTTTATTTCCCCCCTCGCCCCGATGGGGTTCGAGGCCGGAGTCGCGAAAAGCTCTCGCGCCAAAAGATTGTAATCGTTCGATCGAGACCGAGATAAGTAATCAGGCACGTTCGCTAATGATTGTAATTATCGTTGAGTCTCGACAGGGATTCACCGAGGAGGAAGGGAGACAGCTGCTCGAACGAACGAAATATATACATACATATATATATATATATATATATATACCGAGTTTCACGAGGGCACGAGCGAAGGGCGAAAGAAAAATATTACGAACAGAGGGTGAGAAGGGGGGGTATGGTGGCTCGATCACCGGTAATTTGTACTTCGCGCATATAATATGTACAACAGGTAATTAGTCGTTCAGGAACCCTCTTTAATTAGCCATCTGTTTGTCGCTATATGCAAGAATTACTCGCGACGCGATCGTTGATTATTCCCATACGATATGGCTTTTAGTCGATTTTGCTTACGCGATGAAACTTTAACACGCAAAAGTTTCTCTCTCTCTCTCTCTCTCTCTCTCTCTTTTTCTCTCGTGAATTTTTGATGCGGGCCGATTGTACGGAAATTTATCTGACTCTTCGAATCATCTCTCGTGTATAGAGAATGGCAAACGATTACACCCCTCGGCAATTTCGAGCAATAACGATTTTCGATTACCGCGCGAGTACAAAAGTTGCGCATCGCCTTGCCGATTACGATAATATAAATGCACATTGGATGATATCGGCGAGCAGGTGAACGAAAAATATTCGGTAATTGGGAAGATTTGAAAAAAAAAAAAAAAGGCGAATAAATATATCGATTGAATTTCCGGGGGAAAATCCAGCTAATATACTTGTTGTTCTTGCTCGTAATAATATACGTTGTATTATTATGTAATATTATGTAATAATATAATTGTAATATACGTTGTTCTTGCTCGCGTATATGCGACTTTTGGCATCGCATCGTCGAAATTGCGATGTGACGACAGAGGAGGGGGTCACAGGTATGGGCTAATGACCATATCCGCAATTTATAATCGTCGCGAGCGTACACAATCGATAAATTATGCGGGGGAAGGAGGTGAACAAAAAAAAAATCGTATAGCGCCGAGCGCGTCGAACAATGACGCTCCAGTTTCATCCTGTATCAAGGCTAACTTCCGGTCTATTCATCGATCGAAACGAAGACGATCTCAACCGGGTCAAATAATTTCTATTGCTCGCTCTCCCCACCTCTCTTTTTTCTAGGATAGTCCACCTCGTTGCATGCTGGGACAACGTGTTTCATTGTGTTTGTGAGGGGAGGGGAATTGTATTGACGACGCGAGGGCGATTTGAAATCGATTTTTTTTGGGGGGGAATTGTGATACTTTTTTTTCGACGGGGAAATTTCACGTAAAAAAGAACGAGAGCTAGTTATTGTAATTAGGATTAATTAAATTTTATCGGAAAAGATATTATTTTCGGTGATCAAAGGAATGCAAATCTTTACCGATCTCTGATGATACACTGTTCAAATTTATGTTTGAAATTTAATAGGATAGTGTGTGTGAAGCAATTAACATAATACTTTGTGTATATTAAAATTCAACGATTTAAATTGAACGATTGAATATTGAACGATTGAATATGAATATACGTAGTTTTAAAAATTCAAAACCATTATCAAATTTAATATTCAGAAAAAACATTAAATTTCACACGTAAAATTTTTAATGTAAAAATTGATATACGCTGTATTAAATATATGTCTCTTGCAAAATGGTTCCATACGCATATTTTGTCGTTTTTATTGGTTCAAGAAGGGTTATACTGGAAAGATGGTCTTTGAATTTTCAAGATGTCTTTGAATTTTCAAGACGGTCTTTGAATTTTAAAGATAGTCTTTGAATTTTCAAGATAATTTTTGAATTTTCAAGATGTCTTTGAATTTTCAAGCTAGTATTTGAATTTTCAAAATGGTTTTTGAATTTTCAAGATAGTCTTTGATTTTTCAAGATAGTATTTGAATTTTCAAGATAGTCTTTGAATTTTTAAGATAGTCTTTGAATTTTCAAGATAATCTTTGAATTTTCAAGATGTCTTTGAATTTTCAAGATAATCTTTGAATTTTTAAGATGGTCTTTGAATTTTCAAGATGTCTTTGAATTTTCAAGATAATCTTTGAATTTTCAAGATGGTCTTTGAATTTTCAAGATGGTCTTTCAATTTTAAAGATAGTCTTTGAATTTTCAAGATAGTATTTGAATTTTCAAAATGGTCTTTGAAATTTTAAGATAGTCTTTGAATTTTCAAGATAGTCTTTGAATTTTCAAGATAGTCTTTGAATTTTCAAGATGGTCTTTGAATTTTCAAGATGGTCTTTGAATTTTAAAGATAGTCTTTGAATTTTCAAGATAGTCTTCATATTTTCAAGATGGTCTTTGAATTTTCAAGATAATCGTTAAATTTTCGAGATAGTTTTTGAATTTTTAAGATGGTCTTTGAATTTTCAAGAAAGTCTTTGAATTTTCAAGATAGTCTTTGAATTTTCAAGATAATCTTTGAATTTTCAAGATAATCTTTGAATTTTCAAGATGTCTTTGAATTTTCAAGATGGTCTTTGAATTTTCAAGATGGTCTTTCAATTTTCAAGATAGTATTTGAATTTTCAAAATGGTTTTTGAATTTTCAAAATGGTCTTTGAATTTTCAAGATAGTCTTTGAATTTTTAAGATAATCTTTGAGTTTTCAAGATAGTATTTGAATTTTCAAAAGGGTCTTTGAATTTTCAAGATAGTCTTTGAATTTTTAAGATAGTCTTTGGAATTTTAAGATAGTCTTTGAATTTTCAAGATGGTCTTTGAATTTTCAAGATGGTCTTTCAATTTCCAAGATAGTCTTTGAATTTTCAAGATAGTATTTGAATTTTTAAGATGGTCTTTGATTTTTCAAAATAGTCTTACAAATTTAATACAAAAATATTAATATAGAGTGATAGTTGTTGAAAATTCAGTACTTTTTTTTTTATTCTGAGAGCTATATAAAAAATTTAAAGTTTTTATACATTAATTTCAATTTAAGTACCAGGGTTTGTAAATTTTATCATTTTTCGTAGCTTAAATTTCAGGATATTTTTTACAGTGTACGTTTCGTGAATTTCAATCGATCGGAAAGTTCGGAAAAAATATTAAAAAATCATATGTTATTTCACTATGTTCGTGAAAAATCATTATTTTTCGTAATTAACAAAAAAAAAAAAACGAAAGAAAAAAAAATCGATTTCCATGCAACGGAATATCTTTATCTCTGTCCGAGGTTGCAAATTTTTCAGGCTCGTGATTTTTGCTCCTCAAAAACTTTTATGCACACACACACACATACACAGATACACCCATATATACCCTCTAATGGTTCAACAATGAGATGTATGGTCGTGTACCGTGGGCTCACCGAGCCCCATTCGTTCGATGACAAAAGGATGCGAAAGGAAGATCCGAGAGAAAGAAAAGTGAGAGAAAGAAGAGAGACGGAAGAAAGAAAGAAAGAAAGAAAGAAAGAAAGAAAGAAGAAAAAAAAAATAAAAAAGAAGAAGGTAGGAAGGGACGACTTCCCTTTGGAAATGCTTTCCGAGGGACCTTGAAGTTTGCACCTGGTTTACCCGTTTGACAATGGGAAAATAAAAATTGTATGTTACGCACAGCGCATCGCCGAGTTACGCGCTCATGTAGTACACAATGAGAATTTCGAACGTGCATAAATTTCCTGAACAGTTGAGAGCGAGAAAAGAAAAAAAAAAAAAAAAAAAAAAAAAAAGAAACGAAGTTGACGCTTCTTTTTTTAATTTTTTTTTTCTTTCTTTCGAGAAACGAAGCCGAAGAATGAATAAAAAAGAAGAAAAAAAAAACACTGACCTTATGACTTTTCTTCTGTTGTTGGGATGAAGTCTTCTCGCCATTTCCGGATCCACCTCGAGCAACATCCGGTGCAACTGTTCATTCGTAATCTCCTCATTGTCGTATTTCATTTTTTTGCATGATCTCAAGTCCGACGTATCGTCCATCGTTTTTTCATTATCGGCATTCGATTCTCTCGGACGTTTGATCGCGATCTCTTCGTTGAGCGTACTCGCATCATTGTCATTGTTCGCGGTAGCTTTCATCGTCTCGTTTCTCGTATCAATCTTCCCGGACACTTTTGGATCCTCGACGAGTATGTGCCAGAGCAACGACTCGATATAATAGTTCGTGCCTCCCACGATGATTGGCATCTTCCGCCTCGACACTAAATCGTTCATCTAAATCGATTGAGGAACTTGCACAGCAGCGCCACACCACGACGAGGAGGAGAAGCAGCAGCAGCAGCAGTGGCGAAGCAAGATTTTGCGAGGGAAACGCGAGAGAGCGCAAAAGAGATCGAAGAAAATGAAGAAAATGGATATTGGAGGATGTGAAGGTTCGATTGTACGACTTTTCGTAGCGGTAATTGATTTTTTTTTTTTTTTATGAATCGTTTAAACAAACGTTGATGCATCAACGACAGAGAAGAGATCGAAGTTTGTCTCATCAACGTTAAAAGAGTTCCCGAAGGTTTGGGTCAGTGGAAAAATGGCTTGGATCATGTCCAAATTCCAAAGAGATGGATCTTTCTTAACTTTTTTGTTTTCTCAAAGATCAACTCGTAATGTAAGATCGTTGCAATTATAATGGTCGATTCGTCGAAGGATCATGTCAATGTTCGTATCATCGGGCAAGTCGTGTTGTGGGGATTGTCATTTGGACAAAAATTTGTAAGGACGATTGTAAGGACGGTTGATAATAAATTCTGGATCAACGGTGGTCTTTGTTATAACTGGGCGACTGTCGCACGATCGTTTGTACCTTTCGATTTTGAAAATTTAGCACTAAAGCGCCCGGCCTGAAGCGCAATAATCCAACGGGAAGTGTAATAATTGGTATGGTTCTCGGTAGAAAAAAAAAAAAAAAAAAAAAGAGGATAATGATGATGACGATATGACGAATGCTCGGTTGAAAATGTAACTCGTACTTGTCATCGTCTTTATTTATTCATGCGAATATTATGATTTTCCGGTATGGGAGTGAAACGGGAAAGTTTTTGTTATTTTTTGTTATTTTTTTTTTTTTTGGCTACGGGTGCAACTGATAAGCGATAAGGAGGCATTAAAGGATACAATCGTTAGAGCTTTGTTTCGAAAATCCGTGACGCAATAATTGATCAGAGGATCAACCTCGTCCAGCATGTGATGCGTCGCCATTGATCTCTCTTCCTGGGTGACTTTGGCAGTTATTATGTCCAGTCCTTTGTATATCTGGATGATATAAATTGAATCGCCGATTGTGTAATTTGCGAGAGAACTTCGAGGAGAATCGTTCGCGCACAAGTTTATAGAATCGATTTTTTTTTTTTTTTCTCGAACATCTTCAACGAGTCAGGATTTGATCAAAACTTTAATTTGGAAGAATCGATATAGTTGGTTGGTTGGATTGCGAGATCACAACGATTTATTGGTTCTCTCAAAAAATATTTTTTTTCTCCATGTATATCAAAGAAAAATAAATTATTCATACGATTATTTAGATTCTCAAAATGTATGTAAATAATTATATCGTCGATCCTACTTAAATATATAATTATTTATGTTAATATAAATATTTTTCAGGATATTTCACGACCGCGGAGATGCAAGAGTATGTAAATAAATTCAAAGTTTTCACGTTTAGATTTCTGTTTGAAATTCTTTTTTTTTTTTTTTTTTTTTTTTTGCGCAATTCCCATTGATTAAGAGACTCATACACGATCGATCTTTGGCCAATGTTTAGTACACACACGTGTTACATAGATGGAGCATTGAAGATCTCAGGAAACTTCGCAACTTTCCCAGAACCGCGGTGATGATCTGGGACGTTTACTCGACCCAAATCCATCACGAAGAATCTAACGGTGTATCATAATGATAAAAAAAAAAAAAAAAAAAAAAAACAGCTACTCGCAATTCCTTGGGGCAACCGGAAGTGGGGCAATTTCTCGCGGAGAGGGACGTGAGAATTATTTTTTTGCTTTGTTTTTTTGGCACTGCCAAAATAGGCGATGGCAAAATAGCCGAAGAGTACAGAGAGAGTCGCCTAAATATCCTCCGAGGGTTTATTTCTATAAGGCGAGAGAAGTGTGCGCTTCTAATTCCAGAGGCGTTTCGTCGCCGACGAATTTTAAGATTGTGCGCGTGTGCGTGCGTGTATTTGAAAGACGATAGAATTAGCTGTGAGAACGGCTATGGGAGCCGGAAGTAACGACCTCGCGGAGTGTCTCCTCGTCTCCCTTCGCGTTCCATGCTTTAACCGAAGGGAGAATCTACAAATAGACTCTCGCTGACTCTATTATGTATCAAATAAATTTGTTAAAATTTGAGAGAGATGAGTAAAAAAAAAAAATTTTTTTAATTACTATGAATAGCGAGTATTCAGAAACGTTGCGGATTTACACGAAGGGTTGAAATAACACACTGAAGGATTTTATAGCTACGAAATATATTAATGAGGACGATGCGTTTCAAGCGTTCGGAGAGAATTTCGTCCTCGATTAACTTTTCTCAAGTATCGCGAATTATTTGATTTTCGAATTGACAAACGGTATTGCAAAAGTACGAGCGCGGCCGTTATTTTCCTCGAATGGTAATGAGATCGTAATCGAATCATGAATAAAACGTCCGATAAGCTGGGCGGGCTCTCTCTCTCTCTCTCTCTCTCTCTCTCTCACGCGGACTTTCTCGAGCAAAGCTCCGAATTTCACGTTACGAAAACACATATATATATACGGCCGACTAATTACGATCTTCTAATGATGCCTGTTGGCGCATGTGTTAATCGAACGCCGGAAGAAAAAAAAAAGAAACGTTTCGTCAGCCTCGCGCGCGGGGAGGCTTTACGACTTTTTGCCCCCCATGCGCAAAATTCTGGGAGAACATTCGTGATTAATATAGGACGAGCGCGATACACGCACGTGGGGCCTCGGATTACGATTCGTATAAGCCGCAACATCCGGGCAAAAATTCCCCCATCCCACTGCGCCATTAGATCGATCGGCAAGCTATACGCGAGCGGAAAAAAAAAATGATGGAACGCGAAGCTCTCGGTGACGGAGCTTGAAGAAAAAGACAAGGAAGAAAAGGAAGAAAAACGTGACTGTATATACGAGAGGTGTAGAGGAAGATTCTAGCTCGCGATATTTCGTTCATATAGACGGCAATTTCCTTGACGTATTTTATAATAATGACAATTAACACCTATAACCCGTACGCATATATAGAAATCAGAGACGTACGGTAACATGTTAAACCTCATAATATCATGTGCATATATACGCGGAGATCCTGAGAGCAGCGCGGAGTCTTTTGGGCCACTGACTTCTCACAGAGTCGCGAGGACTTTTGCTCAGAATTTCTGATTGCGCAATATCCGAATGGGGAAGAATTCGAATGATTTTTGGAATCAAATATTGTCTGCGTCGAAAGATAAAAATTGCGGATCGATTAAAAATTTCATCAATTAAAAACGGAATCTTCGCGAAACGATTTTTTTTTTTTTTTGTAACTATATCTCCATCTCAAATTCACAGACCGCAATGAATCGTTCGTTGATCGCTCGATGTTCAAGATTAATAGCTTTTACATCGGATTCACTCGATGTTGCGACATTTTTTTTTTATCGCACATGAGAGCAACCAAGTGGATTAAACTAGCTCGGAACGAATAAATCAAAGCTTTCGAAATAACGAAACGCATACGAAGTAATAAATGTCTGGATCCACGTTTTTTTTTTTTTTTTCTATAGGGAAACCCACGAGAGACATTTTCGTTGTTCAAATTCAGCGATACGTGAAATTTTTCATTTTCATCGAAAATTCAAGTATGCAAAGTGTCGTTAAATCTGACGTGTCCTCGCGCAGCGAGGCGAGCCCAAAACGTAAAATGTGAAAGCCGGATGAAAAATGTAACGCTATATACGATCGATATCGTGCCCGCGACACGTATATCTCGATCGTATATGTGATAAGCGAAGCCATTAGCTCTCGCCGGTGTACAACCTTTCAACTATATGTAATTAATCTTACGGAAAAAGTATCTCATAAAGTGGATCGTCGCGGGCCTCGTTATGTCCCTCTCTATATAGCGCGAAATACAAGTTTTACCTGAGAGGTTCGGGCATTGCGGATCTTTTCGCGATATGAGAGGAGAACGAGGAGAATCCGACCATGCAGAGGAGTCTCTGTTGCGTAGAGTGACCGAGCGAACGAGATATCATTTTTAATGAGGTTACTTTCTCATTTACTTCGTTTCGTCGTTGTCACGCTCAATGCGAATATATATATTATATATACATGGGGCATTCCACGTCAAACCGCCACGGAGTCATCGGCCTGACCCTCCGGGATTCTGATGATCAATGAATTTTTCGGTTTGTTTCGGTCAAAAATGATAGCTCCAATTTTTCGGAATTTTTTCGAAATTTTTTAAGGGTGTGGCGAGAACTCGAATATCCTTGACACGAGGATGGATATTTTTAAAATCGATGAAACTTTTCTGCAAAATCGGGGACTCGAAAAAAACTTTTTTTTCGTCATGATTCGAAAATGGATCGAGAATGCTAAATATATTTTCTAGAATTTTTGTTTAAAAAAAAAAACTTTTGGAATTCATTTTTTATGATGGATTCTTGGCGTAAAAAAATAGAATAAAAAGAAGTCCTGGTAAAATTCGATTTTTCTTTTGTGGTTGGGGGGGGGGGGGGGGGGAAGGGTTTCAGCATAAAAAAAACACTTTTTTGTGAATTTTTTTTCAAGTATGGATTGAGCAAATTTATTCAAACCTTTTGTACATTATTAAGTATACTTTTAACAATATTCTGTAATTTTTTCATGCGGAAATATTGAATTGAATATTGGCGGATGATCCCTTGTTTTGACGTGAAATGCCCCATATATATATATATATATATATATAGAGAGAGAGAGAGAATCGTCACGAGATCTAAAAAAGATGACGAATTCTATCACAGCTTCATTGAAAATTGACTCTTACGATATGGTAATCACTTTTATGATTCAACGAATTATGATGTCATGTGACTAAATCTGATCTCATCGTACTCTTTCGACCAGTCCTGAGTGAACACGTTGGCAACGTATTCTGTTTCGTGTCCCTTGCATCGCGATGCGCGTGTAAGAAAATGCTCCCACATAGACATTGTTAACCCTTGGAGGGGCAGTGGGACGTATACGTCCCACCTGTTTAGTCTCATTTTTTTTTTTTCATATTTCTATAATATATTTTTGCACTTTTTATATACACATAAACACTTTTGAGACTCTTGGGTGCCTGAGTCATTAAAATTTCATGCAAAATTACAATAATTTATTTATTTATATGTTCGTTACAAAAAATTAAAGATTAAAGATAGCAGAAGTGGACTCCTTTACGGTTTGTATAATTGTGGCGTCAAAATCATAATTAGTGACCCCGAAAACCCCAATGTACTCATTTTTTTTTTGTAAATTACGCAAAAAACCGCAAAGTTAGCTCAGCACAGTGGCCATATTGGATCCGCCATTTAGAATTTCGTAATTCTGACTTTAGAATCGTAATCAGCGACCCCGAAAACCTATATTGATCACTTCTTATGATTTTCTAAATTTGTTCAGTAGAAAAATGTGCCCCTTAAAGGATTAAAAAGATTTTACAACGAACACATCTCCCCCTGAATCCTCGCAATGCAATTGTTCGCTGTGTGCATTTCGAAATGGATATCCTTTACCCCGTTATAACGCGTATATACACGCGCGAGCATTTCGTTCTCTCAGCTACGAGGGAAGCTATCACCGCGAAGCATTCATATGCAACACAGGATAATTCCCTCGGGACCCTGTTATAACGACTGTGCGCGCATTCACGATGTTTTGTAAGCTCATCGAAAGGATACAAGGATCACTCCCGCGATTGAATATACACAAGATTTTTCATAACCGAACGAAAAAAAAAAAACGAGGACCACTTCATTTCCTGATTATTTTTGTCATTGTTTTTCATACCCGCAGTTTTGTCAAGTATGGCAAACAAATGAGAAAAGCAGCAGAACAATGAAAACGAAGTATTTATAATTCAGACACACGTAAATATAATTGGCGTGATGTTCATCGTACTTTTATTTTCTCCCTTGAGATATTCCCAATCTTTATTAAATCTTGAGTCTTCTTCGCGAAGTGTTGAAAAAAAAAAAAAAAATATATATATATATACGTCCTCCGCGAGGAGCTCGTATATTTAAGCTCCGGGTGATTCGTTCATACGCGTAAGATGGGATATCTCTCGCGGTAATGCGAGTACGCAATGGCAAGTACCCGTACAAAGAAGCGCAGGGGGGGAGGGGGAGGAAGGGGAAGGGTAGTCTCTCAGAGGGTATTGCATGACCAACACCCTGAGGAGGTGATCGCGGCGATTGAGGAAGAAAAGCAGAAGCAAAGCAGCAGCGCACAGGTGGATTCTCCTCTTGTACTATACCTCGTACAAGTTTACCTTTGGTACATACAACGTGAACTTAAAACCCGTCGCACGGGGATCAGACTGTGTGCGGTAAGACTGCACGCCAATATATATGTACGTGTATAAGGCGTGAGGTTTTTACACGCGGGCGGGGTCTTGAAATACCGGGTTCGGCGACCGGTTTAGGTTCGATTTGTTTCACGAGTGTCCGGGAGTCGGTGGTTGCAAAAAGCCCTATATATATATATATATATATATATATATATACAGTAGAACCTCGATTATCCGAACTCCCACTATCCGAACCCTCCGTTATCCGAACGTATACTTGCTTTATCCGAACCATGGCGCGATTTTTTTTTTTTTTTTACAATAAAAATGCCTTTTTTTGTTTGTTTTTCGTTCGAAATGCTGCTTGTCCGATGTTTTCGACGTTCGCTCGACAGAAGTACTCTCGAACGAAAAAAAACGAGCTTCGTTATGCTCGAAGACAAATTAATTTCGCAAGGGGTCATTAAGAATTGCTACAAAGATACGTATCGTTGATAAAATTTTAAATTCACACGGAATAAAACTTGGCTGAATAATTTATAAAAATTTGCTATTAGAGATAAATACAATGGCATCGTCGTGTTCCATGCAAGACTTCTGATTCTTGTTTTTTTTCTTTCTGTTCAATAATAATTTATCCAAGCGACTTTGTCGTTAAAAAGTGAATACTACGAATATTACCCGAGAGCGTTACAAACGTTAAAAAAATATATATTTTAGATTGGTTGAAGAAAAAATAAAATAAACATGATTCCGAGATAATTTGTTGTACGTCCGTAATATCAATTTCTTTTTGAACGAATAAACCGCGAAAAAACGCGTAGCTTCCAGCCAAAGATTCAGCAATTTATGATAAAAAAAAAGCCTGAAATTAAACACTAAATTTTTATGAAGGCATATATTACTGTTTTGTTTTAAATATATAATTGAAATACACAAGCATAACTTTAAATTGCTCAAAATATCTGCCCGTTTTTCTTATTTTTCCCATATGCAATATCTAAGACCGCTATCTACGACAACGCATTTCTATTATCCGAACTTTCGATAATCCGAACTAGGCCCGGTCCCGACGGGTTCGGATAATCGAGGCTCTACTGTATATATATATATATATATATATATATGGAATTATGCCAATGCAAGGAAGAGACCCTTTCGTGTCTCGAGGTATATCCCCCTATGAACTCTCAACGTGCAATAACGGATATACTCGTATGTGTATACGATGCACTCAAGTACAAAGACTTGCACGTATCATTTTCAACGAAACATAATATCAATAATATCAATATTTTGGCTGTTTTATTTTTTTCAACTTCCTACTGAAAATGATAATTAGGGAGATAGAAGTATACCGTATTATCCACGAGCACTGTGCAACATTGTCATTGAATTAAATAAACAATATAATATGAAAATTAATATTATTCAATTGGTAAATTTTATCATTTCGTCTCCAATTCAATATTTTTATGTGTTCGGTTTTCAATACATGTATTATGCTTCGCAAAAACAAACCAAATCCCCCCCCAAAAAAAGATACCATAAATGGTGTACAAAAAGTTGAGACAGGTAGGGTGACTGAACCAGTGAATGAACGCATAAGCCTTTTTCTATTTCGATAAAGCCGTATAATTTAACTTATTACGAATTTCTTTATGAGATAATTATATCTTATAGAACAATGTTCACGGAATATTAAAAAAAAAATATTTGAAGTGCCCTGTTCGCAAGGATTTTGTATAAAAAAATTATAATGAACGAAATTACCAATTCCCCGGTGAATGAACAAAAATTCCAATGAATTAACTCTTAGTATCTTTCCAGTGAATGAACGTACAATAGAACTACTAATATTATATCATACTCGTGCGTTTTGAGATTATGAAAAGCCTTTTCAACGCTCGTTCAATCACTGGAAATGGGTTAGAAAGCTGGACCAGTGAATAAACGGCCATATATGGCAAACAATATTGGGTTTTTGACCAAAAATTCATTAATATAATTGAAGCTTAGCAATGTATAACGTTGAAAAAATTATTACATATCTTTTAAAAAGATTTATCCACGTGATATGGAATATTCTGGTATTCGATGCACAGTCAGATGGTTATAACAACATATGGCTATCTCTTATGAATATGCGCCCCAAGTACGAAAAAAAAAATCCATAGCATCGCAAATCTTTCACAGCGTCAAATAATATCACTACGCGATGTTTTCTCAGAATTTTCACTTCATTATAAATACAAAATTCTTCATAATAATAAAATCATATCTCTGCCGTTTAAGGGATCATCTCAGTGTGACCGCCCGAAAAATCACTGATTTTCGCGATTTTTTTTTTTCATGGTTAGGATATCCTAATCGGTCTGGGTTTTTTTTTTAAATAAATTAAAGCAGCGATGAAGAATAAAAAATGATTTTTGTTGCGGTGATTTTTTAGTTTTTTATTATTGTTATTAATTATCAAAAATGTTGTAAAAAAAAAAAGAGTCCTAATCGGTGTCCACTTTTCCGGGCTCAATTTTGATCGGAAACAAAAATTTCAAAAAGATTATTAATCTGTAGGAAAGCCGCTATCGTCCTATGAAGGCTTTATTTTAAAAAAATTTTTTTGACAAAATGGCGGCGATTTGAACAAAAAGTAGTGAATTTGGCCTTTTTTTCGACAGTTTTTCGAGAAAAAAAATAGGAAGTTTAAAAAAAAAAAAAAAAAGCTTCCATGGGACGATAGAGAATGACAAGAAGAATGTTCTGTAAAAATTTGAAATCGATAGCTTGAAAACTCTTCTCTCGGCAGCGGACACCGTTTTGAAAAACACAATTCCGAGAAAAACGCGCTTAAACTTTGAGATCTGTATTGCTATTGAGATTGTATTGAGATTTGTAATGCTGTAGTGACGAAAATAATTCGAATTTCGATTTAAAAATTTAACAGCATGTTTGTAACCGTGTATACTATCCGATAATCGAAAAAAAAAAACGATTTTTTGAAAATTTCACACTGAGATGATCCCTTAATTAAAATACTAAGCCTGTTCATTCACTGATAGGTGTTCATTCACTGGTTCAGTCGCCCTATATATGTACCTGTATATGCTTCGAATTTTCATTCATATTGCATTCTTTTCGTGATCGTCGTTCGTAAACGAAACGGTAAATAATTTTTTTTCTTTTTTCCGAATATGTGAACAATAGTCTTCTACCGTCTACAATTTTTTTTTTATCAAAATCTGGTGACGCGTTTAGTTGTAATATTTAAAAAAAACCGTGCTTGTATCAGGGTACAGCAATTCTTGCTACATATGCTCTACACGTAATGGTTGTTAACTTTGACATTGAATACCTCGAGCTAGGAACGGTAAATGTGCTTCAAATTTCACGAGAAGTTGGGTACTAGCATTCTTTTCGTCCACGATAAATTTCGACAAATTCTCATGAAAAACGCATTTGCACGAGGACTACCTTAAGGAGGTTGGTCATCTCCGTGCGGGAAGGGAAAATCGGGGAACGACCGTTTGTGCGCGGTTAATAAACATAAACAATGTAAAAAATAAAAATGCTCGATGTACTTGGCGCGCAACTGTGAGTTGAATGATTTGAATTTATCTGAGAACTTTTTGTGAGTTATTCATTTTACAACTATTTATGTTTGACATATTTTTTTAACGAAATATCCGACAAATTTTTGCGTATGACATCTTTTTGCAAGGATAGACAAAACGACGCAAGGAAATGTACCTGTCTCAACTTTTTGTACACCATTTATGGTGTTTTTTTTTTTTTTTTTTGGGCGGATATCGTAATTAGTGCAGATAAGATTGAAAATTAATATCATTGATATATCAAGGCAAACTGGTATTCGATAAGCTTCATTGAAATTTTAGTGATACTTCTCTGGAAATTACAACTTGTATTGAAAATTCATTTCCATACGGAAGTCGTAAAATTTATCACGAAATTTACAATGTCCTTCGTAAATTTGCTTTGCCTGCTTTAAAGATTCACTATGACAAACGACGTTCCTTGATTTCTTTTTTTTTTTTTTTTTTTTTAATTATAATGGTCGTTTGCATGAAACACTTGGGTATGCATGAAAAATTTCATATTCGTTGCATTGGCTCTGTTATCGAAAATTTTTCAACCGAGCTGATACGAAATTTTTTGGTAAAGATTTTGTCATCATCCGTAACGATGATCGAATGATGGCTCAAGCGCCAATGGGGGAGACTCGATATATGTATTATATATGGATTGCCTGACCTCGGATATTAGTCAAAAGTAACGATGGCATTGAATCGGAGCAACGACACAACGCACACTCGGCGTTGTCCGATCACATCTCGTCGATGAGTCACGAGAAACGGCCAACATATGGCAAGAAATTCACATTCCGGAAGGTCGTAACAGTGTGGTGGTGAGCGCGTGCTTGTCGGTATCTTATATTAGTGGGAGAAAAGGTTGATAAACCCGCGTACATGCGCGTGACCGTTTCCTCATCAAGATGGGTCAATATTTCAAGATTTTTTTTTTCCCCCCTCGCTATAACTATATTGCGACTCGGGTAAAAATCACAGACAATCGAATCCACGAATCAATGAATTATTAGTCATTTTTTGTAAAATGAAATATCAATCTCGTGGTCCACGAAAGGAATGGACAAAAAAGTTATCGAATAATTCTAGTGACAATCGAATCCATCAATATTTATTATTATTATTATTATTATTATTATTATTTTAATGAAATATTAATTTTGAACGAAAGAAAAGGGAGAAAAATTAGCGAATAATTCTAATGACGACTCATTATTTCCCTAATCCTTTCGATCTATCCTGTCGTATTATTAATCTATAATAATAATGATAATTCTGAAAATTTATTTCGATTGTGCGGAAACTTTTCAAGATCGCGCAAACATTTTCTTCCCTCCCTCGTGAAAAAAAAAAACGCTTCCCTCCGCACAAGTATAAGAAATAACGGTAATGATGATATGAAATTTACTTCGAGTAGCAATGTTTGGCAGGTAATGTCAGTCATTAGGGTGTGTCGTTATTTCGTGCGCAGATGCCGTAGCAAAAGGGGCAACCAGAGCGGATATCTCGTTCGCATGATCGTATACAATACGAAATTCGCTGCGAGATATACTACATCGACTCATTTTGGAGGTTAAGACACGTGAACCAAAAGCGAGGGCAGCCTCGAGGGGGAAAAAAAAAAAGAAAAAATCCTCTTAGGCGTTACGCAATCAGTTTCGTTGAGGGACCATTAGAGTGTGAAATTTTTTGAAAGCCACAACAGACCGCGTAGGAATGAAAATTTCTGCTGACAATGAGCAATTCGAAGAAGCCGAAGGAATATCGTATGGACCTGATGGCATCGCCGATTGGTCGTAAGTAAACAATTCGTATGAAATGTCTCGTAGCCGAGAAACTTTAAACGCGGTTTTTTTCGAAATGTCTTTTTTTCAAAACGGTGGAAGATTCTAAACGAAGAGTTTCCAAGCTATCAGTCTCAAATTTTGTCACATCGTACGGAAGCGTTTTTTTTTTTTCTTTATTCGAAAATTTCACATTTTGGTGAACGAAAAACTGTCAAAAAAAAGGCTCAACCTGACACTCAACTTTGAAATGGCCATGATTTTGTTAATTTTCATCGAAAAAAAAAAATCCTCCGTACGCCTACAGTTCTTCATACCGATTGATAATCCTTTTGGTTTTTTATTTCAGACAATTTTCGGAGGAGCAGGACTCTCCGTATCGTCAGGCGCTATTTTTTTTTAGGCATCATTTTGGCAGTGGCCAAAAACATTATATAAAAAATCAGAGTGAAACATTCGAAATTTTTTTTCATGCACAACAATAAGTCATTTGAACAAACGAAAAGCAAATCGGACAGGTCATCGAATTTTATTCGTTGAAAAAAAAAAAAATTCATGATAATAAGCAATTTTCATGTCCGTGTCACACACTCTGCAATGGTCCCTTAAATCTGCTCTCTTCGTTCATTAATAATTGTTATTACTTTTTTTTTTAATTTTCATTCAAATTCAGGATCGACCAATCGGTGAACATTATCAAACTCTGACAAAACTCTGAGAAATTTTACGAAATTTTTTTATTTTTCACAATTAACATAAAGTAACATTCGTTCGAATAAAAATTTGCTTATCAATTGTAAAATCGAAAAGATTCCACGTTTTTTTTTTTTTTTCTTTCGTTTATCTTCGGCTTTTTAAGCGAAATTCGAATGAGCGTGGATCAGAGGAGTCGTCATCGCCCGATGTTGTATCTCGCGGGAGGGTAAGGGGGGCACAGCGTGGAAAAAGAGCGTTTTAGCATCTATGAACTCGAGGTCACATGACAAGACGTAACTATATATCACGAGAAACACTAGCGGAAGGGTCCGGAAAAAAAAATGTTATCACGCGGGATCAACGTACGCGAGGCTGTTTCACGTGTCAAGGTCAACCTCCGCGGATTTTACACGCGCAGCTCGAAGCTATATAGGTTTTGTTTATAGATACATGTCTATGTATATATATATATATATGAAAATATGAATTGGCGTCATCGAGGTGGACGTACTTTAAAACCACGCAGGTTGCTCGATTTATTTTTTTTTCTCCTACAAGTATGTATACACAGCTATGAATGATGAACGATTTTGGACCGGAAAAAAAAATAGTGACAAAACAAACATGAGAAATACTTAACGAACTCGAGAATTTTTATTCACGAGCTCGTAAAGTTTTCGCCGGCTGGTTTAACACGTGAGAACGTGTTAAATTAGCCGCGATCAATACCGGGATGGGTGAACGCTTAGTCATAAACTGGCTTGCGCACAGGAAGTAAAATATAGCCAACTGTATCGATCACGTTTTCTTCGCTTTCCCTGTGCCCTCATACAAATACGATACAGCACTTTTTCTGTGTCTTCGCGAAAATTCGATACACGCTACTTTCCCTGTGCCCTCGTACAAATACGATACACGACTTTCCCTGTGCCCTCGTACAAATGCGATACGGCACTTTCCCTGTGCCCCTGTAAAAATGCAATACAGGCATTTTCCCTGTGCCCTCGTAAAACTACGATACATCACTTTCCCTGTGCCCTCGTACAAATTCGATACACCACTGTGCTTGTGCCTTCGTACCAATGCAATGCGATACTTTCCCTGTGCCCCTGTAAAAATTAAATACAGGAATTTTCTCTGTGCCCTCGTAAAACTGCGATACACCACTTTCCCTGTGCCCCCGTACAAATTCGATGCACCACTTTCTTTGTGCCCTCGTACCAATGCAATACGACACTTTCCCTGTGCCCCTGTAAAAATTCAATACAGCATTTTTCCTGTGCCCTCGTACAAATGCGATACGGCACTTTCCCTGTGACCCTGTAAAAATGCAATACAGGCATTTTCCCTGTGCCCTCGTAAAACTACGATACATAACTTTCCCTGTGCCCTCGTACAAATTCGATACACCACTGTGCTTGTGCCTTCGTACCAATGCGATACGGCACTTTCCCTGTGCCCCTGTAAAAATGCAATACAGGAATTTTCTCTGTGCCCTCGTAAAACTGCGATACACCACTTTCCCTGTGCCCTCGTACAAATTCGATACACCACTTTCTTTCTGCCCTCGTACCAATGCAATACGACACTTTCCCTGTGCCTCTGTAAAAATTCAATACAGAATTTTCCCTGTGCCCTCGTACAAATGTGATACACTACTTTTCTTGTGCCCTCGTACAAATACGATACGGCACTTTCCCTGTGCCCCTGTAAAAATGCAATACAAGATTTTCCCTGTACCCTCGTAAAAATGCTATACATCACCACTTTTCCTGTGCTCTTGTAAAAATTCGATACACCACCTTCCTTGTGCCCTTGTAAAAATGCTATATACGACTTTCCCTGTGCCCTCGTGCAAATGAATCGGGAAAGAGTGAACGAGTACACACGCTCGAGCTTTTTAAGAAATGGCAATTGAACAAAGGGGAATGTGAAAATTCTGAAAAAAAAAAGAATACGATGGAAACGCTAAAAAAAAAATTACTACACCGATACTTTCGTTTTTTTTCTCACGAAGCGAGGCAATAAAAACAAAGATCTACGAAATTTTAAAATGCGCGTCACGAAAATCAATTTCAAATTCTAAAATCTCATCACGCGCGATAAGTAGTCACGTACACGCCCAATCCCACATACGTCTCTCACTCGTAATTTCTTGTTCTTTTTTTGTTTGTTTGGTTCTTCCACGCTCTTTTACCGAATGTTGAACAAAACAAATCACGTTTCGTTGTCGCGCGATCAATCGATTTATTCGCGGAGATTCTTGGAGATGAGCCTAAATATATATTTTTTTCTTTCGGGGAGGCATTAAATTCACGGTCGTCGGTTTTTCTTTTCTTTTTTTTTTTATTATCATGCATACCGGAAGTATTCATTGGAAGGCAAACGTGCTACGAGCCTCAAAAAACTGATATCGAATTCACAGACTTCTTCGTATCGAGTTACAAAATTATTCATTTCAACTTGACCAAGATATCTCGCAGGGAAAAAAAAATATGAAAAAGAAATTAGATACTTGCACTTCATTGCTTCCTCATTATTTTATCTCGCTCACAAAGCTCCCTTTATGAACAAGTAGGTTTTTCAATTTTGGCTTTGCATATAGAGGAAGCTTTGTGAGCGAGATACCATAATGAGGAAGCAATGTGCAAGTTTCTAATTTGCATGCTTTTTTACCATTTATTTATATTTGTTCGTTATTTTATTGGATGTGAAAAAAAAAAATTCCTGAAATACACATCCAGTTTTTGGAAATTTTATAAAATCTCAATCCCTCAAGGAATTATCGCCAAATTCCATACCAATGATTTTTGTTCTCCAGACTATTCGGATAAAAAAAAATTCGGCTCGGCAGATTAAAATTTCCAAAAGTTAGAGCAATTACCATCATTTTTGGATTATTTCAAAATTTTCAAATTTTTTCCAAATTCAATATCAATTATCATTGTTTCTTGGACTATTCGTTGAAAAAATTTCGGCTCGATAGCTTCAAATTTACGAAAGTTCGAGCGATTACATCTATTTTTGGAAATTTTCAAAATTTTTATAAATTATTAATCCCTTAAGAAATTTTCGCCAAATTTTATATCAATCCTCCTTGTTTCCTCGACTATTCGGGTAAAAAAAATTTGGCTCGGCAGATTCAATTTCCAAAAGTTAGAACAATTACTATAATTTTTTGAATATTTCAAAATTTTATAAAATATTAACCCCTGGAAGGATTCTTGAAAAATTCAATACCAATCATTATTGTCCCTTGGACTATTTATGTAAAAAAATTCGGCTTGATAGCGTCAAACTTTCAAAAGTTAGAGCGATTGCCTCAATTTTTGGAAATTTAAATTTTTTTATAAAATTTCAATCTCTTGAAGGATTCGTGCCAAATTAAATACCAATCATCATTATCTCCAAGACTCCAAGAAAAAATTTCAGCTCGATAGCTTCAAATTTACAAAAGTTACAACGATTACATCTATTTTTGGTAATTTTAATAATTTTCATAAAACCCCTTAAGGAATTTTTGCCAAATTTTATACCAATCATACTTGTTCTCTCGACTATTCATATAAAAAAAAATCGGCTTGGCAGATTCAAACTTCCAAAAACTGAAGCAATTACATCTATTTTTGGGAATTTTCAAAATTTTATAAAATCTTAATCCCTTAAGGAATTCTGATCGAATTCAATACTAACTATCATTGTCCCCTAGACTATTTGTGTAAAAAATGTTGGCTCGATAGCTTCAAATTTTGTAAAGTTAAAGCGATTTACTCTGTTTTTGAAAATTTTCAAAATTTTCTTAAATTTTAACCCCTTGAGGATATACAACCAAATTCATTGCCAATCGTTTTTGTGCTCTAGATTATTTGTGTAAAGAGTTTCGGCACGATTGCTTAAAATTTAGGAATGTTAGAGTAATTAACTTTATTTTTTTAAATTTTCAAAATTTTCTCAAATTTGAACCCCTTCAGGGGTTCTAACAAAATTCAATACCAATCGTCCTCGACCCCTGGACTATTTGTGTAAAAAGTTTCAGTCCGATAGCTTAAAATTTACGAAAGTTAGAGCAGGTACAACGATTTTGTCACGCACACGCACATAAACAATTGGACACATTTTATAAATGTGTTTTCCCGACACTTTAGGACATCTCGAACATGACATGAAAATCACGATTTTTTTTTTTTTTTCACGTAAACAAAGTTTCCTCTGTGAGAAAGCAAAAAAGAGCTAGAGAAATACTCGAAGGAGTAAGTTATAATTGGGGAGTATCGGTTAGCCAGAGAACGAATTTTTCGTAGCTCGAAGATTTTCCAGCTGGTAAGAAATTCTTTTTTTTTTTTTTTTTTTTGGAACTAGACGAGCGTGGGAGTCGACCACACGTGGCAACGATATTACGTAGATATACAGCTCGAGGCTAGACACCCTGAAATTTTGGCAACTATCCCCCCCCCCCCCTTCCTCGACGTAATTAAAAAACCTCAAACTTCCGCCCATTTTTTTTTTCCTGCTCGAACTACGACCAGAGGTCAACAAACGACATAATTTGAAGAATTTAGTAATCGCAAGTTTCGCCATGACGAAGAATTCTCACTATACATACTCCCAGTCGTCCTGACCTATTTTCTTCATCGAAAAAATATTAGTATGCCACATGTTCTGAGCTAGAGTCAACATATTTTGTAGACCCTTTCGTAAAAATATTCATTAATTATATTAACTTCAAATTAATTACATTTAAATATCATTTTTTTTTTTTTATTACAAAAAATTGAATTAAAACTGCGCAAATGAAAAAACAATATATATTGTACATTAAATTTCATGTTTAAATTTTTAAACGAGCCCTGAATACTCGACATTGGTTTCAGTGAGAAATAATCGTAAATCTTTGAAGAAAAAAAAAATGTACGCACGAATCCATTGACATCGAACCATTATTACAGATCTTTCGATGAGCATTATTATTTTTAAAAAAATTTAAAGATTATTAAGAGAAAAAAAAATTATAGATCTAATCAAATTAAAAAAAAAAACATTTGAATAATGCAAATTTTTCAACACTTGCAAAATAATTTACAACTTGAGTGTTATACAGAATTTAAGTGGGAATATAAGTTTAGAGCAGTGTGTCGTGGCCCCAACGAAAACGAAAATGTGGCAAATTACGTCATTCGACCGAAGGTCTTGAGGGAAAAAAGAAAAAAAAAATAACGTGACAGTCACAGAGGCTATATTATCTGTAGACGGGAAGAGAGCGGGGTTGGGGGGGGGGGGGGGGGGGTCACATGGAAGTTGCCATGAACTTGTGTGTATATGATAATGACGACCTTGATGATTTTATGACCCGATCGACACGCGTTTGTTCGTTTTGTTATCGCACGTGGGAGATAATTGACTCGACTCTATAGCAGAATTATATACTTTTTTACAACCCACACCATTTGTTCTTTCATGCAGGACACTATTTTTTTTTTATACACAAAAAAAAATTCATAAAAATCATTTTTTTATATATATATATTTTTTAATAATTGTTTCACTGATCCTTAGTGTGCATCTGGGGTCAAGCTGACCCCAACATTTTTTTTCTCACGTGAATAGCGTTTATGGGTAAAATAAATATACTTTTTGGAACGGCTGCAGAGTGGACTATTTTTTTTCCTCAAAACATGGACCCTTGTCTCTAAAACCCTACAAGGTTTACTTTCAAAACTCAAAATTGAAATTTTTACGAGAATTTTTACCGAAACAGTGCTTTTTTTTTTGCGTACCCACACGTTTTTGAATAATTATAAAAGATTTTTTTGGAAATCCTAACTTCGCAGCCTTAAAGTTTGATCAATTCACTGCAAAAAGTGACTGAACCTTTTTTTCCGAAAAGCGCATAGCTACCGAGATATCGGAGGTCAAAAAATGGCCCCATGTGCACGAAATGTTTCGCTGTGAAGGTGTGCACACTGAGAGTTAAATTGGCCTAAAGTATTTGCATGTGCATTAATTTGCTCTGTAATTCAAAATGTAAATATTTTTTTCCCGCACATTCCATAAAGAAAAAAAAAAGTGTATTTTGTAAAAAAAACTTGTAAAAGTTGTGCAAATAAAACTCCAATATTGATAGATTGAAAAAAAATTAGAGGTAATTGGTAAGGAATATACGATCATTGGACTCTTTTTCAGTTTTTTTTTTTTTTTTTTTTTTCATAGAATGCAGAAAAAAAATAATCATTCATACAGTTGACGAAAAAAAAAAGTAATGATATGCAGTTATAAATGCAATACTTTCCTGAAGCATAATTAATAATGGATAAATAATTAAATATTGATATAACTCGATGATAATCGTAATACGTTTTCGTGAAAAAAAAATGAGGTATTCCAAGAAAAAAAAGACAATGTTAAAGATATACGATAAAAAAAAACACGATTTTTTTACCTTATAACCAAGTTTGTACAGCATTGTTATTTCAGTGAATCAATATTATTTTTTTTTATCTTCCCGATAATCCATTCTTTTCGAATTGTTATCCCATTTGAACGGCCTGCAGCATCGTTTTTTTTTTACGTTTTGAACGAGAATCATCGAAAGCCTCTCGATTTTCTAACCTCAAAATTATTCACGCCCCTGCATCTCGACAATCAATCCATGTCTATCCACAAAATGTACACTAAACTCTTATTTTTTTTTCACTGCAACACGTGTTTCAGCCTTGTAGAACAAAAAAATGAAGTCAAATCGGCAAAAAAAAAATTACAGTAGGCAAAAAAATATCGAATTTGGACAGTAACGGGAACAAAAAAAAAGAAAACTTCACAATTTTATCGAAAACATGTCGTTGCTCTCTCCGATACAACGAAAAACCGAATTTAGAAAAATAAACGACTCGTAAAACCCGAGAGGTTTTTTTCACGTCGATGAATAACCTCAAAATCGTACACGAGGCTTGAAACTGCATGCTGTGCGAATCGTTTTATACAACGGACGAGCGATGCATGCATCGATCTCTATATCTATCTATATATATATATATATATATATATATATATATATATATATATATATATATATATATATATATATATATATATATATATATACGCGCGCACAGCTGATGTGTATACGACATACACACTCGCGCCACGCGTGCGTGAGACGCAAAATTTTTTTTCCTTCGACACACGAATGAGAAAATAATGATAAAAAGTTATTTACCTGCATGCTATCGGCAGATATGACTTCGCCGGAAAATCGCTGAGCAAGCTCGATACCCAAACGCGATTTTCCGGATCCCGTTGCACCGAGAATCACGAGAATTGGCACACGCGGCATCACCATCACGAAAAACCATACGCCATTACTGTCACCGACAGAGATAGAGAGAGAGAGAGAGATATATACAGACCCAGGGTATAATTTACGCGCATGCGCGAGACGAAAAACGCGTTCATGGCGCTTCGAGCGTTCCTCGAGTTCAGCGCAAGTCCGATAGAGGAACGAAAACGAAGAGACACACTGAACGAAGATACATATATATATATATATATATATATTATACACACATACGCAAGCAGAGAGCTCAATTTTCATTGCGTACGTCGTAACGTTTGTCCTTGTGTCGTTGCTCTTGTGAATCGTCGTGAAAGAAAGGAAAAAGAAAAAAACAAATGCCTCGATCGTGCCTTTGTTGGCCAGACAACTCTCCATCCCCTCTCCGATGTCCCATTGAGCAAGCACGAATTTGAATATTTCGACGTTTTTTTCTTTTTTTTTTGCAATGCAACGGCCGTTTCTGTTACTTATTCATTTTCATCCGTTTCCGCGTCGAGAATATCGCAATAATTGAAAAAAAAAAAAAAATAAAGAAGGCGACTAATCAACATGAACTCAAAGTATAAGTTTTGAATGGCAAAAGTTTTTCCAAGCTCGTTAGACGAATACGATAGCGAGAAAAAAATAATAATTCGAGCAAACCGCAGAATTATCGTTGTCGTTTGTTTTCTTATCGCTTCATTTTTTTCAACTATATATATATATAATATCGCTTTCCCACGCTTCAGCAGTATAGCAAAAATTACGTTGACATCGACACAAAAAAAAAATACGTATACGAACACCTTTGATAAATAAAAAAAAAGCCTGCGCGTGTCTCTAAATTGCGGATGAGCTTGTAATTTTTGCACAAGTGCCAACAAGTTATTACTGCAAGTAAAAAATCCCGCTCCATATCGCTGGGATGGTGAATTGACCGAAATTTACCAAACTATACTTGCGCTTACATTTTGTACACAAAGTAGAATACAAAAAAAAAATAGGCAAAACGAGAGTGGAAAAAAATTCACGAGCCCAAATTTTTTACCTTTTTCGGGCAAAAAAAGATTTTTTTTTATACAAACTACAAATAATCGATAAAAAAAAATAATTAAAACATAGAGCATAATTCGACTGTGAGGAGATTGAGGAAAATAGGAGGGGGAAATTAAAAAATCATTTTTAGATTATTACAGTGTTTTTGTTTTTTTTTTATTAATATAAGATACTTTGAGATATAAATGTCAAGGAACTTTCGGACCCTCTCTATTATTTTTTTTCAATATAATTAATCCTTACAACAAAGAAAAAGAGAGAATAAAATAAAAAATTGTGTTAAAACTTTCTCAATTCTCTCATCTTTTTTTTTTTTACGATAAAACAAAAATCAAGTTTATATGTACATTTTTTTTCATATATATATATTTATATGTGTGTGTGTATGTGCGTGTGTGTGTGATGGTATCGTCGAGGATCCGGCCAGCGAATTACGCCCATTTCCGATCTCCCTCGAGATGCGTGACTCGAACAAGAAACGAGAAGAGCAGTGACCCGATTCACCTGGCTGACTTATTTTATTTTTTATTTTTATTTTTTTCAAATTTTTCCTCCCCATGCTCTCGGTCTTGATTTTACGATTCATCAATCTTTATCGTAAAACAGTCATTTTTATTTCACCAATTTTAATTGAATTCTTTTGTATCCTCGAGGCGTAGAAACAAATAGAGACGAATTTCCAGGTGACTCGTTCTGGGTTAAAGGCCCAATATTTAAGTACAAAAAAAAGCAAAAAAAAAGCATATATATATTTATATATATATGTATATATATGGAAAAGAAGAAAACATTATTTCGTTATCGCTCTGTTTCACATTCCCTTGTCCCAGCACTCTCAAATTTGTTTCCTAGTATTTTTTTTTTTTTTTTTTTCATATTTATCATTCCCTTATGTAACGTACAAATATATTGGCGCTCTCTTTCTCGCAATTACGAGGCGACACATTCACAATTTAAACCGCATTTCACATCTCGTCACATTTTTACAAGCCCTCGTGTACGAAAACGAAAAGTTTTGCAAATTTAAGGTTTTCATTTATTTGTTTATGATTTTTTTTTCAAATTTTTCAAAATATCGGGTCGAAGTTTTGGTTTTTTTTTTTTTTTACTTTTAGTACTTTTGCAATCTTGCAAGTCGCAGGCGAGGGTGCATAATAATAAAAGTATCGCAAATTGTAGAGTGTTACAAATATTATATTTTTCTTAAAGTTTACGGCCTTAATAAACATTTTCAGCGTACAAATACGAATAATCATCTTCATACGCCCTCGTTGATCTTCAACTCGTACATTTTCGTATATCATAATAAATCGTTTAAAAAAAAAAAATTAAAAAAAAAATTTCACCAAATGTGCCACAATTTTGTTTCTTAACGCTTTTTTTTCATTTGCATCAAATACAAAGTGGATTCGTTTATTTTCCTTTTTTTTTGCTTTCGTACATTTGTACATTGTTTGTGTGTGTGTGTGTGCGTGTGCGTGTAAGTAAGTGACGAAGTCTTCGTGTGTAGGGAAAAAAAAAGTCTGGACGTGAAAAAGAAGAAAACAAAATCGTCGAGACCTTTCTGGAATTAAAGTTCGTTTATTTTAATTTACGTGTTTCTTTTTTTTTTCATTTCTTTTTCTCTCAATCAATATTGGATTGCTATTTCTCGAGTAGGTACAATGGATTTGCGGGTCAGGTAGAAATTGCGCCGGGTGAATGATTTCTGCAGATTAAAATAAAAGTAAAAAAAAAAAATCGAAAAAAATATTCGACAATTCGTGGAGCAAAAATTTTTCAGGTGTGGCTAAGCTCTTTTTTGAGTTGCTGAAATAAAAAAAAAAAACATGGAATCGGAAAAAAAAAAATTTCGGAGGAAATTTTCTATCTTGAAAATTTAAGAAATATTTTTTCTGCATCGGTCGGAATTTTTTTTTCCCCATTTTTGAGCGACCGGTAGAACATTTTAAAAAAGTAAAAAAAATTTTTTCCCAAAATTCGAGCAGTGCCCCACGGCCCCGGTAATTGTTAAATTTGATTTAAAAAAAAATGATTTAGTCTTTCGTCTCCGGGCAATTCTACCCTCCCGTTAAAGCGGCTAAGTCTCTGCGGTACTTTGTTTTTTTTTTTCTTTCTTTTTTTTCGTTAATCATTATTTCGTTTTTTTTTTGTTTCCTCGTTCCAAGAGAAAAGGCTTGCGAGAAAATGCACAATTTCGCGACGAAAATTCAGCAAATACTTTTCTCCGGTGGGAACACGAATGTCGCGTGATTTTGTTTTTAATTTTTTTTTTTTTTTTACTTTGCATTCACCCTTTTTCAAAATGATTTTTCGTGAAAAAATAAGAGATTCCCCCATACGTCTATTCGCATCGCCAGTCGGGCAATTATTATTCATATTTTTCTCCCGGATTTCCCATATTGCGTACAAAATTTCAACTGTTTTTTTTTGTTTTTCCCTCAAGTTTCACGAATTATGATTTTTTTTTCTCTCTCTTCCATTTCGTTCCTTTTTTTCTTCAAATTCAAGCAAAGCTGCTCATTTGCCTTTATCTCGTAACGTATAAAAATAAATTGGGCAAAATAAAAAATATTTGCTTTCCTCTGGATAAAAAACCTAACGCCGTATCATTATCATTATGATTAGTATTATTATTATTATTATTATTATTATTATTATTATTTGTGAAAAATGTCGTTTTTTTTTTTTGCAAACTTTTTGCTTCTTCTATTATTTATTTATTTCCGTTAGTTGTGTGAGCACTTGTCTCTCGCATGAAACCTTTCAAGCATCTTCATTATTTTAATTTTATCATTAAAGTTTCGTTGAGGCTAAATATTATCTTTACTGGTTTTATCGTACAAGTAGAATAAGCGAATAGCACTTTATAGTTTTTTTTTCTTCTTCTTCTTCTTTTACAGCTGAAGCCTCTCTCGTTGTAACGTGTATAAATTTAGAAAAACGAAAATAACCGATCGGTGAACTACGCGACTAAATAATAAAAATTAACGAAAAAAAAAAATTGAAACAAGAAAACCTCAACTTTGATTTTTGTATAATTGTTTAAAAAATAATTTTACCAGGCTTCGTGTACATTCGCAACGAGACGTAAAAAAAAAAAAAAAAAAAAAACATCGGAAGGAAAGGAAAAAAAAATCATATTTTTTTTCAAACATTATTTATTTATTGAACTACCAACGAACGAGCGAAGATTGAAAAAAATGAAACGAAAAAAAAAAAAAAAAAAAAAAAAAGACCGAGAATCAATATTTAATAAACTCACGTTGTAACGAACCAGTAGGTAAAAATATGCGCGCGAAATATTTTCGCATCTTCTACAAATTGTTTTTTTTTTTCTTTTTTTTTTTCTTTTTTTCCGTTTAAACCTATCGTCTATTATTTTTAATGTCTATGTGGCTAACAGGTACTTTTGCACTCTTCATAAAGATGGCGACAGCGCCCCGGTTAACGTTTCGTGGTTTTTTTTTCAATTACTCTTATACCTTTTTTTTTCCTTCAAATTTTATTTCAATAATTAAAAACGAAAAAAAAAAAAAATTTCCTGAGATATAACTCTCCACCCTTTCCCCCATTTTTTTTTTTTTTTTTGTTTTCTTCTCGCACAATCCTCGATCGCTTGTGCATTATCCGTATAGTAATTATTCCGTATATAATTATAATAATAATTACTATTATTCTCATTATCGTTCCATTACTCGTTTTTTTTTCTTTTCCATAAATTGGTTCGTTATTCGAATTTGTAAAAGTCATTATAAAATCCAAGGGTTAAGACTGCAGAACGCGACCGAGACAAAGAGAGGGAGAGAGAGAGAGAGAGAGAGATTTGAGAGACAAATTTTAAACGAAAAAAAAAAAAAAAAAAAATAGAGCCAAGATACGAGAGAGGTATTTAACGGTGCGCCGTCACTCAAAATATATATCCCAAATCCGTAACACCTTGCGAAACAATTTTTGTTTATTTTCACCCAGGATTCGTCGCCAATCGAGCTTATGTGAAACTCCTTGAGCCATGGTCAATGATAAAAAAAAATACGTACATATATACAGATACACAAACGTATGAGGAGCAAAAGTATATATATATATATATATATATATATACAGAGAGGGAGAGAGAGAGAGATTAATTTGTTTTCAATTTGTATTTTCTACCATCGTCGTCCAGTGATGAAAAGAAAAAAAAAAAAAAAACCCATCGCGTTCATCTTCGACAGTCCTGAAAGGACAAACTTTCGTCTCGAACTCTCGGATCCCTGCGTAAACAATTTTGCCTCGTGAGCAAACTTATCAAACGTACTTTCCATCGGTAAAATCGTTTCTGTATCTCTCTCGGAGTGCTCATTGGTGAAAGAAAAAAAAAAATAAAACAAAAAACAAAAATTGAGCGAAAAACATTTCTCGATATGATCACTTTTGCCTCGTAAGCGCGCGCCCTTTCCAGAGTTTAAAATTTCAAAAATTATGATATTTCCTTCATTTCTTAATATCGACGATAAATGAATAAGCATAAAAAAACAAAACAAAAAACTCAGCTAGGATCTTTTACCTCGTAAATCTCGTTCCAGAATCCAACGTTTTTTTTTTTTTCTTTTTCTTTTAAATCATAAGCGAGACATTTGAGAAGAAAAAAAATAGAATTAAAAATAAAAGGAAAAAACAAAGCTTTCTCTCACAGCTCCAATTTATTCGTTAATTTCTTCATCGAAGATTCATAATTTCAATGATTCTCATAACGTTTTATTTGGCTATTCGCGGTCGGGCAAATAATCGTCAAAGACTCGAGAAGCTTTAATCGAACATTGAAAAAATCGTTAAAGTGCCAAAAAAATTAAAAAAAAAAAAACAAAACAGGTCTATGTACATTTTTTCGCGAGTGAAAGAAAGACTTACTGAAAGAAAACAAAAAAATTACACGTATATTTTGTACGAGTCCGCAATGAGAGCATGCGCAATCCTTTTTCTTTGCTCTCGTCACGAGCTGTGACAAAATGGCCGCGATCGAGCCACGAGATGGCGACTCGCAAGGGAAAAGTACCAATTGTGCTACCCTTTCGTCGCGTCACGCGCGGAATTTATTTTTCTTTTATCAAAATTTCGAAAAATACAAAAATTCTCAGCAGTCTCATTTTTTTTTTCACTCTGAAAAATGTGAATACAAAAAGATGAGATTTCTCTCGTTCGAGCTCGAAAAATCCCGACTTCGGACACGTAGTAATGTAATTTTCGTTTCAAAAGCAAAACTTTCTTCTACTCGGTGGGGGTAAGGGCGAAAAGATTTTTTTTTTTATTTTTCAGGCAAACCGAACGGTGCGAGATCCTCCCTCGATTGAATCGTCGATTTGAAACGATATGCACGCGCATACTCGTTCGATGAAAAAAAAATGCAAACGAAATCCATTATGGAGTCATTATTTCCCGTTGATAAAATTTTTTATGCCTTCTCTCGAGTCTCCTCGATTCATTCACATCTCCTCAACAACCTACTCGCCCACTCTCCTTTCTCTCTCTCTCTCTCTCTCTCTCTCTCTCTCTCTCCCCAATTTAAATTCCCTCCCAGACGTTTTATCCTTTTCCCTTTCTCTATGGCCTCTTGAATTTTTTTTTTTTTTTTTTTATTTATTATTCACCCGTCTTTCCGCTACTCTATTGTGTGGCTACCTGGAGTTTCCTGTTTGGCCTGCATTGCTATTGTATTTTTCTCCAATCTCTCTCTCTCTCTCTCTCTCTCTCTCACTCTTTTTTCTTTTTTTTTTTTTTTTATTTCCCCTCTCGCAACTTTTTGCCATTTCCCTTCTCGCACTTGGCAAAACTCGTATTAATGTTTTTACGTGTGAATAAACGAATACTGTTACCTACAAATGTAATGAACACATTATCCTTCCACGTAATTTTCTGCAATATTTATTATTTATTCAATTTTTTTTTTTTTATTTACGAGTTCCCTAACTTCTCTCTCTCTCTCTCTCTCTCTCTCTCTCTCTCTCTCTCTCTCTCTCTCTCTCTCTCTCTCTCTCTCTCTCACTCTTCCTCCATCCGCTCGAACTTCTCGAGCATCTCCCAATAATATATATATATATATTCAATAATAATCGATAAATCGAACAAAATTTGAATCAACGTAATAGGGGAAGAAAAAAAAAAAAGTTGACCAACTTTCACGTTTTCTCTGCTATTTATATAAGAGACTGTTCGCAGGATGCCTTGATCGAACGTCAAATTTTATCATAATATTCGTAATAATAATTGAAATAATAATAATAATAATAATAATGATGATGATAATAAAATCGTATCAAGAATAATGAAAGCGATGAATACGATCAATTAAAATGATATAACAATAATAAGATTACTATCACTATTTCCGTTTTGTTTTCATTTTTATAGTTACTCCTTTTTTTTTTTTCAATAATTACTCACTTGCTTTTTCATCAATCAATATTTCCTTTCTTTTTTCGAATATATATATATAAATTTATATACATGTATATAAATTTCTTCATCTTTTTCTTCATCTTTGCTTTCTCCCTTGCGTCAATCGCCCCCTCCTGTCGGCGCTTGCTCTCGCGACGAGCATCGTAACGAGAAGATTTTTCAATATTCACTTCCGGTTCTTGTCGCGAAACGACGAACCAATGAAAAAAAAAAAATTATCAAGACACGTGTCTTCAAGAATTTAACCGGAGTAATTTTGCTCGAAATTTTTTCATTTTATTCCAAAAAAAAAAAAAAAATAAAAATAAATGTGTAAAAAAAAAGAATTAAAAGGAAAAAAAATGAAACGTTGGAAAAAAACTTAAAATGGCGCGATAGTATTTTTTTTTTTTAGCGAGTATATATTCGATTCAACTTTCGTCGAGTACGACGTTTCCGCCGAAACGTTAAATCTTCACTCCCGAAAGATATTTAAAAAAAAAAAAAAAAAAACAATAAAAAAACCCACTATTAGTCGATATACGAAATCCGCACGGCTAATTTCTTTTTTTTTTTTTCCCCCCCTTTTATCCAACTCTGTAATCCTATCACGTGAAAGTTGATTCGGTGGAAGAATTTGTGATTTGTGTTTCGTTTTTTTTTTTTTTTTTTTTTTTGTGTTTTTCCATCTCGAGCTTTTATTTTTATTCGTCTCTCGCTTCGCCAGGCGAAAAATCGTAAATGAAATGAGATCTGATTTTCGTTTTTTTTTTTCTTCTATTTTTCTATTTTTTTTACTCAATAATTTCAAGAGTAGCAAAAATTGATAAAAAAAAGTTTGATGAAAAATTGAGAAAAAAATATTTATCAAGCCCGTGAATTCGATCGAATTTTCCTATCTTTCATTTTTCATTCCCTATCTATATTTCTCTCATTTCTCGTAAAAAAAATATATATATATATATCTGTATTTATATATGGGCATGGGTGCGTGTATGTGTTTTTTTCGTGTGTCGTTATAGATTTTTTTTTTTTGCATTGAATATTTTATAGTTTTTTCCGGGGGTGTCCAAGCAACGATCTTCGTCATTCAGAAAAAAAAATTATATATATATATATATATATATATATATATATATATATATATATATATATATATATATATATATATATATATATATATATATATATATATATACATATATATGTATGTATATAGGCGACTCACGGTGACTTGGATTAACGGATGCAGAGGTTTTTCTCCATTTTTCCCTCATTGCGGCATTTTCTTTTTTTTCCCCTTAAAATTTCCCACGGACCCAATATCGGACTTTGGAAAATTTTTTTTTTCCCCTCCGCCGCAAAGCGAGGGAAAATTTCTCCGAACATCGAATTGCGTTTTTCTTTCCAAATTTCGAGTTTAAAAAAAAAAAAAAAAAAAAAAAAAAATATGTCAAGCGCTTAAATTCGTGGCTTAGTCCTAAGTAAAGCATCATAATATATCCTCGAATAATTTTCAATCCTCACATAGACTTATCTCGATGATTACACATCCGTTATATACCTCAAATTATTATTATTATTATTATTATTATTATTCTTATTATTATTATCATTATTATCATTATCATTACTGCGATAATTTTTTTTTTTTTAAGAATAACTAATCCTGATGTACTTTTTCGTTATTTTTTCGTTCGCATAAATTTGCTTTTTGGAGAAAAAAAAAAAGAAGAAAAAAAAAAACCCTCCCAATCGAATCTCTTTCTCTCTGTCACAAAAAAAAAAAAAAAATTAACCCTTACGTGTCTGTACATGGAAAAAAAAAAATTTGAAAAAAAAAAAAAAAACAAGCGAGTATCTGAGCTTTACAGAAGTTTTTTTTTTCCTTTTTTTTTTTTTTTTTCTCTTCTTCGTTACCTCTATGTACATTACCACATCGGCGGTTACAATATTCGCCGGTCCGTGTAGTCGTTTTGCTTTTCGATGGCAAAAAAAAAAAAAAAAAAAAAAAACGAGAAAAATTCCCCGCAAAGCCGGTCTCTCCTGCGAGACTCAACGGAATTTTCTCAAAGTTGCAATATTTTTTTTTTTTTTCTCCTTTACTTCACTCTTTTGTTTCTTTTTCGAAGGAGAGAGAGAGAGAGAGAGAGAGAGAGAGAGAGAGAGAGAGAGAGAGAGAGATGAAAATTGGTGAAAATTGACCACGAATCTATCAATTCACGTGAATCTCAGGGGTCAAATATTAAAAAAAAAATTTCTAAGGAAAAAATGAAGAAAAAAAATTGCTCTCTCTCTTTTTCTCTCTCTTCGAGGGAAAGTAAAAACTTTTTTTTTTTTGCATTTTGTTCTCGGATCTCGTGATAGTTCGTCGTTTTCACACGACTCTTTCGTCGCTCTCGACCAAAAGTTTTGTTTCTTCACTTTTTTTTTTCTTTTTTTTTTTTTTTTTTTTTCCTTTTTCCCCTTTTCCCTTTTTTTCGCGCTTCAACGTTATTCCCCGATATTTCCCTGACTTCGGCGATCTGGCGAGTTGTGGGGGGGAAAAAAAAAAAAAAACCGCCGAATCGAAGGATCGTGAGAAAGAAAAAAAATTTTTTTTTTTTTTTTTTTTTTTTTCAGATTAACAAAGACTCTCAGCGAGTCATGGCTAAATTTCTTCGCAACTGACTGAGTCTCGTTCTGAGCTTCTCCTGTCGTCTCTTCATTTCGTTTACCTTGGCGCACGAAACTTTGCCAATTTCCGTAAGTTTATCACAATATATCGCCGCCTGTCTGAGTATCGCGACTTTCGGCGCTTTTTCCTTATCCTCGATTTCCGGCACGAGCAAACGAAGATCCTCAAATGCGTTTCTCAGCTCGATTCGCCTCTGACGTTCCATATTGTTGTGCAAACTTCGTTTTTCCGTATCGGGCTCGTCGTCGGACGAGCAACTTCTCGATGTCGTCGTTTGCGACAAATTCATGGTCAATGAAGACGAGGACGAGGAGGACGACGAGGAGGACGACAGTGACAATGACGACGATGCGGACGAGGACGTAGCTTTGATTGGCGATGAGCCTGGGGTCGGTGGACCATTGTTTTTCGTTACTTTCGAACGGCTCTGATAAGTACGATGATGATATTTGGGACGTTTGGTCGTTTTTGCATCGTTCGGGGCGTTGCGCTTTTTCGCAACGCCACCGTTCGACGGTGGTCTGCCACGTGGCCTCGCTGGTATTATCGGTTTTTCCTTAAGGGCACTTTTTACGGTCAATTGAAAATGTTGCTGATCCGCTATGCTCGGATATGTCGGCAGTGCAGCCGGTCTGCATGGCTTCTCGAACGTCACAACGTCGATCTCCTCTTCTGTAACACAACGTGCAAGAAGAAGGGAAAAATTAAAAAAAAAAAAAGAAAAAAAAATTGATCAACGTGTTGACGATTCGATTTATTCGTGTGACATTCGTCGAGGGTCATTCGAGAATTTGAGGGGGGGGGGGGGGGGGAAAAATCGTTCGTAGATGGGGAAAGAGATCGTTTTGGCTGAAAATATATTCAATTGGTTTTTGTATTTTTTTTTTTTTAAGTGATTAAAGTAATAATCGATTAATTGATTTATCGTTAAATTATCGAGGTTCATTGAGAATTGGAAAAAAAAAACAATCGTTCGTAAATGGGGAAAGATCGTTGGGGTTGAGGATAATTTTTGATTCGAGGTTTATGAATTCTTTTTTTTATTAAGTAATTAGCGTGATAATCGATTGATCGTGAAATTATCGAGGGTCATTGAGAATTTGAAAAAAAAAAAAAAATCGTTTGTATAGATGGGGAATGATCGTTGGGGTTTAAAATACATTCGAATTAATTGTTTTTCATTTTTTTTTTAAGTGATTGAGGTAATAATTAATCGATTTATCGTGAAATTATGGAGGTTCATTGAGAATTGGAAAAAAAAAAAAAAATCGTTCGTAGATGCGCAAAGATAATTTTGGATTCGAGGTGTATGAATTGTTATTTTTTTTTTATTAAAAAAAAAAAAGGATGCTCTTGACTATGCGACAAGCTCGTATTGAAGGCACGTAATTTCGCCTGGTCACGACACAACCGGAAGACAATTGTCGCCGGACCAACGAGTCAACGCATAACTATGTAACTCTACTGGATGATTATAAGCTTGAACTATTGTGACAACGCAAATTGCGGGAAAAATATGTTCAATCGACCCTGTACTCGTTGCAACGAGGCCAAAAATCCATGCAACTCTCGCGTCAGCGGGAGTCTCTCCTCATAACTTCGTAACGAAGTTTGTCAATGGGGAAAATTCATGACGATATATTCGATTTGCGAGAGATCGCTAACTCTCGTTTTTTTTTTTTTTTTTTTTTCAAGTGACAAATCGTAGGGAAATTTTTTGGCACGAGAGGGAATAAAAAAAAAAAGATCTGCCAAATCCAATTTTTGCAATTTTCCAAGATCAACATTGTCCGGCAAAGAGTTTTTTCTTGCATATTCTTCCACTCGAATGAAAGTGAAGAGAGAGAGAGAGATTAAAAAAAGAAAAGAAGACAACGTGTTCCTTCAATTGGCTAAATTCGAAAATTCGATGATGAATGAAAATACTTGAAATTCTCTGGATGCGTTCGAAAAATTTTATAATGACCATTTGGGCATAAATTTCGTCGGTCGTTGTTTCTCGCCGCTGTCCTTGACTCGTTGATTTCGTTCGATTAATTTTGATTGAAACGGCGATTTATCGATCGCCGCGAGAGGGCGAGGGGGAGAGACAACGACGAACGACAAGTTTGACTCGTTCATCGATTTTACACGGTTCAAGGATTTCTTCCTCAACTCTGCATCTTATACATATATAAAAATATACACGCAAAGAGGCATTTAGAAGACTAAATATGCCTGGTGTTGGTTCTCATCAATATGCACAATTACACGAACTTTCACATACAAATACATATATATTATATATGTTATACGATTTTAGAGCCAAGCCCCAAAGATCTTCATCGTCACCGCATGCTTAAGCGTGCGTGACCCACGTTTATTCCCCCCCCCCCCCCCCCTTGCCCTTCTCATCGTAAAAATACGATACACGTGCCGATGATAGTGTCTCTGTCCACCTATTAGTGAGGGTTCAACAGACTTGGCAAAAAAAAAAACACACACAAACAACCTATACACATTGTTTATATGGGGTATAAAATTTATTGTGTTAGCCAACGAAAGGGCTCAATCCACTCGGGATTCTAACCGTGAAAATGACACGTTTATCGTGATATTTTTCAACTGACAAGAGCAAGAAGAAAACTGTGCAAAGTATTGCAATTAAATTTGCGTAAGGGGGTAATTTTTTTTTTCCTTTTTCGAAAAATTTCAAGACACGTGTTTCCCACTTCGCGTGAGCCGGGTCTTTGTCACGAGGTGAAATAATCACGATGAGCGAGGGGGGGTGAAATCCAAGGTTAAAGTGGTTCTTTGACCTCCCCGAGAATGTATATGTCGATATACGGAGGGGGTCGTTGGAGGGCACGAGTTGGATAAAAAGAAGTGCCTCGCATGGTCGTAATTTGGCAACGAACTAGGAAGATTCGTGGATCGGGGAAGCCCCTATACATATCCAGGCTATAACGAGAATGATGTATATTGTGGGGGGTTCGTTTGCAAACTAAAGGCCTTAACCCACATCACTTGACTCACTTAACTCTCACTTGAATCGTATCTGGATTAGGTCGTTTTGTCTCTCAGTAGTGTCGATATATATGCGCTGTGTGTGTGTGTGTGTGTGTGTGTGTGTTGAGGTATATCTGGGGGATGATGTGAACAAGGGGGAACCCGGAAGTATAAAAACCTTAGTGACGCCAGGACAAACTGGCTCGAAGTGATCTTCGAAGGGGGAATTACCAGAAATGTTTTATCCATATATAGACTCACATCACGATATATATATATATATATATATATATATATACTGTATCACGAGAGTGTTCACCATCGCGTGTATGACTCACGTGACATAGAAAAATAAATAAATTCGTAATGTTCATTGATAATGAATTGAAAAAGCGTTAGAGTCATTGAAAAAAAAAAGAAGAATTTCAACGAAACTCCGATGCAATTGCACTTGTTGATTTCTCGGAACTTTGTTGAACAAAGAATAAGAAATGCGAAATCATTTCTTCACAGCTTGAGGATTAAAAAAAAAAAAAATTGCCTCTGCAGTGTCTCTCGTATTCTCTTTCTATGCAAATCCACTGCAGCTCGAATTTGAAAACTTTTTATTCAAAGCTCAAAATTCAAATTCGAGCTTTATTCTCATGATTATTGGTGACTTCAGTCTCTCGAAGCAAAAAAAAAATGACGAATTGTAATAAAAATGACGAGTCACTCAAACTGTCATGGGAGAATAAAATAAAGATCGATGAGTTGGAAAATTTTGACACAACCGACGAGACAACGAATTCGAATGAAATAAAAGTAATAGCGTAAAGAAAAAAAAGAAAATTAGTTCCCGAAAATAAAAGGTCCGAGAGAAAGAAGGGGGGGGGGGGCTATGAGCTATGAGGATTTGAGGGTAGCACGGGCTATGTGTGTGTCTTTGTGTATTATAGTTAGTACATCAGTGTAGTGAGCGGGGTCAACGTCAATTCTCGAGCAGCACGTGCAGGAGTCGCGTAAGAATGACCTTGGAAGTTCAATGTTCCCTCTCCCTAGTCGTATCACTCCAATGTCATATACGTAATACATATATATATATATATATATATACATGCGTACGCATTCACGTATAGGAGTTTCGTTGTCCCACATAAGACGCACTCTCGCACACATATAGATGCACACAAACGTAAAATAAATCGATCAACGTGCCAATCGAGTCGAACCAATAAAAAAAAAAAAAAAAAAAAACAGTAGTTTAACGTAATCATTTTTGTAATTTGTTTAATGACTATAATAAGACAAAAATATTTGTCTCTCCCTCAACGAGAAAAAAAAAATTCCTTCATTTTGATTATTTTACGAAATTTCAATCGAGGGAAGCCAAGATTTGTTTAATTATTATCATCATCGAGCAATGAAAAAATTTTACCGAATAAAACTTCGCGGCAATAATTGCTCGAGCGATCGTTGATGATTATTGATTTATCAAACTTACCGGGATTAATCGTAATTTTTTACTCAATTACAATTTACATCCGGTAATTTCGATAATCGATGATTATTCATGAAAAATTTTTCCCATCTTCGCATTCGGGGACTCGATGTTACCGAATAAATTTCATATTACTCGATCGAATTTACATTCGATCTTGAAATTTGCACTGCAACTCCTACGCGAAAGAAATCTCACCGCAGCATCCGCAATTATTATATCGCGGCGGTAAAGTCTCTGTGGAGCAATCGCGGGGGGAGAGTTACGGTATATCTGTACATATATAATATACTTCCTGCACGAGACACGCCTCGTCGAAACCTTCAACTTGTACGAGCGGTCGTTCTTCCGTCGACGGAGATAAATCTCGGTGACGAAAAGCCACAGGATGACCACATGACAGATACGAGACTTTGAGGCGATGACGAGTGGGGGAAAAAAAAAAAAAGAGAGCCCGAATGAATGAAATTTTTAGCAACGAAACTCTTCGTAATTTTATCATCATCAATTTTTCACATTTTCAACGCCTGATCAGCCTAATTTTTTGTTCTTTTTTTTTTCCCCCATCAAAATGGAAAGAAAAAAGTTCAAGTAGAGAGAAAAAAAAAAAAAGAGTAAAATGACTGCCTCAACCACAGATCGAATAATGGACTTTCCAAGTGTGTCTCTAATGCACGAGAAATATAATCCGTGCGGATATGATTATCGTGTATGATATAGTCTTTTAAGGCGTGACGAGGCAATGTACCGCAATGTGCAATGTTCAACACACCTACGTTCTCTCGCACGGGGTTCACCCACGCGGATATGCATCCAATGCACACCCCGAGTTTTGTCTGATTCATTCTCCATGTCGTATACAAATCCCCGCTGTCCCAGATACACAGAGAGGTCGAAGGAAGTATATACGACGTTCGTATATATGCAAATTGAGCTTCGAGAGACCGTAAGAGAAAGAGGATGAGCTCGACATTTTTTTTTTTTTCCATTAAAGACAAGGGAAATGAATTGAGAATGGAATAAATCCATTTTTCAGATACGTGTAAATGATTTGAGGATGAAAATAATTTATTTGAGGTTGACAAATACGTCGTTGGATATGACGAAATAAATTTTTGGTCATCGTTTACTCTCATCGATTGTAATTTGAAAAAAAAAAAAAAAAATGCAATCAAGTGGAATTTTAAGGAAAACGATGATTGATTATATTCGATCAATTTTTCCTGTACAATTATAATTCTGCGTGTACATATTTGTGTATGAAATAGTAAAAATTTCATGAGAGAGAGAGAGAGAGAGAGGATAGTTTTGTGAGACTTTCCAATAACCTACTTTTGTCTTTTAGCGTTAATCTCTTCATCCCGATATAATTATAATGGAGTAACGATAATTAGCTTCATAACACTCGTTTACGAGATATATATATATACATCCATCATGTAATTAGCTCTTCAAACTTTACGTCCACACGAGTATTTTTCGACTTTCCAATTGATTTAAATGATTCGCGAAATCGTTAATTTAATCGTCACAATGTTGAGGCATGAAATTTTCTCGAACAAATATTGTTTGCAAAGCAAAAATAAGATTGCAAAGACACGAGTGAAATTTCCTCCAACGGTTCGTCCCTTTTTTTTTTTCTTCTCTTATTGATTCAACATCTGTTGGAATTCTCTTCGACAAACGTTATTGATAAGAAAAAAAAAATGATAAGCGGATAAGAGCATTTTCCTTAAATATTCTTCTTTTTTTTTTAATTTTATTTCACCACTTGTCGCAACTCAAGGACGTCGAAATTTCGACACTCGTCAAAATTGTCTTGAATAGATATCAGTCGAATAATTTAAAAAAAAAATTGAAAAAAAAAAGAAACCGATAAGAAAAATTTCCCCGAAGATTTTTTTTATCTTTGCTCGAGAGAGGGTCCATTATTTCGTGATTCCCCTCGGCTCTCTATGCAACCTAATCTGAGAAGCTCTTCGGCCTCTATCACCGATAATAAAACAAACAAAAAAATGAAGTATGAATTTTTGAACGATTGCGAGAAGCAAAAAATTGGGAGGGGAAAAAAATGAAAATAAAATTAAAGAAGATGAGGCAAGATACGAGATGGAGGAGCAAGAGAGAGACAGAGAGAGAGAGAGAGAGAGAGAGGATACACGAGTGCGTGGTGGTCGATCGACATTCCGAAATCAGGTTTTGCCTCTGACATTTCGAACGACTCGCCAGGCTCTCTCTCTCTCTCTCTCTCTCTCTCGGAATATCCACACAAATCGTGTTCGTGAAACCCGCGTACGGATTAAAAAATTCCGGCTCTTCTTTGTCCTCGGGGCAATTCCAATCACGAAAAAGAAAAAAAAATATCCAATCTTTGATCGTTTTTTTCGAAGTTTTTACATTTTTTTATGAATTTTTTTACTTCTTCGATACCGGAAATGAGAGTGAAGAGGATCAAGGGGTGTTTTTTTTTCTTCCCCACCGTCAAAGTTCTATCGGCGATCAGAGAATCTCGCTGGTTTGCTTTTGTCTACGTCACTTATCCTCCCCTCTTTCTCGTCTCGCGTTTCGTCTCGCTCATGTCTCGATCACACTTCTCTCTCTCACTCTCTCTCTCTCTCTCTCTATCACGCACACACTGTGCCACATGCTTTAAATTTAATTAATGAATGAATTGCGTCATAGAACGTCAGAAGCTCGCTGTGAAGTTAGCGTGTGTATCTCACATACAAACGATTTATGTTCTATATTATAACGTGTAGGTGGGGCAAGTGCATTTTTCAGGTAATAAATCAGAGTTACGAACAAGTAGAAGAAATTCGTAAAAAAGAAAGCTCAGAAAGTCATCAATTTTGAATTTTTGTTTGTGTTGACGTATGCAATATTAATCGTGAAAAATTGTGACTACATTCAACGAAAAAAAAAAGCGTGCAATTTGAAAACTTGCACATTGCTTACTCATTACAAAGTTACCACTGTGTATACATTTTCGTAGTTTTGGCTTCCTACAGAGAAAACTTTGTCGTAACGAGACAATAATGTCCGAGTTTTCAATTTTCAAGCTTCTTTTTCACAACTTCGATTTCGTTCATTGCAAAATTTAACAGCTCGTCTCTTGGCTTACTTGTGTAAATTTTTTTGGATTTCGATAATCTCAAATTTGCGACAGTCAGAGAGCTATCGCATATTTTTCAAAAATTTCAAAATTTTATTAAGCTTCTTTTTCACAACTTCGATTTCGTTCATTGCAAAATTTAACATCTCGTCTCTTGGCTTGTTTGTGTAAATTTTTTTTGGATTTCGATAATCTCAAATTTGCGACAGTCAGAGAGCTATCGCATATTTTTCAAAAATTTCAAAATTTTATTAAAACCGAACCCATTCAGCGATTCTTGCCGAAAATTCAAAATCAAACATTCTTGTCCCACAGTTTATTTGCATAAAAATTTTTGGCTATAGCTAATCACAAATTTACGGACGGTTAGAGCGATCAGAGATATTTTTCGAAAATTTACAAATTTTTATTTTACAGGAAATTGATCGAAATTTTTTTTAATTTACGAGGAATTTTGACGAAAATTGCAGTGAAAGAAGGGTCTAGTCGTCTACGAAAAGACAGTGGTGTGTGGCTCAAATCGTTCTGAAGTTATAAAGGTTTGAATTTTGGAAGGCCAACATTTTTTACAAATCCAGGCATTTTTTATAAAAATAATGTTTAGAAATTTTCACACATTTTTCAGAAATCATGGCATGAAAATAGCGATTTTTTTTTTCATAAAAACAAAGCTTTCTCTATGAGGAAGCAAAATCATTTTTCAAGTGGCTAAAAGTCACGTGGATATATTTGTACTTGGTAGGGCAGATCGATTTTCGTCTCGCGAACGACATAATTATAAGCGAATTATTCCAGTCGAGCTGGTCACGTGTCCGAATCCTCCCATGTGAATATCCCTCTTTAACGTTAACGCGATGTGAAAAGTCACTTTTCGAATCGTTTAATCCTCGGATTCGTCGTTTTGTCGAGCGACGAATCAATAAAATTCGGTAGAAACGAATTACGCAAATCATAATTAAATTCAGTCAATTTTCACTCAAATAAATTAAATTTGAGAAAATAATAATTCTTTTCGTTGAAAGAAAAAAAATTATAAAAAATAAAACTGCTTTTTGTGGAGTTGTCAATTTTTTTTCAGAAAAAGTTTTTTTTTTTATTTCATCTCTATATTTTGCTTATAATTTCCTTGGGGCTGCACGAGAAAATAAATACGTCAGCTAAACTTTAAAAATAAGAGAGGAGAGATTAAACTGGAATAGCCAAGTCCGTGATTTTTATCGTGATTGTTAAAACCATGATATTACAAGAGAATAAAAAAAAAAAGATCTACACTCAAGAAAACTATCAATTGAGCAACGAGAATAAATGTCAAGAGAAAAAAAAAACAATGATAGTTTCAAGAACATAGAAGAATCTAAAGTTGCGAAAATAATCGCTCGTGTCTGCCTAGATCGACGATTGAGATAACTCGAGTCGTTTAACGGAATAATTTATAGGGGAATGGGAATTTACACGCTTTTAATAGAAATTGAAGAAAAAAAAATTCATACTCAACGATGCATCAATGGCGTTAAAAAATAAACGAGAAAATCATGAAAATTCAAAAAATTTTAAACAATGACAAATTTTATGGTTATAAAAAAAATCGTCGAAAAATTCGTCCGAGATCGAACTGAGCTCGAAGCAAAAGAAAAATTTTATTCCGAAAAATCCGAATTTTAATTTTAATTTTTTTGCTTCTATAATTATTTCGTGGCGTTATTATTTTTCAAGCTCGATATGTCGAGTGTCTCGAGCAAAATTTTTTTTTTTTTTTTACATTTTTATGCATCTGCAATGCATCAAAACGGATAGAGACGAATTTGAAATAAATTTTTTTTTTTTTCAATCAATAATTAGAATTGATATTTTTTCCGATTAATTTTTCGTAATTACTTCGTGGAAAAAAGATTTTTTTTACTTCTCGCTTCTTCGCACGTGACTTTACTTTTTCCCCCCTATTGAGCGAGGAGACGTACTCGTTACGATAATAACACACATCGAGGAAACATTTCGCAGAATTTTCCTCGATCATCAATTCGTTTCTCGCTTTTTTTTACTGCGAAACATTTCTGAGCTATGCGCCAGATGCACTGTACGACCGTGGAGGGGGGGGGATTGTGGAATTGCATCGAGGTGTTAAGATCCTCGGTGTACCTTGTTCGCTCGCGGACATACAATAATGCCTCAATGATGTACCGTAGTAACACCGTTTATACACGAGGCATTTCATGTCGAGTCACACAGCTTCGAATTCAATTTTAATTACCCTGATTTTTTTTCTCTGTGGTTTATTCAACTGGAAATTACAATCTGTATTTTTTTTTTTTTTCGATTTTTGTCCTTAATATTTTTTGTTAAAAAAAATTCATCGAAAAATATGGAAATTTCCAGTATTGACGAAAAAAAAAGTCTTGGCCTGTGCCAAAATTTGGGCAATGATATAAAAAATGTGAAAAAAATAATCGTTAAATTGAAATTGACTGAGTCCAGAGATGCGTGAGTTGAAATTTAATGTCCCATGTATCTTATATATCTATATACATGTATAACAATTATCCGGCGCTAGAGATTATCGCGCCTCGTGGTTGCGGTTTCTCGTCCTGTTCTTCCGAGATCCTTGGACCCCCCCCCCCCCCCCCCTCTCGCGACAGCCGTAAATAGGGTAATTAAAAGTTTATGATGTTAGCAAAGAACAGTCAGCTACCAGAGATAAAAAGAGCGACTGCGTGATTGTGTAATAAAAAAATCTCTCAATTTTGGCCTTTCTGTCACGAAAAAAAAAATTTTGAAATCCTTCTCGCAATGGTCGTTAAATAGATTGGATTGCGGTGCCAGAAGGGTGATGAAAATTTAAAAAAATTTACCACGATTACACGGGACGATGTGTCAAATTAGAAGCAACAAAATTATAGTCATTCGATAGAACTTTTTTTTTTTTTTTTAACAAAAAGAACCAAAAAATAAAAGCAAATTAAAAAAATAAAAAATCCATTAACAGAACTCTAACGAAGCAAAATATACAAAAAAAAAAAATTGCTCGAAAAAGAATTCCCGGAAATGAGAATATAACGAAGGTTCGAAAAATTAACAACGAGAATGAGAATTTAAAAAATTCAGTTGAAGATGGTTCAAGTTACATTGAGTTACGAAAATAAATGCAATCATGGCATGATCGAGAACCTCGATTCGTCAGGGCACGATTTTAATTCATCGGATCGATAGTCATCAACATCATCGAATCATCTGATAAAACACGCAGTGGCTTGGGTGACCGATAATAGACCGAGGGTACCGGTTGAGTTTAAAAAAAAAAAAGAAGAAAAAAAAGCAGATAAGAATGGACGAAAAAAAAAAAAAAAAGCTTTAAGAGTACCGGGCATTTCGTGTGATTATATAACGAGAGACGATAAGTCGAGCACACGTGGAGGTTCGATAAGAACATTGATAAGGGAATCGTTTGAAGTATTACATAAAGATAACGCTGCGGTGCGCAGACATATCAGATGATGAAACGTTACTCGATTGGAGAATAGTTTCTCCGGATTCTTATCAATTTAAAATTATTTCGATTCAACTATCACCCGGCCCTTCCCTATTTTCTATGCTGATTTACATTGGTAATGTACGCGTATGTTATTTCATAACATCGAATAGAATACGTGAAAACGTATTTTCGCGTGAATTTAAAAATATTGCGTTCGAAAGACGCGCGCGCGTCTTTCGAGTGGCCTCGGCGATCATCGGAGACGACCGAACTCGACAGGCCAATCGTAGAGCCGGAAACGCGGAACGGGGCGTGGCTTTACACGCGTACGTTTAATAACGCATCATTCGTCATTAAAAACGTGAAATTATTTCGTTTTAATTCGCCCCTCTTTGCTTCTTCATAAAGCTTTGTTTTCATGAAAGAAAAAGGCAAAAAAAAATGAGAAATTTGCACTCATTGCTTCCTCATTAATTTATCTCGCTCTATATGAGCAATTAGGTTTTCCAAAGTTGGCTTTCTCATAGATGAAGCTTTGTCAGCGAGACAAAATAACGAGGAGGCAAATGTGCAGATTTCTAGTTCGCATGCTTTACTTTTCTCAATTCGATTTCAATAACACTTGAAATATCAAACGATTTTCACGAAAATTGAAGCAAAGAAAGACGCATACATGGTCCATCCGTGCAACAATTGTTGCAACATTGCAACAAAATTTTCATTGTCGTTTGATATGTTATTGGTAATCTTGATTCAAGTATACGTGATAAATTCATGTAAGCTCAAAAATTATTATCAATCATTATCGACACAAAATTATTATCTAATCATTGTCTTTTCTCGATCAATGTAGATCATTATCGATCGAAAATCATATTAGGAACATCGTCTATTCATTCGTACAGCCCTGAGCCGGTAAACCAGGGAGGTCTATCTCTCTATCTCTTTCCTTCCCTCTCTTTCTCTCTTTCGTTACCGTCGCGAATAGCAAGGGAAAAAAGGGTTAACCGCATTCCGGCGATCATTTAAACCGCGGGAGAGTTGACGTCGAGACGGCTCTTCAGAAAACACTTCGAGGGCAGTTAGTAGCCGGTTAGGAAAGGCTCTCTCGCGAATCTCTGGCAGTCTCACGCTTGCGCGATCGTATACTCACGGACAAGTACACCATGCGCGCGCGCGCGCGTGTGTGTGTGTGTGTGTGTGTGTGTGTGTGGGGATTTACACACACAGAACTTGTATATTGTGCCGTTGGCGAGTCGATGAGATCGAGTTCCACCATCGCGGCTCCGACTCATTGGCTCGGCCGATGACGTCAGGGATCGAGGGATACATAGCCGCGTGACTTTTGGATTCCCGCGCTTTTCAGCGCATGCGAACTCGCGAGCAAGCAAAAGAGAATCGATAGAATGAAAAAAGAAGAAACGCTTGTATGATTGCCAGGAAAGAAGTATCGACAATTCGAAAAAAAAAAAAAAAACAAAAACAATTCGTATTTTTTCATTCACGTTGAGTAAATCAGTCGTTAAATCGCGACAAGAGGCATCTTCCGGTGATTGAGAAGAGAGGAGACGGAAGCGTTTGAGCGCTTGGCAAGTCCGAGCTTCGCGCCATAAAGCGAGTGTCTGGGCGAACGATGGAAATTTTGTCAGCCGGAAAATCTTTTTTTAACTTGTTTGAAAAGAAAAAAAAAAGAAAAAAATAACAATGACGCTCTCGCGAAGCAAACGGAGAGATAAATGGATAGATACTTTAGAGAGAGAGAGAGAGAGAGAGAGAGAGAGAGAGAGAGAGAGAGAGAGAGAGAGAGAGAGAGAGAGAGAGAGAGAGAGAGAGAGAGAGAGAGAGAGAAGAGAGAGAGAGACGCTTGTTTGTCTCTTTTACAATACGACGCAGAGCGTCTGGATTCTCGAGGAAATCGATGCCAACGATCAAGAAAATGATATCAAAATATTTTCTTCATCATTTCCAAGTGAGAAAAACAATTTTACCGTTTATCGATTTCCGTACATGCGTCTCATTGCACTTTGCGATGCAATTGGATAATAAATGGGAAAAAAAAAGTGGATCGAATCAAGAAAAATCTGGGGATGAATAAGTATCAATCATCTCTCTGTTTTACTCAAGGCCTTTTCGAAAACTTACCCCCATTCATTATAGCCATAATGAAGAAGAAAAAAACCGAAAGTAAAGTCGTCTATTTGAAAATTTCGAAATTTTTTTTCATTTCCAGGAAAAGTAAACATTCACGAAAGATGGAAAAATTATAAAAAAATGAAAAAAAAAAAAAAAAAAAAAAAAGATTTGCATTTTTTGTCTCCTGGTTTTATATGCACAGTAAATGTCGATTAAAGTTAAGGGAGCGTTGACTTTGCGTGCTCATTGCACACGATGTCACATTGAGGTGCAATCGTCGATCGAGCAAGTAACGATTGTGTATGAGCTTCAACTCGTTCGTAGAAACAGTTCTATATAATTTTTCTCATCGCAGGTGACTCTGTTGGCTCTCAGTGAGCCAAGAGAGCCAAGAGAGAGAAAGAGAGAGAAAGAGAGAGGAGGGGATAAAGCTCTATAGTCAATGGCACCGGTGTAAAATCGTGTGCGAGTAGACGCCGGTGCATTTTCGCTGCGTGTGGCGCCGCCCGGAATTCCCGAGTCGGTGCATCGTAGCCACCGAGTGCATTCGTCGCCGTCGTCGACGCATCCCCCCCTCTCCCTACCCACTTTGTCGTGCCGGCACGTCTTCTCTCTCTCTCTCTCTCTCTCTCTCTCTCTCTCTCTGTCTCTCTCTCTTTTCTCTCTCGAGTTTGCAACGGTCAACGCATTACTGGCAACGGCAGACCCGACGAGCTGCTCATCACGCGAGCCCGCGGTCGGCGCGCATATAACCGAAGCGTTTCGCGGAAACGAAGCGGAGATCTTGCACTCGGAATCTCCAACTCTTATCCCTACTTTTTTTTATTATTTATTTTTCTCCGTTTCGCGGACCTTTTCGAAGACACCAGACTTTGGGGGGAGGGGGCATTACTCAACCGGAAATAATAATTGCATATTATATGTATATACGATATGCAATATGTAATCAGAGCTGGAAACACTTCCAATTACATTTCGAATCCGAATTTTTTTTTATTACGATCTTTCAACAATACCTACTGCTTTTCCAAGGCCATCTTACGGTTTATTGTGGATTTTTATTCAAAAAAAATCAATATCGACTGATGAATTTTGATTTTTTTTTTTCCACTCCGTAATTTGATAATTAATCAGTATACGATGTGTAATTATTGGATGCAATGTAATATTTATGATGAATGAGTCTAGGATGCTTTTTTAAAATCATTAAAATTCGGGGACTCTGACATTTATTTAATTTTGGGGGGAAAAAAAAAAGATTTTCAAGACAGGATACTCATTTTACTTGCACGTAGTACAAGTTTATCTCGAAGAGGTTCCTCGAGTCAGCGTAAAATCATGAAAATAAAAAATAAAAATAAAAATACTCGAAGAGCGGGAAAATCAATGAAAGATTTTCATGACTGAGATAATTTTCTCACTTGTCACGGTCGCAAGGTGGATTTTTTTTTTAACTTCTGGCAACTTTCCTGGATGCATCGATGAATAAAAAAAAGTCTCGCTCTGATATAATCCGCTTTTTTTTTTTAAGAAACGTCGCGACGAAATTTCATCAAATTTTCTATCCAATTTTTGCGAAAGAGATGCAAATTGAAATATTTGCATCGTTTTATCTCTCTCTCTCTTCCCGGTCTCCCATTCCCGAAAATAATTGCCATATGTCAGAGTCTGCGATTTAACTATCAATGCGGGTTACAGATGTAAATATTCTGTCGCGAGAGGGGCCAAAACGAGCCTCAAAGAGGAAGAAAGAGATACAAAAAAAAAAAAAAAAATAGTCGGGGCAATGAGATCGAGCGGGCCAATTGCGACAATGCGGGTAACCCGAATTGTTTTTTTCTCCATTATAATGTACTCTTTAACGTGTCACCAAAACGATTACTCAGGTTTTTTTTTATTTTTTATTTTTTATTACCCACACACGATGCTATCTCGAGTCAACTCGACCGTGTACATTGAGTCACGCTGCATCAAATAGTCGGGGAGCAAATTTACGAGTTAGATTTGACAAACGTATACGTTTCAAGAAAATTACGGAGATGATGAGTGTGAATCATTGCAGAGAGAGAGAGAGAGAGAGAGAGAGAGAGAGAGAGAGAGAGAGAGAGAGAGAGAGAGAGAGAGAGAGAGAGAGAGAGAGAGAGAGAGAGAGAGAGAGAGAGAGAGAGAGAGCGAGAGATCGTAGAACAGAAGACCGGAAAACTGAAATTCCGGTTGTATAAAATTTCTATTTGCGTCTACGTGGACGATTTATGCGAGAGTCACTAACCCGTCCCGCGGTTATTATTTATCTCGTTGTTCGGGGATGCTTCGCGTCGAGTTAAATTGTTAAATAATTCTCCTCAAAATTTGCCCCTTCGTTGCGATTCATTTTTTAATACAAAAAAAAAAAAATGAAATTCGAAAATTAAAGTTTCTCGAAACGCGAAGAATTTTGTTGAATGTTGCTGAATTATTATTATTAGCAATTTCAGGGTAAGATTTTTTTTTGTTTTCGAGTCACTTCAAAATTCCAAATCATCGAATTATCGGAAATAAAAAAAAAAAAACATTCAAGTTCCTTCGATTGTGATTTTAAAAAAATATATATATTTCTTATCACTTCAAAGTCACTGGAGACTCGTAAATATTTATAAAAACTTTGAGTTTGTTATTTCAACATCGGTGGGTGTGTGTGTGTGTGTGTTTACGCAAATAATAATAAATTATAAATCTCGTCACTCAGATCTGTATTTAATTTATTGAAAAAGCAAATTGAGAAAATCCGTAGGCCCGATTGAATAATTCATAGAACGAGCCAAAGTGTCTTGTAAAAAAGTATTCCCAGCCACGCCAACCGTTCGGATTGAAATTTTAAAAAATTCAAGTAGCACAAAAACAAATAAATATTTAACGCTCAGGGCACGTATTTTTTTTTTTTTTTTTCAAGAAAGAAATAAAAGAAATTTATCATTGCTATTTTTTTGGAAATAATTCTCAAAGTTAGGGGTGCCTGTAAGGGTGGGTCCCGAAGGGTTGAAAAAATTTGTGAACATTCCGGAGGATTTGAAGAAATAATTTAAAAATTATTAAACCGAAAACTGGACAGGTATTTTGATAATTGCTATTTTTTTCACATTCTTTAAGTCAGGCGTGCCCGTAAGGGTTCGTTCCGGAGGGTTGAAAAATTTGTAAAAATTCCAAAGGGTTTGAGAAATAATATAAAAATTATTGACGATAAAACCAGATATATATTTTTATAATTGTAATTTTTTACTTTTAAAATAATTCTCAAAATTAGGGATGCCCGTGAAGGGTGGCTCCCGAAGATTCGAAAAAATTTGTAAACATTCCGGAGTGTTTGAGAAATAATTTAAAAATTATTAAACCGAAAACCGCACAGGTATTTTTATAATTGCTATTTTTTCACATTCTTCAATTAGGCGTGCCCGTAAGGGTAGCTCCCGGAGGGTTAAAAATTTTGTAATAATTCCAATGGGTTTGAGAAATAATATAAAAATTATTCACGTTAAAACTACGTGCGATTTTTGAAAATTTCTATTTTTAAAATAATTCTGCAAGTCAAGGGTTGCCCATAAGGGTAGCAAATTTTTTTTTTCTTCAAATTCCAAAGGTTTTGAGAAATAAAAAAAATTATTGAGGCTAAAACTACATAAGTATTTTTATAATTGCAATTTTTTTTCTTTTAAATGAAATTCTCAAAGTTATAGGGGTTGCCCGCAAGGCTAGCTACCGAAGGATGGAAAAATTTTGTAAAAATTCCGGAGAGTTTGAAATACGATTGAAAAAAAATTTTCAGCCCAAAGCTGAACGGGGGTGTATTGTTTCGTTTTTTTTTTCTCCAAAAAAAAAAAAAAAAAAAAAAATTTCGTTCAACGAATACGTTGAAAAGTTTCAAGTATACGTGAAAAATAAAAAAGGGGTAAATTGACTCACCGGAATCCGATGGTGTCTGTACGCCGAGATGTTCGAGCTTTTTACTGCTCGGCTGATGATAGCAATGATCATTGAGGGTGTTCCAGTTGTCCGGTTCATTCTTAACGATTGTACGCTGCTGCTGCTGCTGCGAGTCATTTTCATTGTCAATGGATCGATGACAATCCTCATCCTCGTTCTCAATCTTGATTCTCACGTCTGTCTGATGATTATTATTATTATGATGATGATGACGATGATAAGGTTGATGATGATGATTTTGATGATATTTTTTCACAAATTGACCGGTAACCTCGCTGACCGGTGCCGATTTAACATTGGTCGTTTCATCGCTCATGCACTCGGACAATTTTTCATCGATGCTTATCTGATCATGCTTGAATATCAATGGTCCATCCTCGATCTCTTGCTTAATACGATGCTGCTGTATCGTTCGTCTTCTCTCTGATACCTCATTCGCGATCTCGTCCTCCTCATCGTCATTATCATCATCATCATCATCATCCTCCTCGTCGTCCTCGCTTTCACTTTCGGATTCCGAGCTCTGTGGTGTCTCGGGTCTCGCCGAATCGCCATCACTATCAAGACCATCTTTGCTCTGTCTCTGCTGATACAACGTTTGTTGTTGCTGTTGATGCTGCTGAATTTTTTGATTGTGAAAAGATTGCTGCTGCTGCTGCTGATGTTGCTGACTCGTCAGGCTCGTAGCCCTCGACGATATCAGCAAACTTCTGCCAGCCGGTACTTTCTTACTGCTAACAATACCATCCCTTTTCGCCGGTAATGTTCTACTGTGCTCTTTGCTTATGCACAAACCCGCCCACATGCAATCATGATGACGTATCTCCCGGGACTCGCGACACGATAATTTGTCATGAAAATCCATCAAACTGACACCCTGAGACGTTATACCATCGTCATAATTCGCACCACCGTTGCTGGTCATCATCGTTTTGTCAAACGTTGAAAAATTGTTACAGCCGGCATTATTATTGGTCGGATTGACGTTATTATGATGGGCATATATATATTGAACGTCGAAGGGCTCGTCGAGGTCAAATTTTTTCCATATATCGTCCGACAGGACGGTGTCAAGTGGCTCGTCCAACAAACTCATGTCAGTACAGTCCCAAACTGGTACAGGCATATTTATTTCACGTTCGCGTCGTCGTTTCTGTTGGAACAACAACAACAACGGGTAACCTTTAGATCGAACGATCATGGGGAATAGACGTTTGAAGAAATTTTTTTCTTTTTCTTTTCATTTTTTTTTTTTTTTTAAGTTGAAGAATTCAAATTGATTCTCTCAGATAATTGGGGATTAGGAATTTTTCGTTTTTTTTTTTTCCCCAATGGTTAGTGGAGATTCGCCAAGAGATACGTGAAAAAAAAAAAAAAAAAGTAAAGGATTCCAGGGAAATGGACGCTGGATGATCAATGAAAAGTTGTCCGAAATTTGTAAATTTAATCAGCCGATCAGGGATTGCGATAGTTTTTTTTTTTTTTTCTCTTCGATTTACGAAGAACGGGGGACGTAGGGAAAAGAAAAATTAGAGGATACCAGACGCTTGAAAGAGTGAATTTTACGAGTGAAAGATATTGGAGACTCGTAGAATTGAGGGGAAAAAAAAAAATCTGCTCGGATGATGATGTGAAAATGAAAAATAACGGAAAATTATCGAATATTTCGGTCTATCTGAACTATTTTCCGGCAGCATGGACATAAAAATTCGACGGAGCTCAGAAATAACTCCGGTTATACGAATTCCGAACGATTGTTTACTCGTTGAACAAACAAAACGACTATTTAGTAAGGTTTTTTTTTTTTTTTTTGTCGAAACGAAACGAGAGACTAACTTTTCTCAAGATACCGAAACACGAATGTACGAAACTATTAAAACGAAAGAAAAAAAGAATCCACCAATGAGTTAATTTTTTTTTTAATCCATAAATTGTGTGGTGTCCCAATCGAATTTTAATATTATTATTTTTAAGAAAATATGAAGATCGATGTGTAAAAACAAAAAAAAAAAGTGAAAGTGGTTTTAGGGTTTTCAAAAATTTGCCTGGAGGCTAAGAAAAATAGGCGTAACGAGCTAAAGTTTACTATCGAAGCAGCTACTCGAACGAAAGTTGCCTTATCAAAATTTTTAAATATCGATATATTTTCATTTCAAATTCTTTACGAACCGTAAAAATGTCAAAGCATGATAAATGTCGACTCCTGTCGTTCGATCGGGAGAAAAATCTCATACATAATAATAACCCGCACGAAAGTCGTTTAAGCATGACAGATATATCGCTTCGTTATAATACTCGAGGTCAAATTTTATTTTAGTTAATTACAAGGAAATAAAATTGAATTTTCATTACTGAAAGTAATTGTGATTGTCCGAGTATTTATAATTAATTTGAATTTCATTATAATTATATAGAGCCATCGGTAATTCGCAAACACAAAAAACAATGCACTTTGCGAATATATACATATATATTTATATATAGATTGTGTAGTTATCTCACCCGGGGGAAAAAACGATTAAGATTTTATTGCTTACCCACCCCTTTCGACAGTGCGTAAAACATGCCACGCTATCATTCATAAACTCGAGCCACGTCCTCGCGTAAAACGTATTTGCACACACACGCACACGCATATATATATCTATATATATATATATATGCATTTCTGTGTACATATTATGTGTATGCTAGTATAGTACTCGCGAGACAGTTCCACTGACCGTTATATCATTACGTCTGAGCGTGCTCTCGATGACGCCGACCCCAAGAGCCCCACACACACACACACACACACACACCGGAAGGATGTGGGAAATCAGAGACGCGAGGGAGAGGTAAAACGCGATGAAAGTACGGGCAAATTTTATGGCAAAGAATTATTATTTTTTTTTTTTTATCGTTTAATTCGGTGATTTTTTTTCCCGCCCCAAATAACAATAATAATGCCTCTGTGAGTTCCCTTTATTATTGAAGAAAAAAAAAAAGAAAAAGAACGTTACACTATGAATAACAAAGAGACATTTCTTTTCTCTCTTGTTCTCTGTTTTTGTTTCCCTCTGTTCGCGTTTCTTTCTCGACATGATCCCTCGATTGCCCGAAGCATATAAAGACACAAAGAGAAACCGCCAGTGAAGAAAGGCGGGGGAGGGGAAGGGGCAAGGGTAAGAACGGTATATCACCTTCAAGGTATGTTTGAATACATTGGCAGGCGAAAAAAAAAAGTGTCCGAATATGGCTGACGCGTAGTTCGACTGTGGAATCACGAGAGTGATGAACAATAAAAGTACAGAGAGAAGGTGGGCTTTGGAAATTTTCGGGACCTCTCTCTCTCTCTCTCTCTCTCTCTCTCTCTCTCTCTCTCTCTCTCTCTCTCTCTCTCTCTCTGGGTCATAAGTTGGAGAAAAAAAGCTTCCCGAGCTTTTCGTTCGGATTTAAGCGATACGCGATTGCAAAGATGATTTAAAAAAAACGCTTATTTAATTTATTCAGGAGGCCAAGTTGAGTCAACAGTCTGGATCGTCCCGGAGACGAGCTAATTGTATCAGTGAGTAAAAAAAAATATATATAACATAAAAAAAACGCGAAGACGAGGCTTCCGAACGAACGAAAAATTGATTCCCGCCTTTTTTTCGCGGAAGAAAAATTTAGCTTGAAACAGAAATATAACTTCGCTGTACTTTCGCAGTAACAAGCGTGTTTGGTCAGAGAAAAATAAAGAAAAGAAAAAAAAAAATAGTCTGTGAGCCCTTCACGAAGCTTCCTAGTATTCTCCGACTCTTTTGCTTTTCGTACGTGAAGCGATTCGCGAATTTGTTAGCGTGACACGTATAACGATAATACCGTACATATATCACATGAATATAATATGTAAATTTAAACAAGTGTTTCGAATAAAAGATCGTACCTGGTAATTTTTTTTCGACTTTAACAATTTTAATGCTTCCACATTTCGGATGATCAATTACATCACTAGAATTCCCCGTGAAATTAATTCAACTCAAACTCCCTAAGATAACAAATATGAACGTAAAAACTCCCTGGATGATAATTTTTAAGCAATAAAGTTAAAAAATTAAAAACATTTTATATATATAATGAATTTCAAAACAAAAATTCTCCAGACAACGATTTCAATCAATAAAACCGACTATGGGAATGTCGACTTTACATTTTATCATCGATTCGATCAAGTTCTTTCATTGCAGCGGTGATTCATCAAAGATGATTATTTTACGCATATTCAAACACGATTTTAGGGTCTCGATCGATCATTAAATTTACACAATTATCTACATACGTGTATATATGTACGATGTACACGTGTAATACAAGTTTTATACGCACGCGAGCAAAATTTATAGCAGAGGAAGTCTGTCTAGCTCAAGAGTGACTATAGCTACCTATACAGAGGTTGAAGTTGGCCAATGGTTTTATTCGATGAGCTACAGAGAAGTCAGGGGACTTGTAAGCCTTTGTGTATTCGTTCCTTCGTATATTTTTTTTTTTAAGTAGTGTATTACGGACACGAAGGTCGTGGGACGTGTGTGTACTCTCTTGTGTGTGTTATTATGTCCCCTTTATCGCGTGTGGAACGTTCTTTTCCAAGAGAGAGAGAGAGAGACCGAGGACCGGAGAGTTTTGAGAAACCGCATAATAGCTCTTTGTGTCCACCGTGTAAAGTCTGCACGTAAATTGGTCAACTCTACTACCTGCTCTCCCTCGCTAATCTACACACGTATCAAGACAAAAAAAAAGACCGCCTCGGGGAAAAATCACGCTTTGATCACGAAAGAGAAAGAGAGAGAGAGAGAGAGAGAGAGAGAGAGAGAGAGAGAGAGAGAGAGAGAGAGAGAGAGAGAGAGAGAGAGAGAGAGAGAGAGAGAGAGAGAGAGAGAGACAAGGGCTTACATTTAATAATTATACAAACTACATTAATGATTTTTTTTTTGTAAATTACAAAACTTTTCAAATTCCACAAGTTGAACAATTCAAGAGCCATACTGTACTCGATTTTTTTTTGCTCCAATTTTTCAAACGCCGCGTCTATTTAAACTCGTTTTTTTCCCGATTATCTTGCATCGGGAGTGCACCCGAGGTCAGTTACTACGGAAAGCGTTGATATACCAACACGTATGATATTTTTTATGCGACAAATAAAAATGGAAAATCCGATTGCTATTATTAAGTCGCGTTTTCCTTCAAAGACTCGTGACAATAAAAAGAATATAAAAAAAAATACACTTGAACGTTTCGCGTTGAGTCCGGGGAATCCGCGGGAGAAATCGATAATGAAACTGCTGTTATTAGCGTTTCAATTTCAAGAAAAATCGTCATTTCAATACATGCGCAAAAAAAAAATTAATTTTTTTTTTTCGTACGGGAAAAAATTTGTTCGTTAAGAAATTTCGGCTTGTTTAATTTTTTTTTTCCCGCCTCGGATCGTAACCCATGATAAAACGAATAGCAGATAAATCGTATTTGCAAATTTTATCCGCGTGAATTGAACGGATTTTTTTAAATTTAAGTTTGGACGAAACTGTGCGACCGTAAGACAATCGAGTATCCGTCTCGAGTTTTAAAAACGAGCGATAAATTTTTTTTTTCTCATACGAAAATCAAAGCGCGGAGAAAAAAAAAGAAAAATTAAAAAAGAACCTTGGGGACGAGTGCGTAGAGCGCCAAGAAAGAAAGATGAAGAAGCCAGAATTCGCTCGCATGTATGTGTGTGCGTAGAGAAGCGCGCGAGAATCGTAAAATCGATTCCCCGGCCGGCGAGTAGAGCGACCCACGCGGCAAATACCGGCCGGCAAATTCAACACAGACACAGACGCATATCTCGAGTGAGGTCTCCCCGAACTACACAGGCGCGCGCGCGCTTTGTTCGTTGGGCGTATCGCGAGAAACGGAAAATCTTCGCGTCGTTTTTTTTTTAATTTTTTTTTTTTTACGAAAATTATTCGAAAGAAAATTAGTGAAAATCGATCTGGGAGTCGTAAAAATATGTAATATGTAGTAGGATGAATATGTAGTCGATGAATGAATGTTGCACAATGTGGCGAAACTCCATGCAATGGAGTTTAAAAAAAAAAACCGATTTCCCACATCCTTGCGCGATCCAAAGTTTTTTAAGATTTTTTTTTTCAACGATGATTCATGAAATTGAAGGAGAAAGGATGGAGAGGACTATCACTAATCGGACTATCGTATATGCAAAATGGGTTTTTGAAAAACTTTTTTTTTTCTTCAAATCTTCAAAAAAATTTTTTAAATTAATACTGGAATGTATTCGCTAAATACATACCTCGTTCCAGTAACGTGTGATAATCCAAAAAAATTGTCAAACAGCGCACTGTGTTTCGCGGTGTGTTTTTTTTTTTAATCACTGCGTAGTATTCACGTTGTTTTTTTTTTTAATTTCCGCGAATTATCAATAGAAAAAAGAAAAATATATTGAAGAGAAAGAAAAAACTAACAACAAAACTATAACAGTCCGGGTTCAACGGATCTGTTCGCAGCGTAGAGTCCGTAATCTTACAAAGTTTATTTTTTTGCAATTTCGTTTTCTTTTGCTTCTTCAATCTTCACAACTTTCACTATTCGTTGATGCTCAACAAATGCTTTTTCGACTGTTCGTTAATCCGGTCGAAATATCCAGACACTTGTGATTATCGATGGCTAAAGTTTTGTTGGCGAAATTTTCCGGATTCCGGACGAATAAGAAACTCGTTGAAACGCTCGTACTGCAGTTGTCATCGATAGTGATCGAACCCGAGTACGCGTTCATTCTCGTTTATTTATTGGTTTTACGGATTATCGTTATTGCTTCGCGCTGGATCGGCCTTTTTTTTTTGTTTTTTCTTCCGAAGTCGCGATTTTCGGTTGTTTTTTTTTTTTTTTCTTACATCGATCGAAGCGCGTTTTATTCGTCGTTGATTGATAATATAGAGAGGAAAAAAGAAACAAAGTAGACACGGATTGTCGGTTCCAGGAAACTCGAACAAGAGAGAGAGAGAGGCGGACAACGGTTTTCCGATCTTGCCAGGAGGCCTCTCTACACTTTAAGGCTGGTTAAAGGCGACTGAACGCTCGAGTCGTGCGCACCAATTCTTCCATTTTCCCTCCGCGCAAGTGTGCACCATGCTCGCCGCTAGCCGCCACCGTCGCGCCGCTCCTAACTCACTCTCTCTCTTCTCTCTCTCTCTTTCTCTCTCTGAGCTTCGAAGTTATTCACAGTGACGTGTATAGAGCTCGGGGTGCCCTGTATCACTTAAAAAAATTGCTCGACAATTTATCCAATTTTCCAATTAAAGACAATTTATAGAATATTTTATAGAAGAAACGGAACTGATCGAAGAATCCACTGTTCTTCGATGATTCTGTTGACATTTCGATTTTTTTTTTGTTTCCGTCAATATGATTTATTCATTGACCGGCTATGAATAATTGTAGCGGTAAAACGAATTGATTATCATGCCCAAAATTCATGAGAAGCAATATAATTTTCCGGTTTACAATAACGACGATCGATGCATTGAATGTGATCCTTAATGGGTCCCAGGCGAGTGTACAAGGCTCATGAAAACTGACGCCGAGTGCCCGGAGGGTTAAAAAAAAATATATTTAATTTTCTCGGCACTTTCACTCGTGTGTTTTCCTCATTAGTTCCATAACAGCAGCAAGCATAAAGACACAAAGTGGTGGTTGAGTATCTTATATCAGTGTCCGTGGACTCTTGTTGTGATTTTTGCCGGTGTTGATGTTTCTTATTCCCCGTATATGGATAGGCACACAGCACACGCATACACGCGCGAGAAGAAAAGAGAGAACCGCGGGAAGATGCTGAGAGGATATCGCACTTATTCGCCAAGTGTACTTTTCCTTCTCACTCGCGGATGAGAGATATTTTCCTCTCGCTAACGACATAATTGAGCGAATTTTATGTTGAGCGAAGATTAAGTTAAAACATGAAGTATGTTTCTCACGAGACAGAAGACTCGTTTTATTGTCCCAATGATTAGATATATACGTGTGGACAGTTATAGGAGAAAGTATTTTTCTTTTTTTTTTGTTTCGAAATCTTATGACTCATTTCGAAACAATTTCATCGTAAAATTTTTACAAACCTCATGCATCGAAATACATCTCGATTTACGGAGATGACATTCTGCTACAATGTTATGATACATTGTTGGACAATGTATTTGGCGATTTTTTTTTTTCACTACTTCAAACGGTCAAATCTTTCAAGTTGCCTCTGGCACGAGTTTATCTTCTACATGTGAGAAAATAAACTCCAAAGTTGACGGACTTGAACCGCTGTTACTCATATCGAGCCCTACTGCGTACTCATATTTCCCAATTAAATGCGTACGTGGACAAATGACGTTGCGAAAAAAAAAAAAAAAATTGGGTTTATCAAAATGTTTCAATAAGAATTCTGCAGGAAATACGAGCTATTACGGGTCTTCGAAGGAATAGAATTTATTTTGTACGAATATAATGACAATCTGGGTCTATTTTTATCTATCGTCCGTTCTTATAAGAATCGATCTAAGCTGCTGGATCACAAAAGCACGTATATATAGAAATAAGTAAAATATAAGATTTGATTATTAGAGAACTCATTAACTTCGCTGTCACTCTCTGTCTCCCATCTTTCCCTGTGCTAATTTCTTTCTCGTAACGCAACATGGACCGCGAACGTCTTATTTTTCTACGACGCCAATCATGAAACCGAACGTCACGTTCGACGTTCTTACGCAATGGAACTTCACTGGAGAGTTTTTTTTTTCACCATTGACAATTAAATTTATATTTATATATACACATGCTCCGTGTGGATCATTATATAATTCAATTTTTGTCTCGTTATAATCCGAATTGCTTTATCGCTAGTTCTTCGGGGTCGTTGGTACCGTCGTATCTAACCGGCAGCTGATACAAGCCGTCAAATACTTGAGATAAGAATGCTGTTTCGTTTTATAAGTATAACGATACGAGAATTACAACAACAGCAACAACAACGAAAAAATCATATTCGATTACTATTTTACATTGCAGATGGATATATATAAATATCTCAAAGACTCGATATATGTATTCCTTGTTCGTGAAATATCATTTCAATGCATGTAGCTGTAAAAAGCCCTCAACACACTGGAGTTACACGATCTCTAGCGATAGACACACACACACACACACACACACACACACACACACACACACACACACACACACACACAATTAAAGCTCATTTGAAATAACGAAGAGCGAGCTTATAGTGCAACGACTTATATACTTGTGTCCCTTATTCGCCTTATAGTGACGTTTGATGATACTATTCGCAACTACAGCTCTCGCGGGGGCTAAGAGACACGGCATTAAAAAAATAAAGAAATAAAAAATAAAAAAAACGTGTTAAGCAAGACACGTTATACATTAGTGATAATGTACACGTTATACACTAGTGATGTATCGAACGTTGCAGAAATTAACATAGGAAAACTTCAAGACTTTTACCTGATATTATTTTTGCAACTAAAAAAATTCATAACAATAATAATAATAGTAAATATTATTGTTATTATTATTCAACAACAACAACAGTAACAAAAAATCATATTCGATTACTATTTCACATTGCACATGGAATTATAAATATCTCAAAGACTCGATATTCCTTGTTCGTGCAATATCATTTTTATGCGTGTACACAGCAATGTACGAGTGAGTATGTATATGTGGTATTTGGGTTGAGCAGAGAGGGTGCGGAACAGCCTCGACCTTTCGAGTTTTTTTTTTTTTTTTTCCAATACATCCCGTAAAATACATTCCGAATGACGATGACGATAATAAAGAATTTTGCCGGGAATGAGCGAGTATAAAGATGTGTACCACGTGTGTCTGAATTAGGGCGGCTGTTAAGGCTCACCTCCGTGCGGGAGGGAAAAATCGGGGAACGGTCGCTTGTGCGCGGATCGCCGAGCGGGCAGCGTGCGAGAGAGAGGTTCGCGTCACAAGTTCCCGAGCGAACATTGTAACACATCGAGCGTTGTTTTATTTTTTAGAATTTCTTAATATGTAACTATGTTACATGAAGCATTTCGCTCTTTGCGAAATTTTTCCCAAAGATGTGACGATTATCTCGATCCATTTTCATTGAATTCTCATAATTTTTAACGTGGTTATGAAGTATTTCATGAGATACGTACGATTTAGCTAATGGTCGCTCATGTATCAGAGTACAACTTCAACAATTAATTACAGGAAAACTATGCGGAGGAATGACTTGAAATTTTGCACAGAGTCGTTATACCTATTCGCGAGTATCCTCAATAAATTTGAACGAATTCTTATCATTATGCGCTAGGTGACCAACCTCCTTAACAAAAAAAAAAAAAAATGATAAAAAATGCTGGTTTTTTAAAAATTTAGTTGCCCAGCGAGATACTTTTACCTTATCGCGGAAAAAAAATTAGCCGTACCGGACGTGGAATCTTATTCAGTGTGCAACAAAAATGTTACACTATGTAACAGAGAACATTGTGCAGGTTGAAGAGCAGTGTCGAATAATCGCCGAGTCGGTGGCAAATATATACATGTCGCATTCCACGTCAACTCAGCCACCCCGTTTTTTTTATTGTCTCGAAAAAATTATTCAGTATGGGCATTTCAAAGGACAATATATCCATGACATTTCACCAAAATTTCATCCCCCCACTATTGTTGGTTCTCGAGATAATGATTAATGAAGTCTCAATTTTGTAAAAATCATAACTTCGTAACTACTGATCGGATTTAAACGATTAAAAAAAGAATCTTTTTTATTTTTTTTGCCCTTTTCGAAAAAAAATATGTCATCATCGGATAAAAGCTCATTAGACAGTTTTCGGGGTAAATTAACAAAAAACAATTTTTTCCTCGTCACTGATGCCTTGTTCCATTTTGAAAAAATCCTGCGGAGTTGTGTATTGCCTCCCTCTATCAGAAAAAAAAATACTGAGTAGAATTCCGATTGGCCCTTTCGTGGAAAAAAAAAAAAAAATCGAAAAATTTCCCCGAAAACTGTCTAATTAACTTTTCTCCAATGACGGCATATTTTTTTTCAAAAAGGGCGAAAAAAATAAAAAAGATTCTTTTTTTAGTCGTTAAAATCCGATCAGCTGTTACGAAGTTATGATTTTCACAAAATTGAGAATTTATTAATCATTATCTCGAGAACCAACAATAGTGGGGGGACGAAATTTTGGTAAAATTTCATGGATATATTGTACTTTGAAATGCCCATACTGAATAATTTTTTCGAGACAAAAAAAAAAAGAACGGGGTGGCTGAGTTGACGTGGCTGCGTGGACGTGTCGCATTCCACGTTAACTCATCAGCCACCCCGTTTTTTTTTGTCTCGAAAAAATTATTCAGTATAGGCATTTCGAAGTACAATATATCCATGACATTTTACCAAAATTTCATCCCCCCACTATTGTTGGTTCTCGAGATAATGATTAATGAAGTCTCAATTTTGTAAAAATCATAACTTCGTAACTACTGATCGGATTTAAACGATTAAAAAAAGAATCTTTTTTATTTTTTTTGCCCTTTTCGAAAAAAAATATGTCATCATCGGATAAAAGCTCATTAGACAGTTTTCGGGGTAAATTAACAAAAAACAATTTTTTCCTCGTCACTGATGCCTTGTTCCATTTTGAAAAAATCCTGCGGAGTTGTGTATTGCCTCCCTCTATCAGAAAAAAAAATACTGAGTAGAATTCCGATTGGCCCTTTCGTGGAAAAAAAAAAAAAAATCGAAAAATTTCCCCGAAAACTGTCTAATTAACTTTTCTCCAATGACGGCATATTTTTTTTCAAAAAGGGCGAAAAAAATAAAAAAGATTCTTTTTTTAGTCGTTAAAATCCGATCAGCTGTTACGAAGTTATGATTTTCACAAAATTGAGAATTTATTAATCATTATCTCGAGAACCAACAATAGTGGGGGGACGAAATTTTGGTAAAATTTCATGGATATATTGTACTTTGAAATGCCCATACTGAATAATTTTTTCGAGACAAAAAAAAAAAAGAACGGGGTGGCTGAGTTGACGTGGCTGCGTGGACGTGTCGCATTCCACGTTAACTCATCAGCCACCCCGTTTTTTTTTGTCTCGAAAAAATTATTCAGTATAGGCATTTCGAAGTACAATATATCCATGACATTTTACCAAAATTTCATCCCCCCACTATTGTTGGTTCTCGATATAATGATTAATAAATTCTCAATTTTGTAAAAATCATAACTTCGTAACGGCTGATCGGATTTTCACGATTAAAAAACGAATCTTTTTTTATTTTTTTTGCCCTTTTTGAAAAAAATATGCAGTCATTGGAGAAAAGTTCATTAGACAGTTTTCGGGGAAATTTTTCGATTTTTTTTTTTCCACGAAAGGGCCAATCGGAATTCTACTCAGTATTTTTTTTTCTGATAGAGGGAGGCAATACACAACTCTGCAGGATTTTTTCAAAATGGAACAAGGCATCAGTGAAGAGGGAAAAATTGTTTTTTTGTTAATTTACTCCGAAAAATGTCTAATGAGCTTTTATCCGATGATGACATATTTTTTTTCGAAAGGAGCAAAAAAAATAAAAAAGATTCCTTTTTTAATCGTTTAAATCCGATCAGTAGTTCCGAAGTTATGATTTTTACAAAATTGAGACTTCATTAATCATTATCTCGAAAACCAACAATAGTGGGGGGATGAAATTTTGATAAAATGTCATGGATATATTGTCCTTTGAAATGCCCATACTGAATAATTTTTTCGAGACAATAAAAAAAACGGGGTGGCTGAGTTGACGTGGAATGTCTCACATGTATATTTTTTTTCAATGTCCCGTCAATCGTGCCCAGCTATGTATTTTTTTTCTTCTTCTCGCGGCTTAATGTTGATTTGCAACGCGATAAAAAAAAAAAAACAAAAATAGTGATTTTTTTTCAACCTCCATAATGCATGCGCTATAAGTTCATATTCGAGGTTCAAAGAATTCTTGGACACCGCGTCAAGTTCATTCGGTGACTTTTCGCGGGTGCATCGACGCGTGGAAAATTGCAAATTGAGCGTGCATTCGAGTGAAATTGCCCGGTTCTTCCATGAAACGTGGATTTGAGGATTTACCGGCTATACAAAGTTGTAGCCAAAACGTCGTTAATACTTGCGAGAAACAATTTTTTTTTTTTTTTTTTTTACGATTCGAGATAAGCGAGCCGTATTAATTATTCATTGTTCGGTCTAACGAATGTAACGATGAACATTGAGAAAGATAAGCGAGTGCATAAATTTACATAGACATTGTCGTGTTTCGTGCAATTGTCACGGTGATAAATTTTCATGCAGTTTTTTACGCATATAAATAATCGCAATAACGGTCGAATTATAATTTTACACAGTTCATTCGATCTCTTGAAGTATGTTGGTTCATTTAACGAAAGGTGAAATTGAAGAATGTTCGTTGGTTTAAACATTACAGTCATTTGCGGAGTACCATTTTTATTTATCTTTTTTTTTTTTATAAACAATTCAAAACTGATCATCAGAGATTTTTCAATTAAAAAAAAAATAAATAATCGCTACTTTTGGACACGACTGTACAACCAAATGAATCCTTAACGACGCGTCTTCCCCGATGATGAAATATACTCCTCAGGAGATTATCTCTCAATTCGCGCCAAGATTTCTCGTCTAATAATCACAATGAGAAGCTGCACGTAAAACAAAATAAAAATAAAAATAAAAAATAAAAAAATCGCCTCATTATTTCGTCGTCAGCTCGACGATGTGACGAAACAACTAATTGACTTTTCATTTTTCCGGTGTCCATTGTAATCATAATTTTTTTTGCGTTTGTTAGTTTTTTTTTTTTCTTTTATGGTGATAGATCGTCGCGAGTGTCGGTCAACCAAGGAAAGCTCTTTCGTCATCGAGCTGTAAAAAGCCCTTGACACACTGGAGTTACACAATCTTCAGCGACAGACACACACACACACACACACACACACACAATTAAAGCTCTTCTGCAATAACGAAGAGCGAGCTTTATAGTGCAACGACTTATACTTGTGTCCCTTATTCGCCTTGTAGAGGCGTTTGATGATACTATTCGCAACTATAGCTCTCTCGGGGCTCAGAAACACGGCATTAATAAAAAAAAAAGTCATGTTAAGCAAGACACATTAATGGGAATAGTACACGTTATTAGTGATGTATCGAACGTTCCATAAATTAATGTGGGAAAACTTCAAGGCTCTGACCTGATATTATTTTTACAGCTAAAAAAATTAATAACAATAGCAATAATAATAATAATGGCAAATATTATTGTTATTATTTTCATTATTATATTGATAATAATAATAATGGTAATAATTAATTACTATATCATTTTAGTGATAAATGATTGAGCAATTATTAAAAATTTAAGGGGATTTTTTTCCTTTTATTTTTTATTTTTTCAAAAAAACAAATTATGAGAAAAATGTTGGGGTAACGGGAATCCTTGAGCCGCTACTGCGTGACCGCGTGTAAAGCCGCGCCCGCCTCAACTGGCATTTCCCCCCCATAATGTTGATTATTTATCGAAATTAACGCCTCGAAACGTGAAAAATGCGAAAATCTATCGTTCCACGTGCTCAAATGAAATTGCATATGACTTTTCGACGCTTGTCCTGTCGTACTTCGAGAGTTTCATGACAATTTCCTCGATAATTCGGGAACTATTTTGCTCGGTGGTGTTGCGCGAGTTTGACGAAGGCGCGCGAGATCGCGACTCGGTTCACGAACCGCCGCCGGGGAGACTATACCGGGAGCTTGGCGGCGAGAATCGGGAGAGAGGTGGGAGAATTTGACGAGCGTTCGGTGCGGTGCTCGACTCTAAAAAACCGCGAACTTCTCGAGTCGAGTCCAGACGCTCGCTCGATCCACAACCCTCGTGAAAATTCAAACTTTTTTTTTCGTTCCACCGATAGACCGATTGAGAATATTTGAAAGTTTTCTTTAATCCGAAAGATCGATTGGTCAATTGATCGATCGATTTTTTCAGTCGTCCAACTTTACTTTAGTAAAATAAATGTCAAAAAAAAAAATTAATCAAATTAATTTTTTAAATTCACGAGCAAGTTCAAATTCAGGTGCATTCAAATTCAAGGAAAATTTGAATTTCGAGCAAATGTTTATCTCAAAAAAAATCTGCTAAAATTGAATCGAGAATATTTGAAAAAAAATTAGTAACAAATTCATGCCTTCAATGTTTTTTAAAATTTTTTCGTTCCACCGATGGACCGATTGAGGATATTTGAAAGTTTTCATTGATCCGAAAAATCGAATCAAATTAATTTTTTAAATTCACGAGCAAGTTCAAATCCAAGTAAATTTTAATTCAAGGAAAATTTCAATTCTGAACAAATGTTTATCTGAAAAAAAATCTGCTAAAATCGAATCGAGAATATTAGAAAAAAAAAATTAGTAACAAATCCATGTCTTCAATGTTTTTTTCCTTTTTTTTCGTTCCAGCGATAGACAGATTGAAGATATTTGAAAGTTTTCATCAATCCGAAAGATCGATCGGTATATTGATCGATCGATTTTGTCCAATCATCCAATTCTACTTCAGTGAATGTTTGATCAATTTAACTTTTTAAATTCACTATAGTAAACTAAAATTCAAGTAAAATTCAAGTAAATTTAAATTGAAAAAAAATTTAAATTCCAAGCAAATGTTTATCTCAAAAAAAATCTGCTAAAATTGAATCGAGAACATTTAAAAACAAAAAATTTTAATAACAAATCGATGTCTTTAATTTTTTTTCTCGTATTAATCCTCGTATATCGGTGATAAATCATAATAATTCGAAGCTGATGATCGAGACTCCCCGAGCGTAAATTCAGAGGGGGATGAAATAGAAAAATGAAACGACCCTTCTTTCTATCGTTGACCAGACGTCGAGAAAAGAAGAGAAAAAAAAAATTACACGCCCCTTTTCCATTCAAAATACGATATTCAAATTATAATATCGTATGCATAACGTCCGCGTGGTTACAGGAACGATGCTCCGAGTATACGCGATAAATGCACTTTTACAGAGTGCGCTCATTGTTATTATAATTATTTCATGCAATATAAATGCATATAATATTTACATATATATATACACTCGATGCTTTTAAACGAAAAGGTCCCGATCCCCATCGCTTTTTCACATTAAATTCTATCGTATACGCTCTTTTGTTGCTTGAAAGTCGATACACGCGTATGAGGTTCATCTTTGCGGCTTCGCTTGAGATCGCGAGACACCCTCGGACCTCAAGTATCATCTCACTTCTCTCGCCTTCTCCTCTGGTCGCTCCAGGGGAGCGACGTTTTTTGCTTTTTTTTTTACTTTTTTTTAAATTTCATTTTATTTCATTCAATCCCTCGACGCGCCAAATAAAACCGTCGCGATTATGAGCGTTTTTAGGCATCGTCGTCAAATTCCGCGTGTCCCTCCCTGACGCATCGCGTCCCTGTTTGGTTCGAGCGAATTAAAATTTTTTTTTTTTTTTCCCCTGCCTTTAAATCTCTTCCACCGGATAGCGGGGCCAGAGGGAGAAAAAATAAACTTTTTGAAAACTTCGCGTATCAGCAGACATCTCACGTGAATGATAAAAATAATTTTTCGATTATTTTTATTTTTTTAATCGATGAATTTGTTTGATTTTTCATTAGCGAATCTAACGATCGCAATTATCTGCGTTACATCGAGTTATGGGGTTTTTTTTTTCATCACTCATTGCACAGAAAAACAATGATTGTTTAAAATATGAAGTAGGGAAGTTTGAAAATTTTGATGATTAAATACTACGTGTATCTTTTTTCAGGGTATAAACAATGTAAGGTAACGTTGATAGAAATAATGGTAATAATAATTATAGGAAAAATTAACGACGAATATATATATTTTTTTTTTCGTAACTATAACTGGCGATAATTTGATAAGTTTTCTTTTTTTCTCGCGTGAGACAGTAAAATCGAGAGTAAAATACATGACCAATAGATCGTTGGAATGGTGGAGAGGCTCGAGACGATAGATAATTCTGGACATATCACATATGCTTATTTTTGTATAAAAAAAAAAAAAAAAAAAAAAAAAACCCACATAGCAGCCTAGCTCTCGGGTCTCGTTTATGCTTGTAGATAAAATATACCGGGAAACTCGAGATAAGTCGACCTTTTGGGCCTTCATCTGTTTCAGACTGATGTTACAATTTTAGAAAAAAAAAAAAAGAAAGAAATTCTCAATATAATAGTAATACTTTCAAGAAGTAGAAAATTCGATACGTCTGAAAATTCTACTATCTTTATTTCGGCACGTCATAACAGCTCCCAGACAGTGTAAACTGGCAGTTGTTGGCATGTCCAAAGAGCAAAGACAGGCGGCAAATTCTAAACGCTTTGCCGAGGCCGATATTAGGCATACGAGTTCTCAGGACTTGTCGTCGTCCCACGATCACAAGACACCACTCTCTCTCTCTCTCTCTCCTTCTCTCTCTCGCTCTCTCTCCTTCTCTCTCTCTCTCTCTCTCTCTCTCTCTCTCTCTCTCTCTCTCTCTCTCTCTGGTTTATTTCGGCATGCATAATCAAATTGATCAACGCCAATTCTCTCCTTATCTCCCCCTCACGGGTAATCAACATTTGCGGATGCGGGCTTAACCCCAAAGAGCCGGGTGGGCCACTTCACTTTGTTCGCATGTTACATACTCTCTCACAGCGGTCCTATACAGCTAATTAGCCCAGCAATTTTTCTTCTCATTCAATATTTACGAGAGATATTGAATGACGACGACGGGGAAATCGTTAGCCAAGACACTAATACCTTCTCGCGCACTTGCAATTATGACAGTTGCACGTCAAATTCGAGTAAAAAAGAAATTTTGAATATTTTTTTTTCTTTGTTCATCCACATTTATCGCGGTCTGAGCTTGGATAAAATTTTGGCGATAACAGGACCGCTACGCGTAATAAAAAAAAAAAAAACAGAGTGTATTGCAACATAAAGCCATTAACATTTAAGATTTTTCTGATTTAAATTTTGTGTTTTTTTTTTTTTGACCATACGTCAAGCATACAAATAATTAATGAATCAAAAGAGGGAATTCCACGCTGAATTTCTCAATCTTGCCGACCTTCTTCGTATGCTATAGACGCGCGACTTTCGTGCATCTCGCGGAGAGAATATATATATATATATATATGAAACTTTATAGCCAACTCTGAAGCAGCGAGCAGGTGTAACATAATGATTATTGGGGAGCTATTGGCCGGAGTGGTGATTGGTAGAATGAAATTTCTTTTCTCTCCTATACTCTGTCGACCGATCACTCTGGCTCGTTCGAGCTATGAGAAACTCAAAAGATAGAAGGATAAGGCGAGTAAAAAATAGCTGAGTCTCCCAAGCCGCTCGAAGTTATATGGCCTCAAATCGTTAGTTCATGATGGATTATTTTCCCTGCGTGAATTTGACAGGTCAGAAAGAACATCCCGTAAAGTGAAATGAAGAAGATGGAGACTCTGTTATATGATCAGTGGGCTATCCTCTAATCCCTCTTTTATCGATTTTTCTTTATCTCTAATGCTCGTCAGTGCACCTCCCTTCCTCGCGGAACTCGCATTACATCTTCTCTACGTTCATCACGTTCAGAATAATTTAGGCAAGCCAAGCATGGCCCTGTTGAAAATTTGGTTCTCTGGGTAACCATTTCTCAATGAATTGAACGCTCGCTCGATGAATCTTGATATTTCTGGTTTGAACAACGAAAAAAAAAAAAAAAAAAAAAAATCTTTCCAGACGACACAAGACTCGCAACTACGCAGGGACCAAGGTCCTTCGCTTTCATTTCTCCTCCTAAATCACCCCGCGCTATTCTTCAAGTCTCAATTAACAATTTAATTGCAAAAAAAAAAAAAAAGAGATATTTTCCAATGGTCAATGGGGCCTTGGACTAGCACCTAAAAAAAAACCTCTCCACAAGGATCGTGAACCCCTATGCATCGCCGATGAAAATTAAGAGTCACTCAGCGATAATGAAGCTACTGAAAACTCGCAAAATCTCGAAGAAATTTCCTCCGGTCTCGCTTCAAACGCTTTTTCACCCACGGAATTGATTCTTCCCAAAGCCGAGTATCCTCGGTGCAATCCTTCTTCGCGTTCTTTTTTTTTTTCATTGCCGGAAAAAAAAAGGATACGCGTCACAGTGAAAGATTCACGGGAGGAGGAAAAAATGGGATAGTGCATATGTGCGATGAGCGAGTGCATCTCAACGTTGGCGCGTGACGCACTATGCGTTAAGATCAGCCGGGGGTACGGAGTCACGAGGAGGGGAGGAACGAAACTTGGATTGCAGGTTGCACCTTGACGAGTATATAACTTCGCGGTAACACGCGCACGCATCGCTATAACGTAAAGTGCATATGCGCGCATCCTTAACCCTTCCCTCGGATCTTTTGCTCGCCTGCTCTGTCTCGCTCGCTTGCTTTCTCCTCTTATATTATCGAACGGTCGACCACGACGAGATACTCTCTTCTTGTGTACGCACCGCACGCTCACGCGCCGCTGGTTACCCAGCGATTCGCGCGAGGGTGACGAGGGCGGTTGCAAGGTCAGTATACATATCGTCGGTGTCTGGCCACTGAGATATATTAGTCCTTCGGTAATTCTAGCCAAAAAAAGTAGGTCCATTCTGCAATCTTCTATAGAATTGTTTTTGCTTTTGAAAAAGATTTTGAAAAAGGTCCCTGAGTATAAATTCAAGTTGATGGGATGAGGGGATTCAGCCGCCATCTTGGAAAACACGTTTTATCGAATATCTCGCGAACAGTGCATCGTACGATAAAAATAGTGAAGATCTTTTTTGTAGATAACAAAATTCTCTACAACTTTTATGGGCAACTTTTTCCTGTATAGTGCATGGTTTTTGATTGATAGCGCGGCAAACTTTTATGATTGCATATGATGTAACAGTAAAAATGGTGATGTTTGGAAAAGTTTGCCGCGCTATAAATAAAAAACAATGTACTATACGGGAAAAAGTTTCCGATTAAAGTTGTAGAAAATTTCATTATCTACAAAAAAGGTCTGCAGTATTTTTGTCGTACGATTCAAGGCTCACGAGATATCTGATAAAACGTCTTTTCCAAGATGGCGCCGTCCCCCCACGTCTCGAAAACTTGAATTTATACTCAGGGGACATGCATGAACCTTTTTCAAAAGCAAAATTAATTCTATAGAAGATTGCATTAACTTTTTTGGCTGGATTGACTGGACTATATTATATAATATCGCTCGAATTTATGGATTTAAACGTCATTGATGACTAATCGCACGAGTGAAAATATACATTACAACGAATTTTTAATGAAAATAATTGCCAATAAACATTAATATTCCATTTTTTATTCAAAAAGTTTCATGATTAATGGAAAATTATGTTTCTTCTTTTTCTTCCACGTTATAATTCCTCGTAATATTGTTTATGAAATTACTCCAATCGCACTGTTACGTCTTGATCAACGTCTCGCGTGAATCGAAATCCTCGCTTTTTTTCATGGAATGAAACAAAAAAACGAGAGGCCACGCGCGCTTCAAAACGCTGAAAACTTCACGACCCAAGGGAAGAGGAAGCGTTGAAATATAAGCAAGGGAGAGAAGGGTCTACGCTTCTCCGAGAGATTCAAAGTTTCTTTCTTATTTTAAGCAGCTCTCCAGGCGTTCTAGCTCTTCAAAAACCCAAAATTAACTTTCCCCAAAAAAATTTTCTTTCCCCATCGTTCTCCAATAGTCGACGTATACCGACTATTTCGAGCGTCTGGGAAAGCCCATTATATTTCAGCGCATCGGCCGGACTATAGAAGAAGTCCCATTTTATTCAATGCCAACGAAACTTTTGTTTGACGCGAAATTTTTTTTTTTTTTTTCTTTTGTATTTTTGTATTTACAACATCCAAGAAAAGGGATAGCGGTTATATCGGACACTCGAAGCAAACCATTAAATTTATTCGCTGAAATTTTCCTTGTTTGAGAATCGTGCTCCGAAATTCGAATCATTATAGCAAACCGTTGTGTCTCTTTCATTCGACGCTTTTGATCATTAATTTCCCTTATATTCCTACAAAGGTACACCATATAAGTTCGAGTATGCATTGCCATTGTCGCTGACTGTGTATACAATATCAGCGGTTTGTTCTCCCTGTTGCTGGTACACGCGCAAGAAGGAGAGGGGGGGGGGGTGGTGGTGGTGGAGGGTGAAGAAAGAAACGAGACGGAACAGGGACAAGAACGAAAAGGGACAAAACGACCCGCAATAAATCTAGTCGCGACGAGCTTAGCTGGGATTAGCCTGAACGTAAAAACCCAGTGCTGAAATCCTGAGGAAACGCAAGGACTCGTAAATGTATACAGAGGCTCAGTGGGAAAGTAGAAAGGGCGTAATCGACGCGATTCAACCCTCAGAATGAAGTGGCTCGTGTCCCTTTTGCCCGGCTGATATAGGATATATAGTCTCCTTAGCAACGGCATGGGCAAATTCGCTTTAAGATAGGGGGACAAGAACCCAACGAAAGATCCAAACGAGACCCCGCAAGCAGGTATAAAGAAATTCGTCACGGGTTACCACCCTCTTTATGATTTGTCGTGCCGCCCTTGCTGGATATCTCTTCGGACCATATAAGGAGTCTACGAAAATGAATCGTAGAACTTCAGGTACCCCTCTCTCGGTGGTACTACACGTGTATACCATCCGGGAGACACATCGTCAATGCTCTGGGATTTCGACTTTTCCTCGCATTACCCCCCCCCCCCCCCCCCCCCCCTGCGCGTCATAATTTAATCGACAATAATGAAGAACGGTAAATCGTAAATCGATTTTGATTATTGCACCATCATTGTATCCTCGGTAACGATTCCTCGATGTCGTTGTGTGTGGCATAAAAGAATTAAATCAGTTCGAGCATATGGCTACGACAATTACGAACGGCAATTATCGGAAATCGGACAATGAAATGGCAAATTAATGAAATAAATTTTTCGAAAAATTTCTTTTACTACCTGCGCGTACTTTTGCTCAATGAACAAAAGAAAACGGCGCGGATAAACGGTGGTAGGGAAGAGTATGGAAACATTTGAAAAAAAAAAAAAAAAAAACAATATATAAATATTTCAAAAGAAGACTCCGGTATTCTCGATTCATTGTATTTTCATTCGATACAATTAGGGAAACGACATGATATCCTAATTGGCCTGAGAATTACCCGAATATTCTTGGAAAGGATCACGAGGAAAAAGAAAAAAGAAAAAAAGCGGAAAGAAAGTGCGTATTCTCATTGGAGATGAGTCGAAGAATGACAATTACGAACGGCAATTATTGGAAATCGAACAGTGAAATGGGAAATTAATGAAACAAATAATTCGAAATATTTCCTTTACTATACCTGAACGTTCTTTTGCTCAATGAACAAAATAAAACGGCGCGAATAAACGGCAGGGAAGAGTGGAAACATTTGAAGAAAAAAAAAAACAATATATATACATTTCAAAAGAAGATTTCGATGTTCTCGATTCATTGTATTCTCATTTGATACAATTAGGGAAACGACATGATATCCTAATTGGCCTGAGAATTATTGGAATATTCCGGAAAGGACGAATGCTGAAGCGAATATTCTTGGAAAGGACCACGAGGAAAAAGAAAAACGCGGAATGAAAATGTGTATTCTCGTTAAAGATGAGTCGAAGAATGACAATTTCGAATGACAATTATCGGAAATTGGACAATCAAATGGGAAATGAATTAAATAAATTTATCGAAAAATTTCTTTTACGACCTGCACGTATACTTTTGTCAACGAACAAAAGAAAACGGCGCGGATAAACGGCAGGAAAGAGTGGAAACATTTGAAAAAAAAAAAAAAAAAAAACAATATACATAAATATTTGAAAAGAAGACTTCGATGTTCTCGATTTATTGTATTCTCATTTGATACAATTACGGAAACGACATAATTATCCTAATTGGCCTGAGAATTACCGAAATATTCTTGGAAAGGACCACGAGGAAAGAGAAAAAAGAAAAAAAAGTGTGCATTCTCATTAGAGATGAGTCGAAGTATTTGTAAAAAAATTTTCGACAGGCTCATTGATTTTCCGAGGAAATCATAACCGCGCATTCCTCGTACCATAATGACGAGGCGAAGGATTCGCCGCCACTTTGGCTCTCGAAGGATCCCAACTCTCGCGCGCGGTAGCTTTGGCGCACTGGCCTTCACCTTCGTAGACGCCAACGGCAAGAGAATGAGAATGCGAAAGAGAGGCAGAGAGAAAGGATCGAAAGGATTTCGTGTGTTGAATCGGCGACGTTGCCAAATCCGCACAAAAACCGCACTCCCATACATCCATTTATTCTTGATCGGCGAAACTCATATTATACAAAAAAAGCTCGATGCGCCGCGCTCTCTTCTCATCCCGCATATAGTTACGTTTTCTCCTTCCTCGATCTTTCCTACATACGTAACGGGGTTCGATGAATTTCTATTCGAAGTGTCTCGAGCGCGGGTATACCTGGCGAGAGATTTCGATCGTGAAAATCCGTGTACACGCGCGTTTTCAGAGACACAAAAAAAAAAAACGAAGGAAAGGAAAGAAAAGTACCATTATGGCCAAACGACAAAGACGTTGTGATAACCCACGGGTGGGATAAGATATTTTTCCCGCACTTTGCGGGCTAACCAGATGCTTTTATCTGTTATATATTTTGGAAAGAAGGCGCAGGCGATCGATAAGGATCACGCCTGTCACTTTGTTACCGCGATTATCGACCCTGTGTCGGGCTTATCGCACAAGATATACAGCGGTACAAGATCTTCTTTGACTTAATTTTCGACAGTTTAATTTTGTTCAACTCACTTCAAATGAGAACCCAAATATAATCAGTTACAATTCCTCGGAAGTTTCTTATTCTCCCTCGGCGTTGTAAAGTGTTTATTTTATTTTTTTTTCTTTGCATTTTCACGGTGTCGTTTTTTTTTTTTTTCATTATTACGAACAAGCCCATAAATGTTTTATTGCCGGCTTAGCGGCATCTCAATCAGCAATTTTCCGTGAAATCGTTTTCGGAAAGTCTTCAGGATTGATGAAAAAAAAAAAAAAAATGCGATAGGAAAAAAACTCGAGAGGATATAAGGGTGTGCGGTAAAAGTGGTTGACGAGGGATTCGTTTTCGTCAAAGTGTCGAATTGCACCCCGAAGTATCACTCCGGGCTCTCCCATATCCACTCGAGAGGTCGCGCGGTTAGTAAACGCGGCAGGGATATACTTGCTTGCAGTGCAGGGGAGTGAAAATCTGAGACTCAAAGTCTCTTTTCGGGGACTTTTAGTGCCGTATGTTGGGCCTCGTGTATCCGTAAATTCATCGTTAGTCGATGAGAATATACATTTAATGACTCGGTGGCACAGTCAGAAAAAGCAACGAATTTATTTGATCGCAAATAACTGTGAACTGACTGGATTAGGGTGAACCTGTGTGATTCCTTAAAATACACGATTGTTTTTCAATAGAATTTTTTTTTTCTTTCTTTAAGGATGTATCGGACGTAACTTCCCAATCAAAAGTGACTTTCGTCGACAATATTGCGTACTTCATGATAAGATAAAAATCGGAAAATATTCAACCACAATAAAGACGATAAGAAGATTACTTATTAATAATAATAATGCCCAAAAGTTGTCAATAAATTGTTTAAACAAAACATTGTTTAACAAATTTTTAGGGAATCTTTTTTTTTGTCATGTGAAATGAATTCGTTGATTTTTCTGACTACACATGAATTTTTTTTTAAATTTTCTTTTCATTTTGAAATTTGGGTTTTCGGAAATTTGTAAAGGTTTTATTTACGAAACTATTTGTTCAATGCCCTGGAAACTTCTTAATTGTAATATACAACGTTTTTACGAAAACATACCCAAAATTCACGATTTTTCCTTCATTTTTCAAAATTAAAAAATTTTCGAAAACCGAAATTTCAAAATGATAAGAAATTTTTTAAAAAATTCATGTGTAGTTGGAAAAATCAACGAATTCATTTTACGTGTCAAAAAAAAACTTTACCTAAAAATTTGTTAAACAATGTTTTGTTTGAACAATTTATTGATAACTTTTTCGCATTATTATTATTCAAAATTAATCTTCTTATCGTCTTTATTGTGGATGAATTTTTTTCGATTTTTATCTTATCATAAAGTATGCAATATTGTCGACGAAAGTCACTTTTGGTTGGGAAGGTATGTCCAATACATCCTTTTAATTATAGAATGAACAAACTCGTGTGAACGAGTCGCTATAGCCGAAAAAGCGATTCCTGAATTTCGCAACAAGGCAAGTAAAGGAAAACTTTACGGAGAACCCGAAGCTCACTTTCTCTTCTTTTCTCCTTGTGTATATACAAAAACGGTCATGGGGGATTCGTCCCCGGAAATGCGCTACGGACGTTTATGACAAAGGAGTCCTCCGCAGCTCGTGTGAATAGGCTGGCCTCTCTCGTTCATTCATTGTACATATCTTTCAACCCGAGAGTCCTAAAATAAACCGCTCCGAATGTGGATATTGCACGAGTACTCGCGAAAAGTTCAAGGGTCGTGCATCTGGCATCGGCGATAACCGTGTAGGCTTTGCAATATTTCCCTTCAATTCCCCTTCTACCGAAACTCCTTCTCATCGTTCCTCCAATTAAATCACGAATCGTCTCGGTCTTTGAACTCAAGTTTGTCCAAGACACGCAAACACATCCGAAAGTTAAACTAAATATTATACTTTGATGCTGGCTTATAATATACGAAAGATGAACAATTTTGAATATTTTTCTGACCGAACAACAATGAACTTTTTTAAATTCTCATACGATTTTTGTGTGAATATATATTTACTCTTCGATACCAGGACTTTTCTTGCTGGATCTTCGTTTTTTCCTTTCGTTTTTTTTTTTTTTTTTTTTTTTTTGTTGCAAGGAAAAAAATTCCTCTTCGCCCCCGCTTGTCTCTTCAGACAGATCGGTCATGACTGAACTCTGAGAAAGGTCAGGTTTTTCCCTCGGAGGTAACTCCTTGCATTACACATGGACGATTTCTAACAAGCACATGCCGAGAGGGTCAAGTTTCATAAATTACGAAAACAAACGTGAAAGTTTGTCCGCGTTGCGAGTCGATGCATGACTTTTTCATGGAGGGGGGTTTTTTTTTTTTTGGGTTTTGAACAATAAATACCGCGTCTTTTGGCTCGGCGCGTCCAATCGGGAATCGACCATCAGCCTTATTATTTTTCCTGACAGACGTGGTCCTTTATTGGCCTCGATCTTTTCCAACAAAGAGGCCCGAGGACCTTTGCATATTTTCCAAACGATACATATATATATATATATATATATGTCTACACATGTACTATGAATTTATATTCAACACCAAGGTACAACAAGCGTTGTGACGAAGCAAAGTAATTTTCTATAGTGGTCACGGTCTGGCGATGCGGGTCTTAACGTTACTCTCAGGTATATATGTGCATAATATGCACGGATAATTGGCGCCTCTTTCATTCGTTATTTTCGTTTCTTTTTTTTTTTTTTTTTTCTTTAATACTCTCTTCTCCTCCTCTCGTTCTATACATATCCTCGTTAAGGTTTTATATGTTAATAGGTCGCCCTGTCTCTATGGGCTTTTCGTATATCGCGAGACCCTACGAAACGCGGATATATCATCGCGCATACGCAGGGCGTATGCGTAATCATAAAACGTCAGGCTCTTTAGCCAATTTCATTGCTCTCCGGAACGTTTTTCGTTTCGCGGCAGCGAGAGTTTTGCCAATCGGAGAGGATCTTGCTTGCTGCCGAGAAACAAAGTTATAGGGTAGACTGCTGGCGAGAAAAAGAAGACGAAGAAATGAAAATAAAAAATTAAAAAAAAAAAACCCCCCGTAATTGATCCTCGAAGTCAAAGTAGTTTGTAAATTTTACGCCTTTATCGTCTGCCTATTTTCACATGTTCACATGCCCCAGCGATTTATTCGCTGCGTGCAGAAAGCCAAGTGGCGCCACGGCCGGCTGTACTCCGTAAATTTTGCTGGAATAGCTCTCATTTATTAACATGAACGAAACCTTGTTGGATTAATTTTAATAAACGAACGTTTATATTCATGCTGCATAGAGTTTTTTGAGGTGAGCTTGACTATAACTGCGTTGAAAAAAAAAAATAAAATAAATGGACGTATTACGATTTAATGAAAATAGGTTTACGGCTACTTTTCCTTCTCAATTTGAGGCTAAGCGTGAACCTTGTCGGTCTTGTCATACGAACCGACAAGGCTCGTATCGAGAACAAGAAAGACGTAACGCGGACTTGATTGTAACGTAGATTAACGGATTACCCGCGAAGTGCTCACTGCATATTCGGGTAGCCAATATCATGAGAGCTACTGAAAAGGAAAAAAAAAATCAATTTATTTGTATTATAATATCCTGACATGAATTTTTCATACCAGACAATATATGCACGTTTAACCTCAAGAATTTTACTTTCTTTGTTTTTTGCACCCAACGAATCCAGTTTTTGCGCTGCTCAACTTTATAAATTGCTGTGTCGGAAACGCGTGAAACTTAATTTCCGAAGTTGTGTAGCAGAAAACATTCTTATATGACTTCACACAACAGTTTAAATTTCCTTTCCGCGACTTCTCTATTCTATATTGCCCTCAATTTCACTACGCGACTCCAGCCAAACATGTGCATTCTCGCCACCATGGGCGCTCTGAGTCGTTCTCAGCCGCTATAGTATGGCACTGCTCAAAGCGAATAAATAGGAGATGCGGCTATAAAGCTCTGCAGGCACTTTGACGCGATGAATAAAGTGAAAAACTAGAAATACGATCGGAATGACCATCAATTATTATTATTGTTATTATTTCATCTTTCCCCGGACCTTTTGGCCTCGTAAAAGAGAACATATCTTGTGCTGACTTTTTGACATTTTTATGAGCTAAATGATACCTGGCACATTGACATTTTATTTTTCACCGTTTTCGTTTCGCTTCTTCTCTCTTTTTCCCCATTTCGTCAATTTTTCAACGCGATCTCCTTCTCACCTCATACGACTCCGTCACGTTTCTTGATTATATTTATATCACGGACTTCCGGAAGAGGACGGAGAGACGGAGTCAGTATCATTCTATTCTGATTTTGCGTTAAAAATAAATTGTGAAGACTCGCGATTTCTTCAATATATACACCCCAATGGAGATATTTACAGTATAAATTCTAGAGGAAGAGCATCTCTTTATATGCAAATTTTCAATCAAATTCGCGCTTTATAAGCATTTGAATCACAAGTGCCATCTACCGCGCGACGTTACTCGAGCGAATCTGATTAAAATAATAAAAAGAAAAGGGATCGGGCAACTGCAATTCGACGCAATAATTAAGAATTTGCGTGTGCAACGATACCGGGGATGGATGAGCTAAAAGAACAAGAGAAAAGGAACAAGAAACGAAGGATAAAGAGCGGCAAAAGGATTATGGCGCTTCTTCATCTGGGCTTCACGAGACTCGGGATGGCAATTAGGCCAAAATAATATTTAAGCATGATCGCCGTGCGGCTATATAAGAGAGAGAGAGAGAGAGAGAGAGATAGAAAAATTATCTCTCGAGACTTGCCCCTCGAGTGACGGTTAAGCCGAATTTTCGGCTATTCAATTATCGAAGAGGGGCTAAACTCTCGGTGGCAGTCTATATAGTCTTATTATACAAGATCGATCTGAAAAACAGAACAAAAAAAAAATCTCATTGGATAGCTCGCGATCGCTCGTCATCCTCTCTTATAATATCGCTGGAGCGAGAACGAAAATTGCGCACACTTTCAGTCTGCATCCCGAGCTTTATCGTGCACATGTCTCGTAAAATTACGGCGAGCTTCATTTTTTAGTATAGCCGATCAAAATTTTACGGCAAAAAAACGCGTTTACGATTTCTCTGAATATCCGAGGAATTTTTTTTCCGATAGCTCCCCGATTTTTTGTCCTCAAAATATACAGCAATTTCGCAAAATCAAAAACTTTTAAGTCACGCGTCGCGGGGACTCATCTTCGATTGATCGTTATAACGATTGAAAAACAAAAAAAAAAAAATTTTTATCCTCATCAAAGAGAACTGAACAATGGGTCAAGGGGTCGTTATTAATTACGGACTTGAGGGAGTTCCAGTGACCGGTGCAGACGTCTTTACGAACGCCCTTGGATTTTTAAACGTCTCGTGTGTGCCTTGGACAACGTATTATACGCGAGTCGACAGGTTGTATACATGAGCTTTAACGATATTCCTGCACTATTATACACGTATATAAATATACGCGATACATGAGCCATATGAGCATGGATCAACGGAGCGCGACCCGCATACGGTCTTAACTCCGCAATGTAAAAGATGCCGGGCGATGAGGATTGAAACGCCGAGTTTGAGCGTGACTTTCCGAGCTCTAAGCTCGCATACACGGAATGCTGAATGACGATTCGCTCATTCTCAGAGCGCGGTTATCGACTGACCGAATTGAATATACTTCGTTTTTTTTTTTACATCATTTTGGTGTTAGAGCACACTGTGTCCACCCTCTACGTATTAAACACGATTGGCTGATAAAAGCTTTTGGAAAAAAATAAGAAAAAGATAAACCGCGCCGCGCGTACAGCCGAGTAATTATAGGGGCCTTTATTAATTAGCCAATTAAGCCGCGGGCACGATCTTGATCCTGTCTCTTTCTCGGACGCAGGATGCGGATGCGCTTCGTTAAAGGACATGATTCGAATGGCCAAGAGGCAAAAGTGTGTGAGCACTTCCTTGACGCTTCGGCTCTCTTTTGCTTTATCGTTGCTATCGCTTTTTATTTCTCTCTTTCTACACCTCTCTCTCTCTCTCATTCTTTCTCCATTTATCCAGCGACAATTACACAGATGACCCGCGGGCTCTTTGATAGATCGTAATAGCGTTTGAGACGTGAACTTGATGTCCGCGGATACTCAACGAATCTATATGTGTGCTAGAACGAACGTCCGCGAGTTAACGCGACTGTCGAACCGCCAATTATTGCCACTTTCGAGCGTCTAACAATTTTTTTTTCTAATTTTTATCCCCCCCCCTCCCTCCCTGCCGCTTATTAGCGAAAATATTTTTTTGCATAAATGAAATTTTAATTGAAAATCAGAATGTTTTATCCTCGATCATGTCTCTTTTACGCTCATCGTTCGATGAAAAAAAAAAAATCAAAATTACCCACGATGAACGAAAATTCGTACGACAAACTTTTTGGTTCTAACGGGCAGAAAAAAGATCTAGTTACATGTACGATATTTATACATTTAATTTCTCTTTCATTGAAATAACTAGAATTTTATTAAATCCAAGCGAATATTTACTTGATTCAAATATTGTACGATATTTGTCTCTAATTGATTTATTTATTTGAATCAATATTTTGTGCATTTTTTCTCAATTCGCTCGGATCATTTACGTGTTTTATTTGCATCTCGTTCGAAATTTTTGCAGTAATTGATGCAATGGAAATGTTCAATCATAATCTGACAAGTTTATGGCATTTTGAGAATTTTCGATCCACCATATTGAATCCGCTATATTGAATTTTGTAATTACGACGTCAAATTCATGTTCAATTACCCGAGAAATCCCTCAATACTGCGTAAGATCGAAATTTGACAAGTTATGACATTTTGAGAATTTTCGATCCACCACAATAATGGATCCGCCATATTGAATTTTGTAATTTTGACCTCAAATTCGTGTTTGAATCAACTGAATATGGGTGTATCGATCCAATACGTAATTTCGTCCGATATTTATGGTCTGACCTCGATGTTTCGAGTGTCACGACTACCCTTGAATATTTTTCATTTCCTCTCTCAAACTTTCTTTCATCATATGCACCAAAAAAAAGTTTCTGCTGCTGCAAAATTAATGCGTATTTCTCCCTAGACGGTACGACGAGAACGAAATGACCGAATATACACACATTCATATGTATATAAATTTTCGGCCAAAGTGCAAAGCAACCCTTCTTTTGTTCGACAACAAAAAACAAAGAAAAAACGAGTACGTCTCAGGCGTCGAGACGGTGGCGTCTCCGTGCGTCGTAGTCGCGCGCGCCCTGTTTTGTTGTTGGCGAATAAAAAAAAAAAAAAAAAATGGACCTGGTCCAGGAGGCTCTCCTTTTTTATACAAGAGAGGGAGAGAGAGAGAGAGAGAGAGAGAGAGAGAGAGAGATGTGGATGTTCTGCGGGGTGTATCGCGGGTGCACACAGGTGTCGGTCTAGACTCCTGGCAAATCTTTTTCTCTTTCTCATCGTACCTCACATTTCGGATTCACGGTCCACGCGTATCGATGGACGAAACGCGAAAAAAAGCGCAAGAGCTGAGCTCGTACGTGCTTCATACGCCCTTTTGACTCTCGACACGTCGATTTACATGCACGTTTTACGTATTTATTATACATGCACACGCATCGCCGAAAGCTGAAACATCGAAGAGCGTAAATCCGCGCGAATCAACACCCTGAAGCAATGTACTATTGCGCCCTTTTGCTTGCCGACCATGTCGATATATATATATATATGTATGGGCTAGGGGTGTATGACGATCAAGAAAGGGTGAGTGTGGACGCACACACAGAGATATAGAGATTTGCGTCGTGTGGGAAAAAATGAGACGGAGTCAGCGTGTATAAGAGGCGAGGATATGGGGAGAGAAAAAAAAAACCAGTTCACAAAAATATTGTACGCAACGAGCACATTGCACATTATTCCGGACGGCTCGTCTCTCCCGTCCTCTTCGTCGGTTTCGCGAATATAACACGCTTCATATATACATATTTGATATATATATATATATGTGCGTGTGTGTACGGGAGAATATATAAAGGATAAAGAATATAAAGGATAAGGTACATAAAGGAGAGGCAGGAGAGCAGGATTCTTTTCTCTGTCTGTCTTGCTCCACCCTGCTTTTTCGTCACTCTCCTTTTTCTGGCCCCTTGACGATACGCATATACAATAAATAAGAAATTTTTTCGTCTCTCAGACGACGAGGACGCGAGAGAGGTCGACGTATCCTGCAAAAATACGTTGGCAGAATTGAACGAAAAAAAAAATTAATAAAAAGAGAAAAAATGAAGGGTAACTGCGGAGGATAGTGTGCGACGCACAAGCCCACATTTATCGTGCTGAATTAGATGGTAAATAAACGAGAAGGAGGACGATAATCGCAAATCTCGGTAATCGGTAAATGATGATGAGTGGAGATGGTTCGAGGCTCAATAATTTTTCTTCCCCCCTTTTCGTTTGAAGACATTACCGTAAATCTTCTGTCATATCTAGCCTTTTTGTGCATCCTCAACCGTTAGATAATATGTGTGTGTGTGTCTTTACAGTGCGAGGGTAAATTTCGATTTGGTACGGTTGTAAAATAAGTGCGTAGTCTTTGAATCGTTTTAGGTAGTTGTACTCGTCGTTAGGTACTGCACTCATTTTATGAATATATATATATATATATATATATATATATATATATGTACATATGTGTCGCGATAAATCATCCTTGAGAAGTACGTTAGCATTGTAGTATGATGCAATTGTACAAAGGTATATATATCGGGGTGTTTGAAAAAAAAAAAAAAAAATGGATTTTTCATGCTCCCACTTCTGAAAATTTGAGTTTTGATAGAAAAAAAAAATCCTCACGAAGAGGGAGCTCTGTGGCTTAAGTGAAAGCCGTCGCTCATTGGACGTTTCTAATTATAACAGCCAATTAACGTCTATGACGAACTTTTTGGAAGGAAAAATTGGAGACCATGGGGATTGTACTTCATATAAAAAAAACCTTTAATGATTTAAAAGTTGTAAGCGATATTGCTGAACGAAAAGTAACTTTGTGCGCGAATTTTAATTCATTATTAACCAAGAATAAAGATCAAGCGCAATATATAGTTTTAGCCGCTGATTTCCATGCACCAAAAGACGTATGTCACGTTTAAAAAGGCAGCAATCTTTACCGAAAATAAATAAATATATGACATTTTGCGTTTTTTTTTTGCATAAAGTCATAGCGGAAAAATTGTTAAAAGTGAATAAATTTGATTGACTAATGATTTCCTATTTCAGCAAGAGAGTAAAGAACCATGGAGAGCGTTCTTGAGTTAAGAAAAAAATTATCACGAAAAAAAAAAAAAATTTCACCAGATACGAATTGTTTACATGACAAGTTATAAAGAATTTTTAATCGCAAAATTATTTTTATGAATAAAATCGATTTAAATTTTTTTATTTAGAACACGATGGTGTCAGAAAAAAAAAGTTCAACTTACAATTCTGTTTAGAATTTTTTATAAAAAATTTGAAATTAGAAATAAAAAAAATTTATTTAATGAAATTTTTTTTTCTTAATTCGAAATACAATCTTCGAGGTCTCAAATTTTTCCTTTCAAAAAGTTCGACATAGACCTTAATTGGCTGTTATAATTAGAAACGTCTTAAAGCTACAGAGCTCCCTCTTCGCGAGGATGTATTTTTCTATCAAAACTCAAGTTTTGAAGGGTCGAAGCATGAAAAATCAAAATTTTTTTAAAAAATATATATATGTATATATTTTTGTAGGGTTCAGACTTTGTATAAAAGATATGTAATTGAATAGCACGTTCGATTAGCGGAGTGTTTTAATTTATACAAAAGCTTAGAAATTCACCACTTTGATTTTACAAAATTCAATCAATGTCCCAGTTAGTGAACATTTAACGAAGGATCCACATTATTTTTACATTTTTCAATCACATCTGAGTACGATATTCAAAAACTTTGGTTTCATATCAACAATTTCATTCATGCTGAATGTAATAATATTGAATTTTTTGTAAAAACGTTGAAAAATCAGGGTAAACGAGCAAATCAAAAATGCGTGTTTGATATTCGAGTTACAGACAATCCGCCGACTTGCTGGCTCAGATAATGACAACAACAGAGTCCCAGTTAATGAACAGTCGGGAATCAATTCGAAAAAACAGCTATTATACTTTTATTTCACATTTACTCAAATTCCGTTTACATTTAATTGATGAATAAATGATAAAAATTCAATGCATTGGGCAGAATTTCTAAGGAGATAGGAGAAAATTTAAAACTGTTTAGGTTATGAAACACCAATCAACAACTCGGACACGTCCTAAATTCGTTGTCTCAATTAACGATGGGATGGATGGAAGTGCCGATTTTTAAAGCTTAAATTCATAATATATCGAAAATAGTACCTACTCTGAACTTTTTCTAGTCGCAAAGTTTAAAACTGAACCTTTATTTGCGGGTATTGAATCGACGATCCGATAATTAAATAATTAAATATATGCCGGATCGTTCAACAACTGGGACGCGTTCACTATCTGGGCCGTTTACCTTAGTCCTATCAAAACAATGTTTCGCCTACGTATTATATCTAACGATATAGTATATTAGGACTTCGAGACCTCTAGATGTCCATTCGATCGTGATTCAAGATAATTTTGACAGTTTTTCGTAACCGTAATGTTTTATTATCGGAATACTTTGGTATTGTTCGAAAAAATTTGATACAACGAGAAATATTGATATTGAGTTTTTGATGAGGTTACCGAGACCCAAGATCGATTACCGAGGGTTAAAAATGACGATACAATTGAGGGACTCCTGTATAGTGATGAAGTATTCTTTTGATTAAGCTCTATTATTGCTAAGCAATGCGGAACATCATTGAAACCCCTTCAGCAAACGTTTTTTTTTTTTTTCAACAAAATACGTAGTGACGATACAAGGGGGGGTAGGAATCCGAGTATCGTTGATGGGAGCACGGAAATTTATACGAATGAACGAAGGATGGTCGAGGAGTTTTTAAAAAAGAGTGCACCGAGAAGTGGTGCGGCTCGTTATCTCGGCAATCGAAAGAAAAATATTAGAGCAGGATCGTCGAGAGATGAAATGAGAAGTTGACTCGAGGACCGCGCGCAACGAAAGTATTTGGCAAAGGATCCACTCGTTGTAAGAGCTCGATATACGCTATCGCTAATTTAGCTCCGAGGGGTCGTGAAACATACACCCCCCCCACCACTTTTCCTCCTCACCCTTATAAAAGCTTTGATGGTCCGGAAAAAATGGAGTAATTCAAACTTAAATTTGCATGCAAAAAAGAAGAACTCGTTGGAATTCGACTGAAGTGAAGCTCGTGTGGCCCCAACAAAAGTTTAGTCTTTATACATTCGAATTAAAAAAAAAAAAAGGAATTTTTTTTTCAAAATACACAAGTCAAACTGTCAAAAAAAAAAATCTCGAAAAGACAAAAGAGTGGGATTTCGTCGAAGTATTATTCTTACCGCGAACAAAAAACGTTAAGTTCTGGAAGAACGTCGGGTAAACCTATCGTGAGAATGTTAAAAAAAAAATGTTGATTCTCGGTGTCGTGGTAAAAAGTTCGTAGTAAAATAAAAAATAAAAAAAAAAACATATATCGCGCTAAGTCGTATGCATATAATTAACAGAGCCCTGGGTCAGATTTTATTCATCGCATTCCGCTATGCTATACAGGACACCGATATATATATATATACATATATATGTATTTACACATGACGTTATCTAAAATCGTTAAATTAAGCAATGCCGAATGCCATATAAGCATATTTTATACGACGACGGAAGTGGTATTGATGGTAGGATGGATTAGAATTTCGCAACTTGTGAACTCTCGTGCTGAGGACACCGCGTCGTCGTAACCCTTTTTTTTTAATGAATTTCGCGGTCACAGACCCGCTATCGTAATTAAATAAATGTATATGTACATATAAACACACGCACACACAAATGTTATGTGCCAACTTTGGACTTTGACTGTCGTAATAAATAGATAAGATGTAAAGTTGAACGAAAGGTGCTGCGTGTGGTTGATCGAATCATTGACATTTCATCGATTACGTGTATATTATATTGGCTATATCGCAGATCTCTTGTAACGCTAGCAGAGCAAAGTCACGAAAACGGATTTACTTGGATGGCAAAGTTGAGTGCTTTTTATGCGCTCATTCATTGCTATAATCATTATTTTTGTGCTCTTACCACTTAGCGAGTAATTAAAAAGAAAAGTTCACTCCCTGCTATGACGTGGTATGGAAGAAATTTATAGTGATTATTCCTATAAAAATAATAATTTACATCCAGCTGTGCTGTTGCGCTGTTGATTATATAATACTGCGCGACATGGTGAAAAGTATCATAAGCGCGTTGTTGTTTTTTTTTTTTTTTAGTAAACGCATGGCAGTTCTTAACTATACGCGCTTGATACTTTTTAGCACGCATTTGCCACTTTTAAACATTTTACGGGGAGCAATGAATATAGCGCAACAGCCATTGCTGGAAGTAAATTATTATTTTTATGGGCAATCATCATGAGATTTCTTTCATACCATTTTCTCCGCGCGTATCACGAAGCTGGGAAGAGTACCGGTTATTTTTTGGGACGAAAATTAATTGAACAACATGATATTCAAGAGCTTTTACGTGCTGTTCGAATATCCAAGAGGCAAACCCTTAAATTTCAAATTTCTTCAGATATATATCGATGCTCAAGGATCCGAGCCAACCCCTCTGAGACGAGCATCAATCGTCTTTCCGCGGTATCTTGGAATCTCAAATCACACCACAAATTTAGGTGCTTTTCAATTTTCGAAAAGACCAACCCCCGAGGACAAATATTTTTCGAAAAACCAGCCTCACAAGTTCGAGCTAGCCTTGAATGAGAGCATGGGCAATTTTATCAAAATAATTAATTCAAAAGACCGGACATTCAAAGTGCTTTTTTTCTGTGTTCTGTCCAATAGCATGGACAAGCCTGCCGTAAGAAAATTTTTCAAAGTACCATCCCTAGAGACCCTAGATCCATAAAGTATAAGGCCACCACCAAGAAGTCAAAATTAACTTTCCACCAGCTCGAAATATTGGGCGTATGTACGACTTTGAAAATTTTTATGCTGCAGCGATTAACGAAAAAAACGAATGTTTGCGTATACATGGGTGCTTGGAATTCGGAAATTAAGCGCCCCCACGGCTGTAAAGAGTACTAGGATAGCTCAAAAAGCAAAAAAAAAAAAAAAAATGAGAAAATAATTGTGCTTTTTATATTGTGATCTCAAAACGAACTATTTGACGACACGATACAATAAACAACTTGACTTCTTGCAATAAACGACTCTCTTCACGTTACTAAACGAAACGACAGTGATAACGAATCGAGAATAATAATGAACCAAAAGAAAATGTGAAATTTCTGGACCGAGAGTCAAGGGAAGCGTGAAGAGGCTTCTCCCTATCAGGGATCGAAAAAAATAAGTTTTTTAAAATTCGAAAATCCTTTTCCCAGGCCTCAATTCCATGCACATATATACAGTATGCTTGAAAACCCTTGGGAACCACCTATTCCCAGTCGAGAATAATGAGCCAAAAAAAAAAATTCGAAATTTACCGACCGAAAGTCAAGGAAAGCGTAATAAAGGCTACTCTGATCTTCAAACTTTGATGTCTGGAGAAATTTGAAAGTTGAGGTATTCGAGGGTTGGGGTATCCAAAAAGTACATGAAAAGCTCTTAAATATCATGCTGTTTAATTAATTGATCTAAACAAATAAGCGGAATATACCAAAAAATTAGCACATAAATGAGAATATTGTTTTCAAGAATTTTCCTACAAGAACATCGTTGATGGCGTCGTTGGGAATCGATCTTATGCGTCGATCTTTGAGCAATCCGATCGCTCATAGAATTTCGATATTGTCAATGCAAAATAATAACGAAAAACAATTGGGCGGAAATTGTCATTTGAGTTGTGAAAATTGAAAAAAAAAAAAAAAAAATTGACAATACAGTGTTTTTTGCCATCGCAAAGTGAAATCTCGATTTTCCTATTGAATTTATCGGTAACGATCGAACCACTTTAAAGCGGCCACGAATACGATCTATTCACGCGAAAATGCGTAATACAACGCGTCGCGGGGCAACCGTGAGAGGTCTGGGTAGAGCTTGTCTCGTGCGCAAACCGATGTGTACAATAAAAAAAAAGAGAGTGATCGAAATGAAAAAGAGAGAAAGAGAGAGAAAGAAAGAGGGCCACTTGTTCCAACATACAAACACACGAACACACACACACACACACACACACGCATACCTGAAAGGCCCTAAAACTGGTTCTTTCTTATTCCCCTTTGGTAAAAAAGGAGCACCTGGCCCCTGGCCGGTTCTGCCCTCTGCATATAATGCTCTACCGATCCCGATATGAGAAGCATATATAACCCGAAAGCTCGCATATACACGCATCTATCGACGACTGGCAATCAAAAAGGCGGTTACCCGGACGATTTAACGCGCAAAAACGACGCTGGCCTCGATCTTTTGCTTGTTACAAGTTCAATGTATATCGTAAAAGACTTCCACGCAGAGAGAGAGTTGAACGAGTACGAGTGAAACGGAGCGAGCGAGCACAAAGCATGTATACAGAGAAATAATTCGCCCAAGCTCGTGATCTAATCTCGAATTTGTTCGTTCACACCTAGCGAGAAATTAATCGAAAGATTAAAGAAAAAAAAAAAAACAACACTTTTCATACACACTCGGCGAAATATTAGATTTTTCGATAGAGAACGATCCACACCGTGGATATATAACTCGATGAAAATAAAATTTGTCTCGAAAAGATGCGATAAGAAAAAAAAATTTACGGCTTAGTCACAAAGTTTGAACGAGTTAATCTCAGAGTTACATGTGTATATATATATATATATATATATGTGGTGAGTGATGCGGGCTTCGACATCCATCGATGCGAAATTCGAACGCGTTTTCTTATCACACGTGGGGCTATATATTATCATTTTTTTGTTTGCAAAAAAATAAAATCTGAAACTCTGCTACCGATTCGTGGCACAATTTATTGTTTCCTATGTCATATATATGTATCCAGGCGGTTGTGTAAATGTACTCGAAGCGATATAAATGTGCGTAGAAGTGGTCGCTAATCGGTCTATATCGAAATACAAGCGTAAAGCTCGCGATGCGAGCCTTGGCAATGAGAGGTAGAGAAGGAGAGAAAGAGAGAAAGAGAGAGAGAGAGAGAGAGAGAGAGAGAGAGAGAGAGAGAGAGAGAGAGAGAGAGAGAGAGAGAGAGAGAGAGAGAGAGGAATAAAAGAACGATTTTCGATACAAAACGTGTTCGAGGTCGAGCCCACCTACACGAGCGGCTTCATCCACCTCTTCGCCTTCTTTTTCCTCGCTCTCTTCTTCATCATTTTCTACTTCGTCTTCTCTCTTTCTTCGTCTTGTTCGTCGTAGCTGCTGCTCTAGATCTAAAGCTCGGATGGTGCAGAGAGAAGAGAGAGAGAGAGAGAGAGAGAGAGAGAAAATGAAAGACTCGTGTACATTGCACGGCTATTCGCAATGGCCACAATCCTCTCTACCACGGGGGGTCAACATCCTTGGAGGGAATCCTGGCTGGAGGACTAGTTAGATATAGAGCAGAGTGCCTGGCTTTATCCCCTCTTGCCCCTCATGTCTAAGAACACGCGAGAGACCCCGCGACGCTGCGAGAGAGATGCTCCAGCTCCCTCTCTCTCTCTCTCTCTCTCTCTCTCTCTCTCTCTCTCTCTCTCTCTCTCTCTATCTCGGAATGATACTGAACTGATACGAGGGAAGGACGTGCATATCCTTTCTAAATAAATATTCTAAAATTTCTACTCTATAGAATTTTTTTTTTTCAAGATACAAATAAGTAGACACGTTGATCCGTTCTCGACCAAAACGTGCGCTGCTAAGATCTCATCTGCGTGATTCGACTTTTTTTCAACGCGATCACGAATCACGATAAAACATAAAATAGGTATTTCTGCCGATTAATCTTTCGCTATGATTGCTTGATATGCATCTTCGAAAATTAAATCGGATTTGTGATCGAACGAGATCTGGAGACGGATGCAAAGTCCAAAAATAGCGAATCTTCCTTTGATTAATAACAGATGTTGAAATGTTTCTCTCTCATTTGAAAATCTCGAGAAAATCACAGCTGCTCAAAGGTTTTCACGAGTGCACGCACACGTGCGTATTTATATTAAGGCCTTTTCTATAATCATAATGATGCCACGAAATTATTATCAAAGGAATAATAAAAAAAGTTTTTTTTTTCCGAAATTTTTGTAGACAATATTCATTGTATGCATCGGATTATCTGTCTTCTTGAAGATACAAATATGCATATTAAATTAATTTAGAATGCAATTAACCTCGGAATGTCATTGTTGCTTTAGAAAATTTGAAATTTCTTTTTTGAAAGTGAAGAAGTTTATTTATTTTTTGTTTCGAGTGTAATTCGTTGTCAAAGTGCATGTTTGAAAATTTTTATAAAATTTTATCGAACAAGTGGTGCGAAAAATAAATCATTTGGGAGAACAGATCGCGTTGATCTTCAAACTCTATAAGTGCAATGTGAAAGTCTGCCTATACAGAAAGAGAAAAAAATTCTAGCGATCGTTTCAGTTTATGACTCTTTACAGTCTTTTAAAGTTCCAACTTCTGCTCTCTCTCTCTCTCTCTCTCTCTCTCTCTCCTTCTCTCTCTTTCTTCAGATTGGTTCTCATTTTATCGCGATATTAAATAATGTAATAAAATAAGTTCTCACTCTATCGCAATATAAGTGTAATAAAATACTCGGTCTCGTATAAGATTCGCGATTTTATGTATTGGAGCAATTCTATAAATAACCGGTCGGATTATCATGGCTTGAGCGAATAATTATTTTTATCAATCGAGAAAACGTCGTTGCCGCTATCCTGCCAGCTCGCAACTCTCTGCATAGCGCTTTTTTTTACCTCTCTCTCTCTTTCCTTTTCACTGCTCTCTCGCTGCTCTTGATCCTGATCCTGCGCTCGCACTTGCAGACTAACTCGTACTCCCGCTGCGACAGGGCTATACGCTATGATTTATCACTTCTCTCGTGTCGCGCACGCCTGCGAAACTACGAGATTTCACGGTTGCTTCGTTTGTACTTCATAGCGTATATGCACACACACACACACACACACATATATATAAGTGTATGGGAAATTTCGTACGAAGTGGTACAATCTCAAAGCTTTGTATCGACAATTTTCTCAATCCTTCATCTCCAAAATTAATGTAGTACTTCAGTTCGATAAGTTTCTTATTTTTTTTTTTCATAATCATTCCAGTAATTCTTTCGTACTTTAGTGAATTTTAATTGCAAAGAGATCCTTAAAAAAATCCCATATGTCTATGGAATGCGTATTCTTTTTTGGACACAGAAATCATTGGCAATTAAAAAAAAAAGAAATTGCCTACTGATTCATCAGATTTTACAACACAACGATTTTTCTATTCGACTAACAGGTTTCACATCTCTGTGGCAAATGAATTTTCCGGAAATCTCGGCATCGTAAATTTTACAAAAGTATCAAATAAGGAAACGAAATTTTCAATTTTCATCAATTTCATAGTTACGTCTTCCCGCAGCCTGTTTTGTCTGCTCGGAATATCTGATCCCAATGAAGCACCGAGAATCGATAAAATTACTGACAAATTGAAAATTGTTCACTAGGAATGAAATGTCCCATATATAAATACATACGTATGTAATACATAGTACCACTCCATTATTTATGTATATATATATATATAAATATATTGATTTTCACGAAACAAAAGGGCGTAAACCACGTAACTTGAGGTGCGTTAAAGGATGCAAAGTTATGCCCTTTTGATCGTCAGGAGACGATATAAGTGACTGATACTAAGCCACGAGTAGTGCAAAGCTTTAGTACCTTGCACGCACGTAGATATACATTTTTCGTTTCGCCAGGGACCTCTTACGCGGCACTAGGGTCAACATCCTTCGGGAATCCTGCTCGGCAAGAAGGAGCGCATGTGTATGCGTGCGTGTGTATATGTGTGTATGTTTGCGTGTGCGTGCGTGCGTGAGGTCTGGACCAGACTCTATCTCGCTCACTTTCTTGTGAAATAACTGTGCGAGACAGAAGTTAGGGAGAAGGGGGCAATGGCGAACAGCAGGTAATGGCAAGTATTTATTTTTCTTTCAATGATAAGTCGATATCGAGAAAGAAAAAATAACTTATTGCCACAGTCTTTCCTCGACGAGTGATAAACCATTTTTCGTACACCCATTGAAATGAGGATTTACGAATTTTAATCAATAATAAACTTAATCTTTTCTTTATCAATTTGGGGGAATATACAAACGAATTTGTCTGATAATCTTCGATTTTGATCCAACGGGGAATTAATCGAGTGTTCTGAGACGACGAGTCTCTCTTGCGTGTGGAGTTGCGAGAAATCGAAGAAATTTCGATAATTCGTGGATTATTTTTTCCGATTGGATGAATTTATTGTAGACAGAAGGCTCGTGTTTGCCGAAAGATCGACCAAAGATCGGCGAGTCCTTGCGATCATTCAGTTTATACGGTATATATTATACACAAGCATATTATATTTCGATACATACATACATATATATATATTTCGAGCTGGCGAGATCTTCGATTGGATGGGAGAATGAGCGCGTGGAGAATGTTAACCGCCAGCAAATGTTGAGAGTAGAAACATCCTATAGACGTGCATACAGTATTGCATGTGGCTGCGTATTTGTGTGTATAACGATACATAGTATTCTGCGAACAATTTGAAAGTCGAAGGATCGAGCAAACGAGAATTTTCGATCGTATTTTAATCGCGGGTGCCAATCGCGAGCTGGCCCCTCTCTCTCTCTCTCTCTCTCTCTCTCTCTCTCTGTCTCTCTCTCTGTCTGTCTCTCTCTCTCTCTCTCTCTCACTCTTTTTCTCTCTCTCTCTCGTTTAATTTATTTTTCGCGTCGCCGAAAGAGAACCTCCTCCTCATCTCGACGTTCTCTCACCTTTATAATCTCAACGCCGGTCCTGTGAGAGACCGCGAGAGAGCTCCGGCAGAGCCCGAAGGAACTATTTATTCCTTTTTTTTTTTTTTCTTTCCTTCGGCCCCTCCCGAATTCTCCGGATTGTACGCACTTTGAGCGCGGCATTTCTAACGAAGCTTGCGGAAACGTGAGAATTCACAGTAAATCTAAATTATTTGAGATCAAAAGGAGGAAAAGAATATCGTAAAGATATCATAGAAATGGCCAAGTGTAAATTGAATCGTCGGCGATTCTTTTTTTTTTCGAAAGTATTTCCAAGCTGTGTGGGGAAAATGGGTTATATCACCTGCTGTGGCTAATAGGTAAAATTGACACTGACGAATATAAGGCGATACTATCATTGATACAAGCTAGTAATATGAGTTGATTAACGTCACAGAGTCCAGTTGAATGAATGGAGAATACGTTGAAACGAAACAATAATAAAAATAATGATAATAATAATAATTGTCATGGGTTACGACAGTAATCACCGGACAAATACAAATCTCGTCTCGAAAAAACTAAAAAATTAACTAAAATATTAATCACCCACATCCACTAATTTGTCAATACAAAGAAGGACCGAATTTCCTATGTCAAGTTTTTTTTTAATCCGTCAAAACGTTTCTTCACACATTAATTTCGGTAAATCGAGTAAAACTTTTTATTCCAAGTCGTTTTTTTTTGGATTGAAACAAAACCTCAAGTTCAGATTTAATCGATTATTTGCGGCGGTACTTTGCGATCGATGAGAATCTCGTATTTTCAATGACCTCGTTTCAGGTCCACGATATTTCATCATTAAAACTCTCGGAAAGAAAAAAAAAAAATTCTTTCCTAGGACGATTGGTCGTAGGAAAAATTCATGGCTTGCCAGAGAGAAGGGACGCTCGTTTTTTTTTTCCTTTCTTCATATCTCCCGGGTCTTCGCGTCTACCTGTGAGGGATTCTGGGTTCGGATGACCTCGAAAAACGCAGGTAACCCATCATTAACCTTCGCAGAATTCTTGCTCTTGTATAAACATACAAACTAAAGGGCATATACGGAACTTTACTTTGCACGCATTTAATCGTGCGAGTTGCGCCCTTTGCGCGCTATCAGAGGCGATGCTGTGTGTATATAAAGACTTGGTATACACACCTACAGCGCCATAAAAAAAAAAAAATTCGAGATAGATGCAATCCGGTGATTCGAAATAAACGAGGGAGATTGCCACGGGGGTTTGTATACGAGAAAAAAATATATATATATGAAGAGAGAGAGAGAGAGAGAGAGAGAGAGAGAGAGAGAAAGAGAGAGAGAGAGAGAACGTTAAACAGAGATAACGAATACGAGAAATCTTGCGTGATATTCTATCACAAAAATGGTTATATAGACGCACGTCTTTTGTGCGACCGCTGGAGGTTATATTTGTCCGTGTATTTCTCGTGCTGCGTGACCGCGTATCACTTTTATCGGTACACACATCGTTTCTTCTCTTTCCCCTTATACTCGCGGTATAGGCCCTATATAAATGCAACGTGTTCTTCCCACGACGATAAGTGCATCCGGTCTTGGGCGCAAAGGGAAAAACAAATTTTCGATCCTCAAAAACATTTTCAATAATGCAACGCATATCTTCGATGTACCCTCCGCCTTTTGCAAACAACTCCTGCATCGCTCGATATAGTGTAGATTCGCGAAAACGAAATACTCGATTTTTCAATGTTTCAATGATACTCCGGAAAATTTTCAATTGCAATTTTTAGGCAAAATTATCGGCACAGATAAGTTCTGGTTTAAGAGCAGCCTGTTCGCGTTTTCGATCTCTCTTATAGGCGATATACAACGACGAAACCGTCATGCGAGAGCACAACGATTTTCTCGTTTGGATTTCGGACACGATTTCATTCAAGCAAAACTTTCCAACGCTCTCTCACCATGCGATGACGATGACTGCGAGAAGCCGGTATACCTTCACACAAGTCTTGAGATACGATTCTCGTCTAGCCAGGGGTCAAAATAATATTCTTTGGTTTGTTTTGTTTATTATTATGATTTTTTTTTTTTTCAATTCTCTCATGGAACATTTTGGCACGTGGGCCTTTGAGCTCGTACCGCTCGTGTGCGCCCCTACGCATATTCTCAGGGATGTCATATCCAAAGATGACACTTCATCTTCTTCCTTATACCACTTCCACCTAACTAACTCTCGTTCCTTTCTCCACTCGAAGCCACGACTCTGACTAATTATCGCTCGAACGTACGAATGACCCTCCCTCGGATATTTGTAATTATTATTATTAGTCCTTTACGATCTTCGCGAGAATGGCCACACAACAGAGAGAGAAAGAGAGAGAGAGAGAGAGAGAGAGAGAGAGAGAGAGAGAGTCTTGAATGAATGAGCATTTTTTTATTGGTGAGCTCTCGTGCTGCTCTCTCAGTTTCGTTCTATATACGCGTTCATCTCTCAACGTTTTTCGATTTCTTATTCTTTTTTTTTTTTTTCTTCGTACTTGTTATACTCGCCAGGACTCTCGGAGAAACAGGTACTGGCGACACGTGCCACGTAAAAATACCTTTATGCACACGTATATAACTTCAAACTAAATCCCCGTAGCAATTGTATTTTGATGTGCGTACGAAATTTTGCGTAGTCACAATGTTAATTTTGTTATTATTTCATTTCTTTTTTCTGGTAAATGAAGAATCGAATGATCGTGATAATTGCAATGCCACGGAATATCGAGACGAGTATGTAAGCGCCCAATTTATCGTTGCGAATTTGATTTTCGAGATTGTGTATAGTGTCGATATAACCTCAATATATCCTCGAATACTAATTGCGAAGTTTTTTTTTTTGTGTAGTCGTCGGTCGGACACGTGTGGCCCGACGACTGGAGCAAGACGAGCCGAGACAGAAACGCAGATACAGGTAGCATATGTGGTATTCCATGTGAATACAGCCGGTCGTATATAGCTCAAATCGAAAGTGATCCAAAGTTTTTATAAGTAAAATTAAGTTGCCGGATAAAAAAAAAACATTGATGGATGCTCCGAATGAAGTGCTTTTTATGTGAAAAATCGTATACCGTTTGCTCGTATGGGGTTGATTGTTAAGGATGTTCACTAGGGCTTGCGGGAGGTGAAACCCTATATATGCTTATACATGGGCCGATGGCACTGCCAGCTAACTGCGAAAATAATTTATGAATCGTAAAATCATGGAATTGAGATGAATAAAGTAACGACAAATGAATACTCAACCCTTTTTGATAGTTAAGGATCGATAAAAGTTATTTTACATTGATATAAATGAAAGAAATTCGATTTTATAGTGTATACATAATTCGCAAAGAAGTCTGGCGACAAGGCGCGTATTTCTTACGGTTGGTACCGTCAAGTGTCACAGCCACAGGCACCAGAGAACAGTCGAGCTGTCAAGAAAATTTCGCGCTCAACCTGACCTAACTGCTCCAGCTCTACAGCGATGTTGCCATGCTTATCCTCTCTTTGCATCCCTTTACTGCGAATAATTATGAATTATGTGGGTTTATTGAACATTATTCATAAACTAAGTACACAATTAATCTGACTTTTGTCATGCCGCTTTATTCACCTATATACTGTATTGAAATAATAGTTTAAAAAAAAATTCTCTACATTTTCTCCGGAGTTATAAAGAGGGAAAAATCGCAATTTCTGCTTACGCCATGAGAACGCTTGTTAAAAGAGCCTCGTAAGAAGCTAAATTTTCATGTGAATGGTGTACGTGAAAATTCCCAAATAATTCAGGCACATTTATACATTAGTAGTGAATATCTGATGAAAAATTCAGATTTTTCTGTGAATTTTTCTCTACCCGGTAAACCTCCTTAAATTATAACAAATTTACATGCGTCACTTGCGATTTTATAATATTTTAACGGGGGTTGTCGGACTCAATTAACTGCTCATCTCACGACTTTTACTACTTTCTTCAGCTATTGAAACTCGAATCATCAATGGCCAATTTAGGATGGAATACCCGATACATATTATAAATAGATGTTAAGCTGACCACGTGATGCACACGCACTTTGGGCATTAGTCGATGCTAATTAATAGGTCGGAAAGAATCAATGATGCGTGACACATGTGTACAAACACACGAGGCATATGATACACGCAAGCGGTCCTCGAAAGTTATAGACGAAGAGACAGAAGCGCGAATTAATGAAGAAGAGAGACAAAAAAAAAACGGTAAGAGACACAAAGAAAATCATCGATTTGTTCACTTGGTTCCTCGAAGATCGTGACTCACCGCGAGAGCCTTCTTCATCTCCCAATAAAGCGAATGCCATTTCGAGTAATTAAAATGACATGTCCCAACGCGCCTAATTTATATCGACCCCTCGGGTTGGGCACGCATGGGTCCGCTCCAGCGGCACGTATATCCAAACGCTCTGAGGGTCTTCGGAAGAGTTCTTTATCGCGACTTTGGAGCGCGGCATCGCCGCGAAAAAAAAAAAAGCAAATCAACGCGACTTGGACCAAAAAAAGAAAAATAACCTCGCAATTCATGCGGTCCCCACGATTGCTTCTTCGACTATAACATGACTGATACGGGGTCTTTGCTGATCGAAAAATTGTTCGTTCATCTGAAATAGACGGACCGATGGGCCCGATCAGGTGAGGCAAGTTATATTCGAAATTGAGACCTGTTAAAATTGTACATTTCTTTAATCGAAAATTCAAACGAATTTCATGGAATCGTACGAAATAATTTTTCACGGAGATCATTTTTTGTCCCTATTTTTGTATGCTGAACTAAGTTGATCGTTTGATCGTAGTCTTTGTACCTCATAAAGACATTTTTCTGTACACGCCAGTTAAGGACTGTTGGAAAATGTCAAATTTATGTACATAATATAACGTATCGATGACTCGACCCTCTTAAAGCACAGCCCCTGGTATACGTATATGACGTTCGGACTTTAAAGGTTTTTTCCCGATTGCGCATTCGCGAAACGACGAACGATGTCACCGGGGATGACCCCTGCGTTTTCAGGGTGGTGGCTCACCGTTTGCTCGTGACGCGCGCGCGCCCTTAACGCTCTTCAATTTCTCATTCCTCTGATGGTTGCGTCCACGAGGTTGGGTAAGGGCGAGGACCAGGGCGTTTTCCCGCCCTTGCGTGTGCCTCGTGTCGCGGAATCGCACATATATATATATAGATAGACAATATCGAAATGTATATACGAGAGGGAATGAACGAGGGGGGGAAGGAAGAAACGCTCGCGAGGGAACGGCGACCGCTCGATGCGGCATCACCATGGAGACAGACATCTCCCATACCCTGCACCTTTTCATCCCCCTGCCCCCTGGCAAAGAGGATGCCGCACACGCGTTACGTGTGTTTCACCATCTACACGGCGCGTGCACAAGAAGGGTTTCCTCTCTTGCTCCATTCTTCATTCTCGCATCCCTCCGCGAAAAGCCCTTGGCCTTTCCTCCTCCGCATATCCCTCTCACTGCGCATACATTGTTCAGGGTCATTCAACTCCACCCCCCTCAAACATACGACGGATATCGAACGATCGTAAATTTTCAGTTCTAAAAAGACAAACTCGATGCGTCAAATTCCATCGACTTTCCAAATTTTCAATTGGGAATGAATTTGTAAAATTTCCTGGGATTCGACGCAAAAATGTTCTTCGTTCCAGGCAATCAATCTAATCAAGCAAACAATCTAATTGTTTGCTTAATATACGAGTATACTCGCTAAGTTTTCAACAAACCGGATGTCCCTTCGACAGAGGGAAAGTGCCAGACGTTTCAGCGTCCCAAAAATGGTCGCAACGAATCACAGCGCGATTTAGATTCGTGCATATATATTAGATATGGATATATGGATGGATGGATAGATGTGGTCGTGAGAGCAGGCTCTCTCGCTTCTCCAGGACCGTGGCCAAAAGTTTAATGAACGCGATTTCCTCTCTTGGATTTTTTTTTTTACTTCGCCTAACCCCGAAGGTCGTTTTGTTTCCGAGGACGTGGCCAGGGCTAATAATATGAGGATGGAATCCGAGAGGGGATATAGGTTTTCCTACCCCGGTACTCTAACGACGCCGGGGTTGAGCTAGGTCTCGAAATCGAATCTCCCTTCGGCGAGGGAGCGTCGCGTCGTGACAACGGAGACGCCCGTTTTTGTTTGTCTCAGCCTTGAATGATTGTTGTATCAGCTCCTATCAACGGGCCTCGACGAACGATGTACAAAATTATTGTAAAATGGAAATCAATGGTGGCATATTTGTTATAAATCTCATGATCGAATGATAAACATAATCATGGAATTCGACAAACTCCAGAAATTCTAAAGTTTGTTCTAATCATTCTCCATAACGTGTAAATACATTTGTCATCTATCGTGGTCCAATATGCGTGGAAGTTGTAGGAGTTCTCTCGTTTCTGTCTAGAGCTAATTATATATATGAGATGTCTGTGGGGTCGTCTAGCTATTTTTTAATTCTCGATCTTTCTCATACACTGTATTCCATTTGGTGATTGTATCTCTCTCCAATGACAAAAAATTAACTAAATGAATTATTATTATTATTATTATTGTTATATGCATCTTTAGGGGTTTTTTTTCTCTTTATTTTACAGTCTTCGTTCATGCGTATACATCTACGTATTATCCGGTTGGCGTGGATGAAGGCTTTTGTTCCGATTTCACAATAAAATTATTTGTATCATTATTGTGACATCATTGGTTATAGTAAAGCGCTATTGCGAGTTAGTTTCGCTATCGTCTGCTGTTTATCGACTCAACTAGTTTTACTTTACATTTGCATGAACAAAGATGTGTCGCGTCCTGATATTGTTTTGATATATCATTGTTTGGACAAGGATCTACCACTGAAAATTTAGCATCCTATATATCGTCATTAGCCTCGCGAAATTTCCTTTTATGTCTTCGAGGGTTCTGCTATTTCTACTCTCCTTATTTGCCTTGTATACGACAATACTTGAGAGATAACAGAGCGACGATAATGCATCTCTAGATTATTGTTATCTTTTGTCATTTCCGACTATTATTTATTGTTATTATTAATGTTATTGTGTCGTCTTACAGTGGGGTCAAAACAATAGTTAATTATATAAGTAAATGGTGATAATTTTCAAACAATGAAATTTCGTTGGATATTTGCCGCAGTGAAAGCAATCAGAATCTTTCCACGATAAGAATGAGCGATATTAAATTGAAATTTCGACATTCTTATGAAATTTTTAATATACACCTCATGTATAAATGCAAGTCGCTAGGAAATTTCTACGCTAATTTGGCAGTGATTTATAATTTTCTATATTCGCTGTATCAGACCGAAAGAAGGATTATTAAATACGCTTAAAGAAAGTTGTAAAAATAGTTTGTTCGTTTGTTTGTTTGTTTTTTTTTTTTTGGACATTTACGATTTTTTTTTGGCGTTACTCCACGGCCAATAACATCCTTAAGAGCCATCAGCATCCTCGCATTCTCCCACGTTTTCGTCTTTTCTTTCACATTCCTTATTCGCTCACTATATAACGTATGACCGGACGTTGAGGATCGAGAAAACTGCACACTCGACTGCACTCGAGAGAGCGTTCGAGCGATAGAAAAGGATGAGAGAGAGAGAGAGAAAGAGAGAGAAGAATCAAATGGAGGGACAAGTCTGTCACGGCGTGAAACACTAGAGATTACAGCGAGAAGCAGGTGCATTCACCTCAACCTCTCACTGTCACTCTTTCGTCGCACTCTTTTCTTTTCGTCCCTTTTCATTCTTTGCCTCTTGATACAGCACGTGGCCTTGCTCGATCAATGAAGAGAGAGAGAGAGAGAGACAGAGAGAAATTTTTGTATTGCGTTTCATCGATGAAATAAAAATTAATATGCGAATACTTTTTTTTAAGTAATTGCGATGGGACGAAAATTATGTTGCCAAACATCATTCTAGGACCGCAAAAAATAAATTGTGTTTGGTTGGTTTTTTTTTTCCCTGAGTATATTCGTTTTGATGAAATTTTCCGAAAATGGATTTCCAGAATGTGGAAAGTAAAGAAAAAGTCTCTCGTATAGAGACTTTTTTTTGTATTTGAAGAAGTCTCTCGTAGAGACTTTTTCAAATACAAGGATGTATTTCTGTACTATTATACTTAAAATATCCGCTTCACGCTCTCTTCCCTTTCTTTCGTAATTTGGAAAGTTTTTCTGGTTACATCTCCCGCTGGGCGAACAAGTCCTGTGGGATGTATGAGGCAGAAAAAATCCTCGTAGGAACGAGGAAAACGAGAAAGACAAGCACAGGTTATTATATATATTGTTCGCTTGAGAACACTGGAATTACGGTTCGACAAGTACTTCGTAATTTCCAGAAGTACCGTAAAGCATTCCAAAAGTTTTTCAGGTAAAGAATTTAAGCTCACTTGCGGCTTGATTTTATCAAAATCGATTTAATTCATGGCACTTTAAAAAAAAATTTATAACGATAATAATAATACTTATTCAATCATTTTACGAAAGGCTATCTGTGACTTACACCAATAATACGAATATCTGCGAGTAAAATAGATGCGTATTTCGGAACGTTTCGTTCGTCACATGGATATAAATGGAAATGAGAACGTGGCTCTATACGAGTGGCTGTCGATAAATATAAGTAACGCGATCGAAAACCAGACATCGAGATACCGAAAGAGAACATCGGGGAAATTAAAAAAATTAATTTCATATTTATTCGTGATGGAAAAAAAAGAAACAAAATTCTGAATACATGAACATATGGGGGGGGGGGGGGGGGGGAGGGAGGGTTAGTTCGATTCACAATGCCCTGCGGTCAGGGACGTTCAAACGAATATTCAGTCAGTTAAACAAAAATTTAGGTTGCCTCAAACGTATTTTGGTCGTCTGAAGCGAATTATTGTTGATCAAACTAATTTTTTCAATTGTACAAGAGGAAAATACGTTTGAACGTCCGTGAACGTGCAGGCGTTGTGAATCCAACTAATTTATTTTATTTCCTTGTATATATTTCGGACTAACGAGAGGAAATTTATTTCGTATTGATTCAACGATAATACATTTTTTTTTTCCTCACCTGCGCAAACTTTTATTCATACAGCTACTATATTGACGTTGAGAATAGAGCAGATTATTTTTTTTTATTGAATAGTTTGCGGTTATAGTGAAAGTTTGTCTACGGTTTTCGATGATTTGTGGGTGCATTATGCACCAAGGCGAACCGTCGGTTTTGAAATATGAAGAACGGGTATACTATATTTTATATTCTTTTGTGTAACGAAAAGAGCGTGTACAGCAGGTATAGGCAAATGACGTGAATTTACGGAAAAAAATTTTCAGCTGTACAAACTCGAAATGGAACTAAAAGAATTTTTCGTCGAAACCTATAGGGTAAAAGAAAAATATGCATATATACATTTTTTTGGCTTCTTTTGTAAAGTAATTTGATGAAAGGATGATCTTTCGTAAATACGATCGTAGCTATGCCATCGTTTGTGGAATATATCTTTTAAATTTCTTTAATTAACCTGGCGTCGAGACGCTACCGCGTCTCTTGATATACAAAATATGAAAAAAATATATTCCATACCATTGATAAATCGAAAATTTTGTCGATGACTAATGATATTATGCCTCACATATAGCTGAATTTATAGCCAAGGATCAGCGCAATTCGAACTAAAAGTCATAAAAACATTCATTAAGGGGATAGTCTCACATCTTTTTTTTTTCAAAAAATCGATTTTCTAAAAACTACAGATTCTTGGAGTAAATATACGTAGAAAATGAAAGTGACGGGGAAGCTGAAAGTTTAATAAAGGCATCGCCGATTAAGGATGTATCGGACGTACCTTCCAAACCAAAAGTGATTTTCGTCGACAATATTGCATACTTCATGATAAGATAAAAATCGGAAAAAATTCAACCACAATAAAGACGATAAGATTAATTTTTAATAATAATAATGCCCAAAAGTTATCAATAAATTGCTTAAACAAAACATTGCTTAACAAATTTTTAGGGAATGTTTTTTTTTGTCATGTGAAATGAATTCGTTGATTTTTCTGACTTCACATGAATTTTTTTAAATTTTCTTATCATTTTGAAATTTCGGTTTTCGGAAATTTGTAAAGGTTGTATTTACGAAAATATTCGTTCAATGCTCTGGAAACTTCTTAATTGTAATATACAACGTTTTTACGAAAACATATCCAAAATTCACGATTTTTCCTTCATTTTTCAAAATTAAAAAATTTCCGAAAACCGAAATTTCAAAATGATAAGAAATTTTTTAAAAAATTAATGTGTCGTCAAAAAAATTAACAAATTCATTTTACGTGTAAAAAAAAACTTTGTCTAAAAATTTGTTAAACAATGTTTTGTTTAAACAATTTATTGATAACTTTTTGGCATTATTATTATTTAAAATTAATCTTCTTATCGTCTTTATTGTGGTTGAATTTTTTCCGATTGTTATCTTATCATAAAGTATGCAATATTGTCGACGAAAGTCACTTTTGGTTGGGAAGGTACGTCCGATACAGCTTTAAGGGTAAGAGGCTTTTTTTCAATTTTTGGTATATTTTAGAAAAAAAAAAATCGCGTTTTTCTCGAAACAACGTTTTTGGACCTGGCTGACATTTTACAAAAAAACTGTAGCACCTATCATGCTGAAATTGTTATGGTTATTCTGCCCATGTATAGCTATATCCTGAAGCACCATAAAAATTATTTATTAATATTTAATCCATTCTTCAAACAATTTAAGTTGAAAAAATAGGTCGAAAATTTCAAATGTCCGCCATTTTTTTTTTAAATCGAATTTGCATAATTCTGCTTAAGGAGATAGCGACAAATGTACTTTGTAATAATCTCACTGTTTTTTTTTTCAGATGCTTTAGAAGTTAAGATATCGTGTCAGACAGATTTAAATAGGGGTAACTTCAGGCGGCCGTACCAGCGAGATTTGCGATAAAAAACGAACAAAAAAATTTTCCGTATTACTTAATAACTTCCTCTTTTCTGTGTAAAAAATTTGAAATTATTGAATAAATTTTACTACGAAAAAAAAATTATTAAAAAGAGACATTGAGACGTGAGACTACACTGAAAAAAAAGTTTCCCGATTCGAGCCATAATTATTATTGCTTCAGCCATATTATATGGGAAAATACGCTACTGCCATACCATCTAGGTAATAAAGCCATACAAATATGACTGACACAATATCGTTGGCGTAAGCATACCACTATGTCATGACAGACATATACCCAATAGCTCCGCGAATCTGACAAGTATCTCTATTTCAGCAATACCATAGTATGGTTGAGTTCACCATCACGAGTTATGCGTATGCCAACCATACTAGTATAGCTGTCTTATAAACGCTAGCATACGAGGTAGACGAACACCAGCCATACTAGTATAGCCGAAGCAAGCATATACAATGTTGTTTCGTGGATAGCAGTTTTGTCAGTGTAGGCAGAATTATTTGTATACCAACAATACTAGTAGAGCTGTTTTATAAACGCTAGCATACGAGGTAGACGTACCAGCCATACTACCAAAAGAATATGGCTGAATTATAAATTCATTTTATATAAATAAATTACAGGATATTGTACCTACCTATACTCGTATAAGTAGGTATATATAGTAGGGGATATTCGGGTCACAGTAAAAATTCAGCCAATATGTTTCATAATCATGAATATTTATTTTAATCATCTGTTATCGATAATGATATTCATACATAAATATTTTTCAAAAGAGACTTGATTTTTAGAGCTAATGAAACACACCTGGAAGTTTGAGAGAATCCATGGCCCGGAGACATATGATACTCTCCTTGCAGGAAAATGACAGTTGACCTAACCTACAAAAATTCGCTTGTTATACGATTGGCGTTTATATAACAGGAAAAATAGTCCTTTTTTACATATTCCGTAGATAAGTGAGAACAGACTTACCTTCAAATGTTGGTATAAGCTCATCAAGATTCCGTTCGTTCAGTTTCTTCTTCACAAACTCGTTCATTATCAAATTTTGCGTAGCGAGGTCTCGTTTTCGCGCGAGGCAGAGGCATAGACACCACGCGTTAACAGATTACTGTAGGTGTTCCAAAAACGTAGTATAGTTGCGCGAGCCATATTAGTATAGCTATGTGTCACAACGTTATTCTCGCAGCCATACTATATGGTTGAAATAGCTAGGCATGTAAAAATCAACTACTACAGCTGTTTGAACAATACAGTGTAGTTTCGCGAGCTATGTTAGTATGGCTGATTTACAAAAACGATAAATTTCCAGCTATTTATAATGACTAAGCTAGCCAGACGATTGAGTGTCGTCCACAAAGGCGCAGTATAGGCGCCGTAGACAAAACTGCTTTGCCTTCACCAGCGATATTATTGTTGAATTAGAAATACTTCACTAGTCATATTTGTATGAACTTTACGGCAATCGGGATTTTCTAAAAGGGCTACTGCATTTTCTGTGTGGGCAATATTTTTTCACCAGTATACCTATAACTGGCCAACAATAACAGTATTATTGTAAATCCCGAACCATTTTTTTCAGTGTACTCCCTCAATTCGATATGATTGTTACGAAATTTTTTAAAATAAATAATAATAATATTCCACGAGTAATTATTTTTGTATCAACATATATCAAATTTTCGGGTTTTTTTTTTTCACGGAGGAAATTTATTATTTTCACGAAAATCATTTATTCCGACGCGTATAGCGTCGAAAAATCTACGAATTCGCGAGGTTCTCTCGCCTATCTTTAAGCTCAAACTTTTTCAAATACAGTTATTTATTCCATCCTCCTTTCGTCTTTATCCGACACATTAAATTTTCTTTCTCTTACGCCCTCAAGGTATTTTAGGTTCGTGACGAGAGCGTGTATACCTAATCTTAGTTCCACGAAGCCACTCTGGGAACTCTTACTGCGGTTGCCCACAGTAGTATAGCTAGACACACGAAGTAGCTTATACCGATGTTACAAAAAAAAAAAAAGGTAGAATTGCACGAGGTATGGAAGAATCGAGGGGACGAAAATCGTCAAATTATACGGAATAATCGTAGTGAAATGTGTGAATGAGAAATTGTCTGTTGAAAAGAAATGATAAAAAAAGAAGAAAAAAAATGACGATAGTTGTTTGATTTAAGGAGGTTCACTAGGGCTTGCGGGAGGTGAAGAGGGTCGGCGGAAACCCTATGCTTATACATGGGCCGACGGCACTGCAGCCAACTACGAAAGTAATTTATCATGAATCGGAAACCCATGGAATTGAGATAAATAAAGTAACGACAAATGAATACTCAACCCTTTTTTGACAGTTTAGAACCGATAAAAGTTATTTTACATTGATATAAATGAAAGAAATTTGATTTTATAGTGTACATAATTTGCAAAGAAGTCTGGCAACGAGGTGCTTATTTTTTTACGGTTGGTACCGTTAAGTGTCATAGCCACCGGCACCAGAGAACAGTCGAGCTGTCATGAAAATTGCGCGCTCAACCTGACCTAACTGCTCCAGCTCTACAGCGATGTGGCCATGCTTATCCCCTCTTTACATCCCTTTACTGCGAATAACCATGAATTCTGTTGGTTTATTGAACATTATTCATAAACTAAGTACACAATTAATCTGACTTTTGTCATGCCGCTTTAATCACCTATACTGTATTGAAATAATATTATTTTTAAATTTTCTCTACATTTTCTCCGGAGTTATAAAGAGGGAAAAATCGCAATTTCTGCTTACGCCATGAGAACGCTTGTTAAAAGAGCCTCGTAAGAAGCTAAATTTACATGTGAATGGTGTAGGTGAAAATTCCCAAATAATTCAGGCACATTTCTACAGTAGTTGTGAATATCTGATAAGAAATTCAGATTTTTCTGTGAACTTCGCTCTACTTGGTGAACTTTCTTAAATTATATATAACAAATTTACAGGCGCACCGGAGAGCAGTCGAGCTGTCAAAAAAATTGCGGGCTCAACCTAACCTAACTGCTCCAGCTCTACAGCGATGCTTTACCATGCTTATCCCTTCTTTACATCCCTTTACTGCGAATAACTATGAATTCTGTGGGTTTATTGAATAGTAAATGGCACCTGCGGGTAATAAGGCCTATAAAAATATCCAATTTAATCAACAGGTTTTAATAATAATCATTATTTAAGTACATCTTCGTGCAATAGGCGTCTGTTGGTATCGCCTTGAGCGAGAGCGGTTATTTTAAATACAATTTTTGTTACTCAGGCCTTATTAGTCGACAGGCCTCATTACCCGCAGGTACCTTATTCACAAACTAAGTACACAATCAATCTGATTTTTGTCATGCTGCTTTATTCACCTGTACCGTATTGAAATAATATTTTTTAAAAATTTTCTGTACCTCTTCTCTGGAGTTGTAAAGGGGAAAAAAATCGCAATTTCTGCTTACGCCATAAGAACGCGCGCTAAGAGAGCCTCGTCGCACACTAAATTTTCATGTGAATGGTGTAGGTAAAAATTTCCAAATAATTCATGCACATTTTTACAGTAATAGTGAATATGTGATAAAAAAATTAAGTTTTTTTTTGTGCATTTAGCTCTACCTGGTGAACGCCCTTAATGGACAAACGTCACGAATGAGATAAATGTTTATTGCAGGAAGGGCAGAAAAAAAAAGATTTTTCGCCACAATACGAACGGACTGAGCTTAAGTTTTCAGTGGCATTGTTTTTGCCACTTGAATTTGCGGTATATATCAACGTTACTCCGGTGGCTATCATGGAATAAAGTATAATATTCAGTAATAACGCACGTCAACAATCTGTCATTGGTATAGACGAACTCTCGTTACTTTGAAATACGTAACTTTTCATCATTTAACAAATATTTTTATTAATACCGTTTGAAAGATGCATTTACCCTGCGTTTGATTACTCGCTCAAACGTTTTACGAAAATGAGAAAGAAAAACAAAACACATTACCCGCAAGGTTGAAGGAAAAAAAAAATATTGCAAGAAATAAAGTTGAGGGTAATCCAGGGCATTGTTAATAGCAGGAGCAATAAAAAAAGTATGAACTTTACTTTTTTACCTTCATTTTTACGATTTTTCTTCAATCCTCAGGTTTGTTGAAAAAAAACAACATTGTCATTTTTTTTTCTTTATTTAAGTTCATTTTTAAAAGATTCATTTCCCGCATATCGATATTTCGATGATAAAACATTGAACACAAACGAAAAGTAATGAATAATCATTAGGCAGAGTGAAGGGGAATAAAAAAAAGATCGCGGTGAGTAAAGACCTGAATTTTCAGGATTACAATTTTGTGCGTACTTGACGACCGGATATGCTCGAATCTCATCACCTGCTTCTGCAGAGGTAGAAAAATAAAGAGGCGACCAAGCTCGTGCCCGCTTCGGCTCGTTTTCGTTAATTATTTCAAATTGCGTGTCTGTGCTGCTGCAGAAAAAAAGAACGAAGGATAGAGAGAAAGAGAGAGAGAGAGAGAGAGAGAGAGAGAGAGAGAGAGAGAGAGAGAGAGAGAGAGAGAGAGAGAGAGAGAGAGAGAGAGAGAGAGAGAGAGAGAGAGAGAGAGAGAGAGAGAGAGAGAGAGAAGGGAGGGATGGTAAAGTGTGCGAGTCGAGGACGTTGGGTCCTGCGGCGAAAGGTCCTGCTGGTCAGCGAGGAGAATTCCGTGTTTCCTTATTCGATCTTCTCGTCACATCGTGAGGACTCTCTCTCTCTCTCTCTCTTTGCAGTGTCAGCTGAATAAGAAAAACGCTACAACTCCCTGCTCTTTCTTTTTTTTTTTTTCTGCGGCAAGGAAAGTCGTTACGCGAGCGAATGAGGGGCGCATTGGACTACTGGCAAACGAAAGGGCATAACCTGCACGAATCGACGCACGCGAATTAAAGTCGATTGCGTCCTTTTTGTCTGCTAGCAGTCGATGTATAATATGAGTATCTACATGGGGAAATTCCAGGCCAAATTGGTCCTTCGAGGTTCGAATAATTATTTTTTCAGTTTTTTTTTTTTTCTCGAAAACTGCGATCGGTCATTTTCAACGAAAGCGTTGGATCATAATGGTATTAAGGATTGGCAATTTTTCGGACGTTCGTGGTTGAGGTAAAACATTTTTGAGATATCCTTTCGAAATTTTTTATTCGATATTTCAAGAATACGTTGATGACAGAGTGGCATTCGAGTAAAAAAAGGACAAAAAGAAAGCATTGCAGCAATTAATCCTATCGGTGTAAAAAAAAAAAAAGATTATTCTTGGCAGAAGGCTAATTTTTATTGATTTTTTTGCATGGCAAAATTACACAGCAAAGAAAAAAACTGCAATCATTCGATATTGAAGTAAAAAAATCGTTGAAAATAATTGAGCAATAAATAATTACAAGTAAATAATAGTATGTCACAACGGGAAGTTATATTTGCATTGATTTTTGCAAATTCCCAAAAAAAAAAAGGTGTGGCTGAGTCGACAAATAATGTCTTATACATTGAGATAGATTCGATTGTTAAAAAGGAGGTGCAGGGGGGGGGGGGGGGGAGAATGGCTTTCTATTCTTCTCTCTAGTTGTTCTCTCCTTACACCAACGGATCCCTGCGTCTCTTTGTGTATTTGCCGCCCCGTATACGAATCGTTAACCGAGGATTTTCTCGCGAGGCCATATAGTTCTCGCTCTCGTGGCCTGGACGCGTTAAAGAGAAAATAATGGGTGGACGCAAGAATCCCCGAAGAAAAGAATGGAATAACGAGAGCAAGAGATTATACACCGTTTACACGTGCAACAATGCCATAACATTTTTTTTTTTTTTGGAGCGTACTTTTTTTCGGGTATTTTCGACTCGTTATCGTTCTCCCGCGGTCCATCTCCTGAAAAATTTACCACGAGGATAATTCAGGAATGAGAACGAGCCTCGTAATTTCCGCAATTAGCGAGCTTGCATTCGGGGTACAATGAACTTCCGGTATGAAAAAAAAGGCAACGACAACAACGTGTAATTACGATATATTGTTCACGAGTGGTAATTCTGGTTTGTGCTTTTTTGTTTTGTTTTTTTTTTTTTTTTTTTTTAAATCATCGTCCGGGATGTAAAATAAGGATATCTCGCGCATCATCGTGTTTTGTGTGTGTGTATGTGCGCGCGCGGGCATTGCAGCTGTTTCGGGCACGAGCTATAATACGACAGCAGAGCGGCCAAGCTCATTCTCTCTCGAAGAAATATTTATTTTATTAACCTGCCGCTGCGCACGCCAGAGAAGTGCCGCAGAGCGATCAAGAGTCAAAGAAGAAAGCCATATTCTCGTACTATTATAAGCACACACACACACACACACACACACACACACACACACACAGATATCACTTCGTGTCCTTCGTGTGTCACGAACACGAGCCTGTTCACGTAATATATATCGACTGTTGGCAAACAAAATGTCGAGACTCACTCGATTTAAGCGTCGGAGCGACGGGAGTTACGCCTTTTTGCCTCCTGAATGTCTCGTTATATATCTTTATGTGCGCGGAGGACGAAAAGGTAGCGAGAGGAGTCTGCGAGATGCAACGGCAGGTGCTCCGACCTAACAAGAAGAGCACGCCTCAAGAATGAAAGAGAGAAAGAGAGAGAGAGAGAGAGAGATTTTTCAAACGAAACGAAGGAACCGGGCCGCGAAAAAGACTCGGAGAGCCGAAAAGAAAAGAAGCGAACGGTGAATCTTCCACGTGAGTCCTTAATACGGGGATTACTGACAAACAAAAGGACTCAGCTAACGCGATTCAGCGGGAAAAAGTTATGTGCATTCGCGACCTTTTGTTTACAAGAATTTCATGTACTTTTCGTTGTATATATATATATATATATATATATATATATATATATGGGGAATTCCAGCATCGAATCTATACCAGGCTGCGATCCTTCTGCTATTTGGTCAAAGATTTTTATCGCTGTTGCCAAATCTACGGAGACTTGAAGTTTTTATGAATTTTTTTTTCGCTAGCTCTTTGATAATGATTTGAAGAAAAAAAACAACATCATAAAGTCTTTGTGGGATATCTAAAATTTTCAACCATATCTTTCAGAATGGGCGCGGGCGCTCGCTTCAATTATTTCTCAATTTTTATCCGACAAATACTCGAAAAAGGTAAAATCCAACCTATCTAGTCCCGGTGATTTAACATTTTTTTATATTTCACAGTTCTCGAGTGCCCAATAGCGGAGTAGACAGCCTCGATTAAAAAAAAAAAAAGGGAAATTCTCGAAAAGTACGTGATCGATTTTTCGATTTATCCAAAATATTCTTCAAATAAAATCCACAAAATACAACTGGGAGGATTTTTTTTTCGAAGTTCGTAGAATCTGACTGACTTCTTCGTGAAAAATGATAAAAACTATAAATTAATACCGATCAGCGGCAAGCGATAAAAATGTCGAAGAAGATTGCAGCAGGCACTTTAAGGGTTGCGTGAGGGAGGGAGGAAAAAAAATTTATATGAAAAATCGCGAGTCGCAGAGTATGAGGACCCTTTGCCAGGTAGATTTGGCGGGGAATGGCCCGTACAGAGGTGCCCCGTGTATCGCGAAACCGGGTGGATCCGAACTCGACGATAATAATGCGTCGCGGACTCTGCGAAGAAAAGAGGGAGACGCGCGTGCCAGCTGGTAATGCTTTCGGGGGCTTGGATTTTTATGCGCTCGGGGCTCTCTCTTTCTCTCTCTCTCTCTCTCTCGCTCTCGCCATCGTCATTTACCAGATCATTTACCATCGGAGTGCAGGGTCTTTGCGCTGAGCGCGGAGTACACACAAGTCGATCTCGCGAAAAAGGAGCAGATGCGCCCCGCCGAGCGCGGTAATATCGACGCGCGGCCCTTTCGAGGGGCCCGCGTGTTTTCTGCAGTGATCGAAAAGAAGGAGAGAGAAGAGAAAAAGAAAGGAGACAGGAGTCTCAGGGCAGAGGGGGGGGGGGGGGGGAGGGGCAGGAAAAAAGGGAGTCGGGGGCTCGAGGATATATGGCAAAGGACACGTTTCTTATTCTTTCCTTGTGGCTCGTTGGCTTTTCTGTCCTGTGAGATTTGTACGACGCGGGGATAAATTTTATCTTCGCATTGTCGAGAATGGACAAAAGTTCAGATAACGGTTAAAAGAGAGGCGGCGGTTGTCCAAGAACGTTATTTTTTTTTTTTTTCAGATACACTTTTGGTGGAAGAAAAATCTGGATTATTTTTCTCTGCGTTATGAATTTTTTATTTTGGTTTTTGGGAACGGTGCGTCGACAGTCTTTTATCATTATTTTTGATTACTAATGTGGATGGTATATTGTGAAATTTTTTACTTCGATTGATTCCTCATTGGGCAAGCTTTTGTTTTGTCAACAATTCTTTTTTTCTTCGAATTATTCGTCCTAGGGTTTTAAAAATGTTTCAAATAGGCAGAAAATCTTATTTATCATGCTCTACCGAATGGATGGAAGCTAAATAAAACGAATCCTTTACAATTCATGAGTTGTCCATCCATCCGACATTTTCTACATGGAAAAAAAATATTAGTATAGGATATTTGGTATTGAGCATGGTGAGAACTGATGAAAGAGTTCAAGGTTTATGGAATAATTTTTTTGTTTTTTTTTTTTTTTGAAAAATTGTCATCAATGTCTTAACTCAATTGAGCATATGTCATTTGGTCGAGCTAAAACCTTTTAGCACGGATGAACGAACGAACAATCAAATATGCCTTGCCAAAAGTATAGAATTACACGACTAACATTTTTTTTTTCTTCGATCGTAATACATCTATTTTTTTTTTTTTAAATATATTTCTCACGAATATCTATCTCTTCGATACTCGGTAACAAATCTGTGCGATCTTTGGCTCAGCTTCTGATACCTGAACAAGCAAATATTTGGCGAATCGAGTGAATCAGGTTTCCGATGTTTTTTTTTTTTTTCATTTTGATTCACTTGCGTGCTCGAGATCAAGATTTAACATGGAGTGCCCTTCGGGCTTTTGTAGTTGAAAAAAAAAGCAATAAAAATAAAATCCCGTCACCCTTATATACTTGTACAGTTGATTGTCAAAGAGCCGAAAATACGAGGAGATCGATCGGTTGGATTTGTATCGATCTCACACTCTGTCGTTTGCCAAGCTCGATGACGATGACGAGTGAGGGGGGAGTAAAAAAAAGAAAGAGCTACCGAATGATTTGCAAAAAAGATATATACTCTATCGATACGGTTCACGCGCGCGGGGTCTTATCGCCGTAGAGAAATCTCGGGCAAGTCGTACGCGCTATGCAATGTCACTATCGATTGCCCGGAATCAGCGAAAGAACGATTTGTATCATTTGGGGGGGAAAAAAATGTCAAAAACTCCAGAACGATCCGCTCCTTCTTCCCCCGCGGGGAATCACGTATGCGTGATTATGGGATGAGCATATATATATATATATATAGCGAATTGATAAGAGTGTGGCGCCTATTTGTCGTTTAATGTTATATGCATGGCCGTGGAAATCGACGATAATGCGATAGTACAAGATTCGTGCGAAGAAACAACTCGTAGATTTTGTGTAACTTATATATACATATATAGTACGAAATTTTTCGTCGAACTTTACTGCGATATCTTGCGTGCTAATATTTGAGTATATCATTGACTCGTACGTGTATTCGTTCTTCCTCAGAGCATGAGCAATAATTCCTCGAATGAAAAAAGAAAAAAAAATCTCACACAGTCTTTGAAGTATTTTCGAGCCCCTCGTCTCTTTGATTTTCAACTTCACTTTTAAATGCGTGTATGATCGAAACGTTGAAAAAAAATGTCAGCAGGAAGAAAAAAAGAATTGCAAAATTTTTGGAATTTCACCAGATATGTGTTATTGCCGCGTAATGTTTCTCGTTAATTTTTCTGATGAAAGATGTAAGTGTACCAATTTTTTACTTCACTAGGGTCCACCACGCGCGCTCACGCGCGCGAACGGCTTTTTGACAGCGCTGCAGCGCTCCAATCTAGTTTCGATGATCGACTAATCACTGTCACAACTGTCAAACTGACAGTTGGGTCAATCCGTGACACAGTTAGACTGCTCGATTCTTCAATCGACTAAATTTTGAATCTTCGAAACCGTCGCGCGCGAGCGGTTTTCTGGTAGCGCTGCAGCGCTCTCGTCTAATGACACATGCGGCAGTGTTACGAAGCCAAGTTATTCAGAAACAAAATGAAGATTATATTGTATAATAAGTGTTCATTGATCATATTTATTCATTAATGCCGTCCGTATTTTACATGACTTTGTGAATGTAATTTAATTTTTTTCGTATTACAGTATCAACATTATAATAATATAATACATACAGCAGTGATGTTTAAAATGATCTAAAATTAATGTGAAATTTTTTTAGTGACCTGGTTTTAGCGATATAATTCCTTGTACACATAATTTTTGACGACATTTCTGTCGCGGTATGCTCCAAAATACACTTTGAGAGCTTCCCAGGAACGTACACGTGAGAAGGCCACATATAATTGACCGTGATTAAAGACATCTCTCCGAAGATCAACACTAATTTTATGGAATGTTTGTCCTTGTGACTTATTGATAGTCATAACAAAAGCTACCTTTACAGGAAATTGACGACGCTTGAAAGTAAATGGATAATCATTTTCACAATAAAGGGTAATGCGATGTAAGAAAACAATATCTCCACTTTTATCACCCGACAGAATTTCACAACGCAACACTGTATTACCCAATTCCAAAATCAGTAATCTCGTACCGTTGCACAAGCCTTCGTTGATGCTTAAGTTTCTAATGAGCATTATAATACCGTACTTTCTCAGACGAAGCTCGTGAGGCGGCAAATTTGGTGGTGATAACGTATTTAAATATTCAGGCAAGATTTTCTCGTTAATCTGATCATTATCACCACAATTCTCGGTACTGTCAACACTCGTGTAGAGTTTTTCAGTAGTTTCATCAAATAAGTCCATAACCCTCGAATTGATTTGTTCAACATCAACATTTCGAGCAGAGAGAATGGCACATTTCGCTACATCTTTGAATCGTTTCGCTCTTACCAATTGTGCGTAGGTATCTTCTACTATATCCCAATCTGCAGCTGCCACACAACGGTCTGGAATTTCAAGATTATCATCTGGATCGTTAAGAAGTCCATCTCCAACGTTAAGTACAAATTTAGCAAATTCCACTTCGTTGGGGAAAATTCTCATGTTGTCCGTTAACGCATATATTTGGAAAAGTGTCACCATAGTGCACTGTACTTAATTGATAGATTTACTGTTTCGCTTCGCGTGCCTCGTATTTTGACCGGAAGAAGTTGTCTAAAGTCTCCTCCAAGAACAATAATTTTCCCGCCAAAAGGTAGGTTATTGTTCATAATATCTTGTAACGTTCGATCAACGACTTCTAGAGCATAGCGCGGCGCCATTGGTGCCTCGTCCCAAATAAAAAGATCAACGGTTTTCAAATACTTACCCTGTTGGGATTGCACCTTGATGCTTGATGTAGAATCCTCGTACAGCGGTACTGGGAGTCCGAAGGTTTTGTGTACTGTTTTACCCTCAGGAAGCAATGTCGCTGTGATTCCGGTGAAGGCCATAGCACTGACGGACTTTCCTCTACCTCTGACGAGATTCGAGAGAGTGGTGTAAGTGAAAGTCTTACCAGATCCTCCAGGACCATCGATGTAGAAGCAAGTTTTCTCAACATTGTCGTTATCAATCGCACTCAAGACAGCATCAACAAACACCTTTTGAGTATCATTTAGCTGTCCATATTGTCGCATGCCAATTTCGGTCAAATGAGATGGTAACGTATCAGGCTCGTCGTATTCGTTTGAAATTTCTATCTGTTCCATTCCCGGGAATTGAGATAAATTCGAACCTTCATTGATAAGCATACGAGCGATTTGAAAATACGCTTTTCTTTGGGCTTGCTGCATACTCATGCGTCTTGCGTATTCCTCGGAAAACTTGACCTTGAATTGCCCCCAGAGTTCTTCTGGATGAATTGGTTGGCAATGGATCAGAATTCTGACGAACAGTCTGCGAAGGAGACCAGGCATCATCCAAACTGCCGCTTCTTCAATCGCTTTTCGCCACTCATCGTCATCTTCAATCAGCCCTAGTGCCAGACATGTCGTTGTAAACGTCTCGCAGACCTGCCCATCCACGGTCCTCAAATCTTCAAAGCTTTTGGCTCCTTTTACCTTCAACAAAAGCAATCGAAGATGAAACAATTCAATTTGAGCAGGACTTACCGAGTACATTCGTCCAAATGCGTCATGTCTACGTTGTCGTTTTTCCCATCTCGATACGGTTACTCCGTCAACGTTAGATTTTTTGAACACATAATGGGACGGGATATCCGGATACACGAACAATCTTGCAGATTAATCGCGAACGTTCAATGCGAAGTAATCGTTTAGCATACTTACCCGACTCATGGCATTTCTTATTGCGTCGTCGTTCATGTCTGCCGGAATCGCGACGCTCTGCTCATTGGGTAGATGTATGGGTAGCCGTATTACAGGATGGCTTTTCTCTTGCATCTTTTTGTCGCAGATACGCCAAACTGCCTCATTCGGTCTAACGTAGCGGGCTTCCACGTGATCGGTTTCTTCGTCGTGATTAATGACGCGTTCTTCGCCTTCGCCATTTTCTCTATTTGTCACCTGAATAGCCGCTGCATCGTGCCCTTTAAAGATGTACTTATATAGATACTTTGGGTTACGCTTGTTACAATTTCCACGTTGATGTGACAATTGAAAATAAGTGACAACGTTGGGCATTACAGTACGACCCATCGATTGTCTATGACGTGTCCTCCATGACGTTCGTACAAAACTCCATTGTCTCTTCTACGATTATGCGGATATGCATCTGCATCCATCGTAGTTTCATCTTGGAATGGCTTTGGAAAATGCTTGGAGCATTTTCCGTTCACTTCGCACCATGCTCCACAAGGTCCGTGGATCATATTACCCATAATAATCCGATGTAAATCGGGATTCAATTCCGGATCGGGAATCTCAGCAGAGATGCACTTGTCAACCATTTCTGGCGTAGACAATTTGTGCTTCAATATCACCAACAGGTGAATGTGCATCGAACCACGCTTCTGTGACTCGATCGTGTACACGAATGCTCGTGTTTCATCAAAGAAGTTTTGACGAACGATCAAATCAAGTAAATGCTTCTTTTTCATGTCAAAGACACGTGCAGTAAGATCAATATTCAAGTTCAATACAAATTATTTTTATTTAGTATTCAATTCATCATCATTATCATCACCATCACCATCATCATCATCATCATCATCATCATCATCATCATCATCATCATCCATGGTGTCCAGGCAATCGTCTCTATGGTCATTGATGTTTCGGTTGACAGCTTCATGGTTTTTAGTGTCTAGATCGACGACGCTATAGTTTATGAGGTCGAGATCAACGTGTCAATGGTTTTGATGTTCAGTTAGATGCTGTCATAGATTTTCGATCTCCAGGGGGACGTATTCATGGTATTCAGTGTCTAAGTCGACGGCTTCATGGTTATCGGTGTCCGGCGATATTTTTTCATGGTCTTCCGTGACCTCGAAATTTCCCGTGTCATCAAAAACCATTGAGCCGTCAACTTAGATATCGAAAACTATAGAGCGTCGACCTAGATAGCGAAAACTACGGAGACGTTGTCCTGGATCTCGAAAACTATGAAGCCGATGACCTAGAAACCGGAAAACATACAGCTGTCAACCTGTACATCGAAAACCATGGAGCCGTCGACCTGGGCACAAAAAATCTTGAAGACGTCGACCTACAGACTAAAAACCATGGAGTCATCGACCTGGACACTAAAAATCTTGAAGCCGTCGATCTAGAGACCAAAAACTATGGAGCCGTCGACCTGGACACAAAAAATATTGAAGACGTCGACCTAGAGACCAAAAATCATGGAGCCATCGACCTGGACACAAAAAACCGTGGAGCTGTCGACCTGGATACCAAAAATAACTAAAAGAGACCAAAAATCATGGAACCGGCGACCTGGACCCGAAAAACCGTGGAGCTGTCGACCTGGACACAAAAAGTATTGAAGACGTCGACCTAGAAACCAAAAATCATGGAGTCATCGAACTGGACACTAAAAATCTTGAAGCCGTCGACCTAGAGACCAAAAACTATGGAGCCGTCGACCTGGACACAAAAAATATTGAAGACGTCGACCTAGAGACTAAAAATCATGAAGTCGTCGACCTAGAGACCAAAAACCATGGAGCCGTCGACCTGGACACGAAAAACATTGAAGACGTCGACCTAGAGACCAAAAATTATGGAGCGGTCGACCTGGACACAAAGAACCGTGGAGCTGTCGACCTGGACACCAAAAACCGTGAAGCTGTCGACCTGGACACCAAAAATATCGAAGACGTTGACATAAAGACCAAAAATCATGGAGCGGTCGACCTGGACACAAAAAATCTTGAAGACGTCGACCTAGAGACCAAAAATCATGGAGCCGTCGACCTGGACACAAAAAACCATGGAGCCGTCGACCTGGATATTGAAAACCATGGAGGCGTCAATCTGGACATTAAAAACCAAGACGAAGTTGACCTGGACTTCAATAACAGCAGCATCGTCGACCTGGATACTAAGATTTTTAGAAATTGGTGAAAACCACGTAATCCTGAACCCTTCGAGCTTGATTCCATGGATTCTCGTATTATTCATCATTATTTTCTTCTTGTCTCTTCACAACGATTTTTCATATATTATTGTTATTATTATTATTCATAACATAATGTATTTCACTATAATCCAGTGATTAATTCATCGAAATTATAGGATGTAATATATGAGAAATAAAAATCATTTTGCAGTTTTATTCCACTTCAGTTTAGAATTAAAACTTAAAAAATTAAAATTAAAAAAATTAAAAAATTAGAATTAAAATTAAAATTAAAATGGTGAGTTGAAATGTGCTTCACACTCCTAGCTAAAAAAATGGAGCATGTTCGTTCGAAATAAAATCATTTCCGTACATGTGCTACTTTCTTACAAATAAAAAAATATATGTCTAACAGTTAACCGCACGCGTATACACGCAACTGTCAAACTGACAGCGGAACTCGGATAATTCGAAATTCCCGTGTATAAAAGCCAAGCGACCAATCACAGCACGAATAAAGAGGCTTCAAAAATTCGATATTTCGATATATCGACTCCATGAACTTTTTATTAGAGGACTATTAATATCCTAAATTGAAAGTTTTCAATTTTAAAAACGAAAAATAAAAAGTTATTTCCTCAATTCGACCAAACGTAAATTGATTTTCTCAAATATATGTACACCATCATCTCGGACCTATCCTGTTCGTCGTTCGGCTCTCCCGATTTTGCGGTTAGACTCGAGAGCTGCTCGGTGTTATATATCCCGATGAGCCTTGCTAAGCATTTCTCGACGATTCCTTTCAGCACTTTCCTCCATACATGCATATAATATATATCCGAGGACCAAAATGTATATACCGTGCAATATAACTCGAGAGTCGAAGTAGCAAAGTCGAGAGTTGTCAGACATGGGGGGATTGGTGTGGAGCAGTCGGCAAACGCGAACCGGAAATTCGTCGAGTGCTTCGACTATAAGCGCGTCTCGCTATATATATTTCTCTCTGTTTCGCGTTGTCGTGGAGAGTACGAGGAGGGGGTCATAAAGAAAATCCGAAAATTCATCGGTGCAATGGAGGAACACGGAGTTTCCGGCACTCGCGCTTGAATACTTTATCAATGAGTAAAGGACGAGAGAATATTACAAAAAAAAAAAAAAAAATGAAACCCCCAGTTGCTTAAATATACACAAAGCGTTTTGTATGGTACACGCGAGCTTGTATATATTTTAGCATGTTCAGTGACCTTTTTTTTTGTCTATAAATATGTACATTTGTATGTAGATAGCGAAGGATTTATAGAGACGATTTCCTCGAATGATTTGCATTTCCGGGCACGAAACAGAAAATTGCTAACAACTTCTTGTTCCTCCCCCTGACGACGACTGTACGAGCACGTCCCTTCATTTTTTCCCAACCGGGATTTTTTTTTTTCATCGTAACATTGGGGTGCAGGGGAGAGAGAGACATTGGGTAGCTGAGGACAAAAAGGGACTTGCAATTTTCGGCAAGCCGAGAGATGCATAATGTGCGTCACGTAGTCCGTGTACGGTGAAAGATGGCGAAGAAGGGAGCGAGGGAGAGAGAGAGAGAGAGAGAGAGAGAGAGAGAGACATAAAATCGTTACTCCAATACTAAAAATGCAGACGACGAATTTAGGCTGACTCAGAGAAGCTCAGGAATCTTCTCCCGATTCCTCCATTTCCACTTCTCCCTTCTTCCTCTTTTTTTTTTTCGTTTTACTCGCTCATTGTTTCGTTATTCAACACCACTGGAATATTAATTAAGGAAACAACTGTGCAGGCATCGAGAAATCCAAGAGGGGAAACGTTTTTTTCTTCTGTATCGCGACGAATATTATTTTCTAGTGAGACTCTCGAGCACGTTTCGTCAGGTTTCACAATTTAATTTCCTTCTTGCGCTCGAAGGTTTTGTGCCCTTAACTTGTGGATTGTAACACCACAGACGATAGAGATAAAAATATGTTTTTTTTTTTTTTTTCACATACAGGATATTGACGGAAGTCCTTGCTGGTGCGTCAGGTACTCATGCGTCAATGCGCTAGTATATACGCTGCGTTAAAAGATTCTACCGAAGCAGGTATACGTTTCCGAAATTTTCCTCACAAAGCTCGCTCGGTGTTGATGCACCATTCGGGGGGGAATTATCTCGTTTTCCCCGTTTTTACGACTTTTCACCTCTCTTATACTGGCCGGGCTCCTTTCATCTCGATAATTCGACGAAAGAATTGGGGATGTATATATATATATTTCCGTGATGTTTATTCTACATTTTCCAGCGACGACGATATTTGAACAGCGTGGGGACAGGGGGATAATCTTTGAAAAATATTGATCACGATGTTTAAACGGAGATTTGAAAAATATTTTGTCAACAAAATTTCCTCGCTAAAATCAATTTTGATTTATAAAATAAATAGTCCTTTGTAAAATAGTTTTTGTTTTTCGTGAAATTCATGATCATCTGTAAAAATTCGATGTTTCATCATCGTAACGATAATTTTTCGTTTCTGAGATGAATTCTCGATCAAAGCTCGTACCATGATACACGGAAGCGTGATAAACCGATTGATCGCTCAGGGAAAAGATAGAGAGAGAGAGAGAGAGAGAGAGGCAGGTGCTCTCTTATTGCTATACGAAGAGCGCGCGATCGTATATAGCGAGAGAAACGACAGCTGCGTATATATCCGCGTGTGATGTTCCTCTGTGGCAACACGAAATAAAACGAGAAAAGAGGTTTTAACCCGCCTGCTACATGGGCCTCTGTGCTCCAGCTCCTGCTGCTGCAGTGCTCGAGGTCTTGCAGAGGTCTCTCCCGGACCTCTCTCTCTCTCTCACTCTCTCTCTCTCTCTCTCTCTCTCTCTCTCTCTCTCTCTCTCTCTCTCTCTCTCTCTCTCTCGCCCTTCGTTCTTCCTTGCACGATATCCTATCGCCTAATCCTCACGGGGCCCCGAGGCCCCACGATCTCAAGACGAACGCGCACGAATAACTGAAAGTCGTTGGGGCCCAACGAAACGCGAGCGCGGTCGCACGTTTATAGGGGAGAGTGGGGCAAGATGGGACACTTTTTCTTTCAGCTATACTGCTCTCCCCACTAGTCAATTCGGTAGTGAATTTAAAAAATGTTCTATAAATTGTGGATTAAATTACCGTTTTAAACGATTGATTGCACCCGTATATATGTCATTGGGATTGGAAATTAAAAAGGAATTACAGCGATGAATTCGTAAAGAAAAATCGACCTATTCGTCCCAATCTCCGACCAACTTTCAATTTAACATTATGCTGGATCTAGCACATAATGATGATTTATTGACGACTAATTATGCGTTCTCGAAGAAAATCTACAGGCGGATCATGTTCTCGAAACTTTTATATACAAATATATATATATATATATATATTCATGCACAGGATGAACGCCTGTAGTGTACATTGAATATTCATTTCATTCGTTCCTCTCCTTTTGTCGTTCTCATTTCGTGAAAAGTGAGCCTTATACAAACGCCATCCCGCACACTAGGTACATGTATATATATATATATATATATCTAATGTCCATGTACCTAACCTTTTTCCATTCGAATACGTATGCAGGTATTGGAGCCACTTATAAATCACGGGAGGGGGGGTCTTCGTTGGGAAAAATTTACCCCAATAGTTTTCTGAACAAGTTTGTACATGAATATATATTATATATATATTTAGGTACCTGGGAAAACCTGACGATCATTGTCGAGAGGCACCTGTGCGAGAGAGGAACTCTACGCGACGGTATAATGTTACTTTTGTCCCTAATACACCGTGAAGCTGGTTTATATGGCTATAATAACCCTTTTGCTCTTCGCGTTCCTCGGAACTTCCGGGAATCACTTGTATACCACTATATCTACCTGTGTATATAGATCGTATACTTCATCTTCGAAGGTTTTCACCGAACAATACGAGATTTGATTGATTTTTTCGAGGATCAATCGTACAGGGCAAAATAAAAATCAATCATTAACGTCAAACGCATTAGGATTCTAGGTGAGACCACTTGATCGAGTTTGATTGAGAAAAATATCGATCCAAATCGTACTTCAACTTCACCAGCGTCTTCTTGGAAGTTGTTTTTTTTCGTACAAAAAAGAGACGAAAAAAATGTCTCTTACGTCGGTTATTCCTTATCGTCCATGAATCATTCGAATCAACAGAAAGTTTAGGCCAAAAAATTCTTTCAACACTCGAAAATGGGAGAAAAAAATGTATTTCAAAATAAGTTAGGGTGAAATTCAGTCAAACAAATCTCACATAAAATCGTTCCACAATATTTTTGGGCCATTTTTTTTGTATAACAATTTGTTGTCACTATTTAAGAATTTTTTTTTTTTCACCAGTCAATGAATTTAGTATCTCAATGCCTAAATTCCTCCCCATTGTATGGGGATGCATCCCTCGAGAAATTCGTAATACCCGACATAAACTGTTTCGTTTAGAAAATAAAAAAGGGCTGTCACCTTTGACGTGCGAGAAGAATAAAAATTTCTTGTGCAAACACCTATAATATAATATCGTCTTGGCGCGGGGATTATACGATGGGATTATTAATGACTCAAAGAGAGACGAGAGGCATGAGTTGATCCAGATCGATTGCAAAACGTTTCAAGTTCTTCCTCTTCCTCTTCTTCTTTTCTTTTTCTTATTCTTCTACGGTGGCACATGCATGTATAAACGTGTACTTCTTTTATACAATGTATACTTTTGAATAAAAATGCCCAAGAAGCAGCGGGGCGCGTTTTCTTCGCACGATCAATCATGACTATTGTCGCACGCGCGTGCAACAGTTCTCGAAGGGATTCGAGGGGAAAATTATATCTATATATATATATATATATATATCGCCATCGCACGTAACATTATATATAGCTATACGAATCTGCTAAATTGCGATTCACCGAAGCTTTCGGTGAAGTTGAATTATCGGTCGAGCAAAATATCAAAGAATACGGGCCCCATCCGGGTCAACTTTATGAAAGAGGGGGGGGGGGGGATAATTTGAAACGAAGGATTTTCCGTGTCCTCGTACCCTCCACCTGGAGAAATATGCACTCTCGTGTGCGATTCTTATATTCGACGGGAGCGTTTGTCTTCACGCTTTTTTGCCTCTACCTAGGAAATGCTCGACCCGACCTTTTGACTTTTTTTCTTTCATTCATTCATTCATTCATTTCTCCATATATATATATATATATATATGTGTGTGTGTGTGACAGCAGTTTGTTACGCGATCCAGTTTTTAGCTGGCACACTTTCACGCTTCACCCTCGCGTCTTTCGTTTTTCACTCCAATGGGAAAGTTTATTTGAGGAGACGAGAATAATGAAAGTGAAGAAAAAAACCGTAAAATAGGAATAAGGGAGAGGGAGAAAGGAAGAGCCAAAGATCCTTTTTTTTCACATCATATATGACACACAATCGACAGGTGAGAAAATAGCAAAGTCATCCGAGGCTCATTTGAATTATTCACGAATATTTCTATTTCGAATTGAAAATAAAAAAAAAGAGAAAGAAACAGCTCTCAATCGTGCATCTGTCGGAGAGGTTATCGATCAGGTCAATTTGCTTGATGTTACGCCGATTCTGGAGTCCTATCAAGCTCGACGAGAGTGTCCTGCAAGATTTGAGTATTTTGATTCTATACGGTATTGCGGTTGAACATGTTTCACGCGAGGATACCGAGAGGAAAATAAGAAAAAAAAAACGATGCAACTCTCAAGCTGTTGGGTCTCGAATAAAATAAGAATAAAGCGGATGGCAAATGATGTCCGGGGACTTCGTTAACTCTATCTCTCGGTCTCTCCTCTCAACGCCCTCCGCTGTTCTACCCTTTTACTTCTCTCCGCGAGGCTCGCGCGCCCACTCGACGATGATTCTCGCAAGTGCGCTCCGCATATATAAAAGTGCGGCACTTTATTCGAGCTTGCCGTATAATCGTTATCTCGTCTCGACGATGCGGGCACCACACCTGTCCATCTTTATGTCTCGACGACGAGTCTCAGTTTGAAAAAGTTGAAAGGAAAAAAAAAGAACAAAAAGGAACTATCAGTTTCTCGATTGGATCCGAGCATGATAGACACCTTTTTTTTTCTTCTAATTAACCACTTTTTTCTGTTCGAAACGGGACATAACGAGATCGTATTTGAGAGAAAAAAAAGGCACTAAAGTGGTCGGAAATCTGGATATAAATTGCGTGGAAGTTTGACATAAATTATATGCGGGCAAAGAAAAAAGCGAAAAATCAAACGGTTCAGCGAGATATTTTTTATCGTGAAAGATAAAAATATTCGATTTTTAATATTTCTTTTGGTCCATCAAATGCATCTCCTCCTATATTGTTTGTTTTTTTTTAAATTTGAATCCGAATATTTATCGACATAATTGTTCAAGACTTTTTGACAAACGATCGTTCGGAGTTTTATATAGGATTTTTCTTTCAGCGAGTTAAATAAGAGCGTAGAGATGGCTCGTTAAATAGAATACGAGGGGATTGAAATTAAAAAAAAAAAAAAAGCGATTCCTGGTATATAAATCATATTTGTGTGTACGCATATCCAGGTCGTCAACCTCCGTCGAAAAACTCGAAGCTTCGTGTACGTTGGACAAATACTATAAAAATCATCGTGTCATAGCTCCTTTAATTTGAATAAGAGCACGAGACGTGTTACATTACGAAGAGCAACGTGATTACTCCCGTAGAATACGTTATTTTATCTTGATCGCAGCATAGCAGCCAATATCTTTGAACGCTTAAAATTCTCTTTCGTTTAATGGACTGAAACGATACAGTTATATATTTAGAACCGATCCGAACATGAGCTTCTTGATTCAGCAGGCTCGTTTAATTCGTCACATCGAGTAAAAGTAAGAAGAAGAAAACAAAAAATGTCAACGATTCCATGCATGAGCCTCAAAAGTGATCAAGATCGTTTTATGGTTTCTCATATCTGAGCGTGGAAATCGCTTGGTTCGCTCCTTATGAGGACGAGATATTGATTGGACAAGTTTTCGTTGAGGAAAAAAAAAATCGTTAAAGCACCAAATTAATTACCTCGTTAGCAAAAACCGGGGTGGCTGCGACTTGTTATAAGCGAAAGAAAAAAAAAAAAAGAAAATTAAATACGAGTCTGCGGGATACACGCGCGGGTCAATGGTGTAATATAATACGATGGAGGTCATATTTTTATTAAACATCGCGATGAGGAGTTGGGGCTCATTGGTATTCGAGGGGCGGTGAATATTGTGGGAAAGTTCGCTTCGTTACGATTCGTATTGGTTTCATCGAAACGAGCCTCGCAATTGCCTTTATAGAATATTCTACGATTGAGATCTCAATTTTATCAGCTGGTATGCGAATTTACGATTGACATTATGTGGACGCATTGTCTGACCGATCGCGTAAGCTGCTGGAAAAAAAAATTTGAGGAGCATCCTACATCGAGAAATCTTGAAATAACGCTCTACTCGATATACGGTACCGCCGCGCAACGGTAGCGTCCTGGAACTAAAGTCTGCCTCTCGTGGCCAGCATTGCCATCTAGCGGATCAGGGAAAGTGTTCGTAAAGCTTATCGGAGCAGTCGTCGGTGTTTTTGCTTTCTCCGTGTGTCAACGTTATCGACAGTAAGCAAGCTAGAGATTTCTCAGTTTTTTTTAAAACTGGCTGTGCCCTTCTCTGATAACTTGAATCGACAATGGGGATTACTGTTTTTAGTATGTCTTGAATTTATCATTGGTCGATAATGTTAGCGAGCTTATTATGCATCCGGAAATGATTCCTCGGAAGCAAAAAATTAATTAAATGGGTTCCCACGTTCTACTCACTTTTTGTCTCATCCTCACTTCTCTATTTATGTGACGTGCATTGACGTAACGATACACACACACACACACACACATTTTCCACCAGATAGACTTTAACGTCAATTTTCTCATTCGTTCATCGCAACGAACCACCATGAATAGGAGCATTGTACGACCGAGACGCGTCTCATTGTCACCTTTTTTTTATTCCATTCAAACATGATTGAAAATTTGTCACCAACTCAAAAGTTCGTACAAACAGCTCTCGACCTCGAATAGAAAATGGCTCTTTTCAGCAAAACGAGAGAAAGATAAGTTGCAATCTCTTCGTTGCGATTTTAAGGGGGTGTGTTATGTGTGTGTGTATGGAAAACGTGTGCGAGAGTCATTCGTTTTTGCACGTGCGGCAACGTGACTCACCGTTTTGAGATTAATCGCAACGATGAGACCGTACGATGATCATGGCGGGGGGGCTCTTCCACGACTATTCTCCAATGATACGATTAATCTAATGGCTTATCTCGGATCATTCATCCGACAATATATTCTCGTCATCTAAATTGACTGAACCGATTGGCCCTTATGGTTGAATCGAGATTAAATAATTACATTTTTTTTTTTTTTTTTAGAAAAATGATTGGAAAATATCATCGTACGATGTTATCACGAAAGAAACGTGATATCAGTTTACGAAACGTCGTGCGTATCGATCGAGATGACAAAGGAGTTTGCAGGTACACTACATTGTTCGGAAATGGAATAGAGCCTAGCCAGGATGAATCACAGAAGCTATTGCCTGTTTCTATTGCCACTATATGGCTACAAAGTATATCTATCTCCCCAAAGGCGAAACCTAAATCCTTCGTATGAAATGATGATAAGGGGGGGGGGTTGTAGTGAATATACCTTGGGTGGGGAAACGCGTGCATTCGTCGTGAAAGAGTGGGATCTATCAGCTGACTGACAGAAGGGGGAACAACCGTGTCGCGGTGAACAACGAAAAATTCTCCATCTCTCGCTTCTCTATATCTCTATCTCGCACGCGTTCATATATACTCGTTCTCTCGCGCATGCATGCTCTCCCGCGTTAGTATCTCACGAGTTCTCAGTCGCGGCTGTCATCCGCAATTATCACGAGGCGCGAAAAATTTTTTCATTTTTTTTTTTTATCAATATCAAAGCGTGAAAACAAAAAGAAATATTATTCCCTGAGAAATTCATCGAAGCAATATTTTCTCGTTTTTCATCCGTAAAATACTTCCGTAGACTTGAATTTAAGTGCAGTGTGCGAGATAATTAGGTAAACGAGTGTGGCTTGGAATACATTGCTCTCGGTGATTTCGTGTTGATGAACGAGAGTAAAGCGAGATACGTAAATTAATAAATCGTCAATGAGCGTATCCGAATGAAAGAGAAGAGACAATGAGCGTGGTACGTACACAATTATTATATACATATGATTCATTACAGTACTCCTATAACGCTTTACTATGCGGTGTAATCATTCTCGTTGTCAAAAGTGCACCACACACGTTCTCCTTATCTTTTCTCGTTTTTACGATTGAAGTCTCTCGCTCTCGCGAAAACGCGATATACTCGTGAGATTGACATCGCGGCCTCGGCGCTTCAAACTTTGATTGTGGATAATTCTCGTAAACCGGAAACGACGTATTTCTTACAAGTATATTGCGTAACGCAGGGGGGGTTGAGAGAGAGAGAGAGGGGAAGAAATTCTCGTTTTCGGTTAAAATTACGCGCGATTCGAGTCTCCATTCCTCGATCACCGGTCAGCGGATCGCACAGAGTAGCTCGAAAGCGGATGAAGGGGCGGAAGAGGAAGAAGAACCGGAAGTTTAGCACCGCGGGAGGGATGTCGTAGTACGAAACACACACGTTGCGCGTGCTTCGAATGTTTTCGTTCCGAATTCTATGCGAAAACCTTGATGACAATCTTTGCTTTCATTTTTTTTTTTTCTTTCAATTCTGATAGTCGTCATTCTTTGGAACGGCAAATACGTTTGAAATTGGGATTTTCGTGCTAAAAAAAAATATCTTTATCCAAAGAGCGTGCGCGTAAAGCCGCGAGAAAAATTCTCTTCTGTTTTAACGAGAAACCGAGGACACAATCTACCGACCCGACTACACTGAGTTCCCACTCGTCTTCTCTATAATAATTCCTCGTGTGTTTCCTCTCTCATACTCTACGGTCTCGTTGTCGTCGTCGTCGTCGTCGACGTCGTCGGTCGCTGCACTTCTCATTATAATTCCTCGTCTTCTTTCCCGTCCAAGTCATACACGCGCGCACACGTTTCGTTGAAATTCAACTGTGCGTCTCGGTGCTGTCTTTCGCGCTCTCAAAAGATAAATAAACTTTCGCTCTTTTCTCATCGCTCAACGAGAGATCTTCTCCAGCATATCTCGCGATGGATGCTTTATTCCCCAAGACGAATGATCGTCGCGGGGGATTCAACGACGCAAAGAAATTTTTGCTTTCTCGTGGAGCAAGATTTGAGTCACGTGACGGAAAGAAAAAATCCCCCGAGACATTTATATGGTAACACACACACACACACACACACACACACACACACACACGTGTGTGCGATAAGTCATGAAAAGAATTCGACAAAAATCGACGTAACGGTCCGATTTTAAAAAAAAGATTCAATTTTTCAAAAGATCTTTCGGTTATTTCGCATTTTGCGGTCTCAATGAAGAAGAAAAAATCAATTTCAATGAAATGACTTTGTCGCAATGGAAAAATGAAGAGGCGCAGCAGCGTGAAATTTCAATTTCCACTTTTTTCGAATTTTTTTTTTTTTCATCTTTCGAAATTGAGAGTCGCGAGAGATTCTGTTTTCCTTTATGGATTACTTTATGTTTTTTTTTTTTGTATACAGTTCCGAAATCGAGAGTCACGAGAAATTGTAAAAACTTTTATTTTTCTTTTTTCTAAAGGCTATATATCGTTATAGTAGGAAAAAAAATCGATGTGTAATACGGTACGTGATTTTTATATTGTTAGCATGCTCGTTACAGGTTGCGGCTATCCGTAGACGGATTCTTATCACGCGACCAAGGAAACCGCGCAGTAGCACTGCACCGTGTATGCTTTTTTTTTTGTTATTGCTGCTGACGCGTTCGCTGAATCCGCAAAAAAAAAAAAAAAACCATCAATACTTTGTATTAATTTGTTACCGTTAAAACCTTTTGTTTGTTTGTTTGTTTGACGATTTGCTGCAGATGGACGCCCCCTTTCCCAGTCTTGAGCGTTCTATATTGTCTCATTTTTGTTTGAAGCAATTCACCACGAAGTTAGCTATATTATTTTGCTCACTGCGGTTGACTAAATTATTGGCTTATATATCGCATGAAATCCGTTTTAATGACATCAAAGTCCCTGGAGAAGCAGTTTTAGGACAATTTGAAAATTAAATTCGATTCAATCAAGATCGATCGAATTCGAATAAACTTTATCCGGATTGGATAAATCTATTTTCGTTTTCTCCCTCTGACCGCGTTATTGAAATAGTAAATTCTCCGAATAGCTTGAATATCGAAATTTTCCTGCAACTTTTATAAATTTTTTTTTCCCCCATTATATTATGGTCGAGAGAATTCCGTATCGATATTCGTAAAAGTGAGAAAAATCGTTTTCTCCTTTCTCCAACGGTTCGTGAAATTGGATTATCCGCGCACCTACAGTTATAATATCGGTATTTTTAATTTCCGTCTTGTTTTTCAATTTTTCATGCGAAAAAAAAATGTACCTGTCATCGGTAGCGGCAGATTGCTCGAAGGACCTCAAAGTAATTTGATTAATTACCCAGTTTCATCGTACTCGGTAACAGAGGCAAGAGGCGCGTAATCAGAGTGCTGCCCTATATCTGCCATGGCCAATTAACAACTGGGTCATACGCTCGTTCGCAGAATTGGGAAAGGGCGCGATATGGAAATGTATATACGGGGCGATTCACGCCGACCCCGCTGAACAATTTTTCGAATTAAATCTGAGATTTCTTCAAAGCTTCAAGATTATTGAGAGTCATTCACACAAAAACATGGATCATCGAAAATTGAAGAAAAAACTTATAGCTTCGTTTTTTTTTTCTCTGCAAAATGATCCGTTTTCGAAATATCGAACTGAAAATCATAGAAAAGTATATGTTATTCAAATTTTCAGCCTTTTTTTTGGTGGCTCTTGAAAAATCTTAATATTCGTAGAGAACCTTGACCCGTTGATCAACTACCGGCAAATGGGGAAAAAAAATTGGGTGTCTGGAGTTAGCGTGACATGGGCCCCGTATACACAGGCAGAAAGCTCAGAGTCCACGAGCGAGAGTTTCAAATAATGCAAGTTCAGGCATCGAAGAAGTTTTGCGTTTGTTAAAATCGATCCTACTTCGTTCAGCGTCGACTCTTCATGTACGTATCGTACATATATCTTTATAAATGATTCCGGTATATCTGACTCTAATACGTTTGCCCGATAATATCGTTTTCTCCGTGAGGGGTTTACGATTTTCCATATATCTGTGGTGTGTGTGCGTGTGTGTGTGTGTGTGTTTGCCTTTGCCTCAATCGATTTGTCGCAATGCCGCGTGCTCTACCGCGAGCTCTAGATCTCGTAATAGATTCAAGTCAAACCTTCCAGAATGCGATATCTTTAATTAGCAAATTTTAGCCAATTTAATTACTTTTGCCAACAGCTGTACAGTGTTATTCTGTAAAATAATAATCTCCAGCTCATCTTTTCGTACGCAAAGTTCTAGTTAATTTTTGTTAAATAAAATCTGACACTAAAAATCATTGTCCAAAGTATACATGGGGGATGTAACAACAAACCGAGAGGTCATAGACGTTCGTATTTGGAATTTGTCTGAAACTTTTTTTCTTGTATTAAACACATCCCTAGGAAGATTTCGCGATCTTCATCTTCATTCCGTCAGGACAGGCCATTGACGTTTTTCATAAAATGACATTCAGGACCAATTTTCGAGCAGAAGGACTGAGAATTCGTAAAAAAAAACTCAAAGAACAAAAACTGCTAGTTTTTTTCACCTACTTTCGAAAAAAAAAAAAAATAAATAAAAATGCGGTAATATCGCAGAATCATGTGGAAAGAAAATAATCACTTTATTTTCGCTTACTAAAAATACGCAATTTTTTATTTTAAAAACTCAAACATATAACGATTTCTCGAATATAATTACGCAACTTTTGAGCCTAATCTGAACGTGGTCCTCGCCAATCTTCGATTTTATTGCATGATTTTCGTTCTGGTTTATTGATTTTTCATTCATTATTTTCGTATAATTTAGCTGGAAACAAATAAAAAAAGAGAGAATTCATTAAGTTTGAACAACAGTTTTGTTCACAATCAGTACAATGAGGAAAGTCGATCGCGTTTGGAAAAATATGACCATCGAAGTTTTTTTTTAAATTTGTTTCCTGCTAAATTATACGAAAAAAAAATAACGAAAAATCAATATCCCTGAACGAAAATTATGAAATAAAAATCGAAGATCGGCTCGGACCACGTTTTCAGATTAGGCTCAAAAATTGCGCAATTATTTGAGAAATCGTTATATGTTTGAGTTTTTAAAATAAAAAAATGTGTATTTTTAGTAAGCGAAAATAAAGTGGTTATTTTCTTTCCACATGATTCTGCGATATTACCTTTTTTTTTTTTTTTTCGAAAGTAGGTAAAAAAAACTAGCAGTTTTTGTTCTTTGAGTTTTTTACGAATTCTCATTCCTTCTGCTCGAAAATTTGCCTTGAATATGATTTTTTTGAGAAAATCTTTGATGACCTGTCCTGACTGAATGAAGATGAAGATCGCGAAATCCTCGCAGGGATGTGTTTAATACATAAAATTCCGCAAAAAAAAAAAAAAATATTATCAACAAATTTCAAATACCACCGTCTATGACCTCTCGTTTTTTTTTGTGAAATACCTCATATAAATTTTTATGGGAAGCCCTCGAAATACTTAAAAAAAAAAAACAATTACAGTCAGACCTCGGGCACTAACTGAGTTCGAGCACAGGAGCCTCGGGCACTGACCACCGAAAGACCTAACCTTCTTACTAACCAATGATAATAAAGCATCAGGCCCGTATAATACGTATACAGGTTACCCTCCACTTGTTGAAATTATAATTTTTTTTGTTTATGGCGCGTTTTTTGTTCATTGTAGCGGCACTGTGGATTCTGCAGTGCCCACTGATATATATATATTAACTGGATGGACGATAGGGCTTCGGATGTGGTCCCCAATTGAACCGCGAAGCGACACCATTTTTGCAGACAAATATAGACAAAAGGCACGCGGGAATTCAATTCATCCCGTCAGCTGCGAGCATTTCGAAGTGATTTCGGAGCAGTTTTCCATGAGGTTAATCACTTTGTCTGACAGATTCACATGTTTTTGTCCGAAAAGATGGCCCGCAGCTGGTCTTCTAAGTGGCACTCGCTAGTATAGCTATCCTCCATCCAGTTAATATATATCGAGGGCTTAGGACCAGAAAGGCGTAACCCACAAAAAACGGACTATACTGCCATAAGGGCGTATCCCCAACTTTAACACGGAAGTTCCATAAGAGCAAAATTAATCAGCCTACAGCCAGAAGGGCGTAAGTCCACACTACAATACTGCCAGAAAGGCGTAAGCCACGAAAAATAAAAAAAAGTGGCTTACGCCCGTCTGGCAGATCATTCATCATTTTTTTCCGGATTTAAATCGCCTGATTACAGCCAGACGGGTGTAACCCTCTTTTTTTTTTATTTTTCGTGGCTTACGCCTTTCCGGCGGATAACTGGTCAGTTTTTTCCGAATTTCGATCGTCTACTTGCTGCCAGAAGGGCGTTACCCCAAAAAAATTGAAAACGTGATGTGTGTGTAAAATTTTGAAAATGTTGAATAGATTTGAAAATTTTGGAAAATTTAAAAAATTTGAAAATATTGAAAAATTTGAAAAATTTGAAATTAAAAAAAAAAATTTTTTATTTTGAAAAATTTGAAAATTTCGACTATTATGCGACAACGACTAAATATGCGCATGCAACCATTTTGCAAATGATATATTTCGTTTTTGTTTATATTTCGCATTAAAAAATATTAGCAAATAGCAAATAGTTTCCTGACCAGCAACTGCAGAGTTTTTCTGACCAGCAACTCGTCAGTCTGCCAAGACTGGCACTGAACAGATTTGCGTTACACACCTAGTCTGGAACTCGACAGTTTACTGGCCATCAACTGGCCAGAAAGATGGAAAACTGGCCAGCATCTTACACACATCACGTTTTCAATTTTTTTGGGGTAACGCCCTTCTGGCAGTAAATAGACGATCGAAATTCGGAAAAAACTTACCGGTTATCCGCCAGAAAGGCGTAAGCCACGAAAAATAAAAAAAAGAGGATTACGCCCGTCTGGCTGTAATCAGGCGATTTAAATCCGGAAAAAAATTATCAATGATCTGCCAGACGGGCGTAAGCCACTTTTTTTTTTCTCTGCGGGTTACGCCTTTCTGGCAGTATCGTAGTGGGCTTACGCCCTTCTGGCTGTAGGCTGATTAATGTTGTTCTTATGGAACTTCCGTGTTAAAGTTGGGGATACGCCCTTATGGCAGTAAGGTAATGAAAAGTCGAAAAACAGTGGGTTACGCCCTTTTGGTCCTAAGCCCTCGATATATCAGTGGCAGTGCCCGGGGTTAGTCAGTGCCCGAGTGGTATAAGTACCCGAGATTTGACTGGTACAATTTTCACGCAAATTTTTTCGTTTTCGTGATATTTCTCACGTAGTACGAGGGAAAGAAAATTTTATTCGACATCGCGTACAGCGTTCTCGATTACTCGGTCGTGCTGTATTGAAAATCGATAGGTCGATCGGAAATTCGATCGGCAATGGGGGAAAACCCGCCTTGTCCGTCTCGCACTTTCCCGTTTCTTTCTCGTCTGTACTTCTCGCGTAAATTCTTGCGGCTAGCCACATTGAGACCCCTCTGATATGTGCGTACGTATATACACGCATACCTGCATATATATATATATATATATATACATATAGCGGCAAACGCAGCTTGAGAATTGCACGTTACGCACGAGAAAATATCTCGGTACGTTTTACTCCAAGCTACACGGCGATACACACGGTATTATATTTTCATAGAATAAAAAAAGTTTGATGCTAATACGAGATTTACGGTATGGTGCGTGCAAGTGTGTGCTCGTTGCGCACTCACGATAACCCCGCGAACGAATTTCCTACGAATGCGCCTCAGCGCTAATTATAATGATCGCGTGCGCTGTCGATCATCACCGAGACGCGCGCGTATACTACCTCGATTCGTCAATGATAATGATAGTAATCGTAACCGCAATAATGAAAATTAATTTACGCACACAGACACAAGTGCAAATATGAATTACTCGGCGGGGGGGGGGGGGGGGGGGAGAAAAGAAAAAATGTTCCACATGTCCTATGACCGCGCTCGCGCACTGATTATATCTCGCTCCTCCGGGCAATTTGATCCAACAACGGATAAATTATAATTGCAATTCCAGATAAATAATCTTTTATGAAATTTGAATATAATCGCGAGCACAATTATTATTAAAAAGTTGGCGAGAATTTTTTTTTTTTCCCCTATTTAATTCATCATGTAGAAGAGTTTTATGAACCCGAGCGAAGATAAATTTCAGACGGAGATTCTATTAATTTTTTCAGAAACTTTTTTTTTTTAATTTCAATGACTTGTATTCGCAATTTTATAATTACTAACTGTAGCTAAATTCCAGGGCAATTAACTTCATTAATGGTCGAGAAATCGTCGGAAATTTTAGTGGCAGCTGGATACTCAAATCCACGATAGAAATAAAATTTTAACTTTTATTTTTTCGGACAAATATCTGAAAGTCTTTGCAATGTATATACAACGATTGAGCTGACCCGTTCCGGAAGAATCTGGGTCTGCTACATGAATACCGAGATATAATTCGTGTCCTAGTCCTTGACTCGGAGAGACTTTTTTTTCATCTTTTATATATGCTAAGTATACTTGTATCTGTATATCGGTCTTTTTGTTTGTTTGTTTGTTGCTGTTTGAATTTTAATGCGAAAGAGTGCTCGTGATTCGTCCGAGTGTAAGTGCACGTGGCCGTATCATGAACGTATACACGCAATCTGGAAAAAAGGAGGTTCGAGTCGAGAGAAGAGGGTTTCGCCTCTTGCTCTTTCGCCTAACGTGTTCGTCCGGGATATGACGATATCTCCCCTGCCTTGGGTCACTGGCGTAGGCAACCGCGAAATCATATACTTTGATGCTTACTCAAGCATGCACATTAAAAAAAAAATTAAATTAAAAAAAAATTATTTATAATTGTTTTAGATTCATACTTGCATCACACGGCTACAATTTATACGCTCTGCGATATCTTAAAATAAATCAGAACGAAGAGTATTAATAATTGATCGAATCAATTTTTGCTAGTGGCACAGAAATATTTTTCATCGAAGCTCGGATGTGCTCTCACTTCGTAAAGCTTTATCGGTTTACTTGTGTTTAAAATTTATAAAAAATCAAGCGACTTCGAACATGAATTTCCACTTTCACTTTGGATAGCAGAAGTTTTCATCATCCGTAAATTCGACAGAACTATTGTTTCATCGAAATGCGAAATCATTTTCTGGCTTTGTCAACTCTTTGTTTTGGCTCTATCAGTGATTAGTGTTACAAAATTCCCTTAATTAGTAATCCATTAAAGTAATAACCCTTCATCGATCCTCATCAACCATAGCGGTCGCGTTCGTACGTTTCGATATACATACCTCGCGGTTTTTCATGAAAAGACAAAAGAATCCGAAAAAAAAAACAGAGCAAAGATAGTCGAAGCTTTTCGATTGAAATTCAATGGAACTCTGTATAGCCCAACCGCAGGAATATCAGAGCCTCTATTTTTTTTTGCACTCTTCAAACATGACAGTCTAGCCTATTCCGGCAGCGTTGCAAAAGTATCGCGAGCGAGAGTACACATAACGAAAAGTGGGCGTCTGTCGCATACAAAAAGCATCGCTCCGGGTGAATTCCTCTTTCACGAGAATTGCGAATGTACAAAAGAAGTCTATATGTCGCGTTCGATCGGGTTTCTCTCTCGACGAGAGGAAATATGTACACAATAAAAAAAAAAGTTCGAACTTCGGAGCATTCGGTTAATAAAAATGTATGAGCTTTCATGATGTGACATGCACCACTCTGATGAATTGAGCCCGCAGAATCAGAGCTATTTAGTATTTAGTTTCACATTCATATACATAGAAATTCACAAAGAGGAGGCAATTAGGGGAATTTTTATGAAACAAAGTGGGACTTTGTTGCAGAGTAGCTCTCTCTCTCTCTCTGGCGAGCGATCCCTTCATACAACCAGCCAGGTTACTGCTCCGGGCCATTCGCTCCAACATATTTGCAATGCGAAGAAATCGTCAAATTTTTTCGCTTTTCTTGCGTTTTAGCATTGAATCCTTGGAGCTTTTGGCATACTCATATGGAAAAGAAGTATATTACAAGATATATACGAGATATATAAGAGATATCGAACTTATTGCCGCTATATATTGAGATATATTTTTTATATATCTGAAGTATACTTTTTTTTTTCATGGGGGTAAGCTCGCTTCAATTGCTATTTTTTTACCCTTTCTTTACCCAAATAAATTTGCGCGATTTCACATTCATAGAGAGACATGGAGAGACATGAAAGGTAAAGGGCGTGACCAAAAGCACTTTAATCGTGAAATATTGGGGTCCCTTTTCTCGTTAAGCAGTCGAACTACGTGTACACGCGTATACGTATAGTATAGGTATATGCTCAATTAATTGAGCATATATTTGGCGAGTTTGCTGCGATGGAACGGGGACAGGGACGAGGCGGTTTGATCATGGCGCGAGGAAAAATACTCACCATATTTAGCATCAACCGTAAAAAGCGCGTTGGCATTGCCCGAGAGATAATAAACCGCGTCCCTCTCTCTTGTGTGGGGCATGTAACGATCATATACATGTATACATGCATGTAATCGTATATAGTCATAGACACGGTGAGCGAGGGGAGCGTGTAATATATACCGCACAATATACACATATAAAAACATGCACAATGTTGATGGCGCAACGTCGGGAGAGCATTGAGTTTAGGCTTATGCGGCCTCGATACGCCCTTTTCATTTTCAGGCATCGATGTAGTTATATACATGCATCGAAACGTGGACATAACGTTACGTGTGCTGCGACATTTATGGCTATGCATGCTAACCCCTCCTCGCGCGATAATGCACTCCAACGAACCGTGAAAAATACTTTCGACGAATTGATCGTAAAAAAAAAAAAAAAATTACGAATCGTTGTTGAGAGGAAAAAATATTCTATCGTTTTATCTTCGTGGAAAAGGATGACCTGGCATATCAAAGGGCCGTGATATATACTGGCGAAACTTGGCAAGTGTCGGGAGGAACCGCACTTGCAATGGGATGTCAATTGATTTGCTGGAATTGAAGCACAAAAAGGCTTTAATAGGCGTCGATTATATCCTCGCCCACGATTTCCGACGATTATTCAATCTCTCCCTTCTCCCGTATGTATATAACTTGTACTTTTGCCATTCCTTGTATGAATGTATCTAATATGCGTGCAGAATCCTCTCGGACGAGAGCGCATACATCGCGGAGGTGTAAAAAAATTTCGCTGCATCGTACGCCTATTCGACTTGACGTATATTGTATGCGTGCTGTATTTAAAGGCGTAATGCAATGTCACTCATGCGGTTTATTAATAAACCACGAGAGTGCAAGTATTATATAGCATCTGGTTGGCTCGAGGTGACCAGCAGCAGCACGAGAGATGCACCTCGCGATCTCGTTCGTGCCACCGCACCGGTCACCCGTAAGAAAAACCATGGGCATTCTCGCGTTCGTCATACACGTTATCTCGGCCTCTCTTTCGGTTCATAAAACAGCACAACCATGAATCTCTATGCACATGGGTCGAGTGCGAAAGGTCGATGAATTTCTAGGTTAGTTCGTTAACCGATGGTCGATTGTGACGTCAAAGATGGTATGAAAAGTCAATCGTATCCCTTTTACCCCCTTTATATCGATCGATTGAAAAAAAAAAACAGAAATTGTTTTGTTCAAAATTCAGTTCGATCAATCGAGGGTGATTTGCATTTTTAATATTCGTTTCCTCGATCGAAATGACTTTTGCGTGACATTCCGATCAAATCGAACCATGCACCGATTTTGCATGATCGATTGGCCATTATAATGACGTTATTAATGTCCGGTAATCGAGATACGTGAACGATATGATTAATGTACGGGGAGTAGGAAATTTTATACACCAACTCGTAAAATTCAACTCTAAATTTTTTCATTCGATCGATCGCTCGAGTTGAATTGTATGCTGAGCTCTTTTTTTTAAATATCTTCACGCTGTATACACACGCGATTGCTTGCTATATATTTCATTCGCCTTTCTCTCATTTCGGAAGACAATAAACTCGCCTAAACCGGAGCTCGCTGAGTCAGAGCGAAAATCCGAGAGAGCTTATTGGAATATACAGAGCCATACAGAAAGAGAAAGAGAGAGAGAGAGAGAGAGAGAAAGATCGTAGTCGCGTGGGTCGTCGTGTCTAGACAACGAGGTTTTTCCATGATTTACAAAGTTATAAAATGTATCCATCTATCTATACATTGTATATCAAGTTATATAAATGTTAAGGAACATGGTCAATGAACGTGAGAAGAAAAAAATATTTCATCATATTTGATAGGATCCATGCGAATACTACTCGAATTGAATTATTTCGTTATTGAATTAATTCATTTGACCGATATGAAGATTCAATTGAAATCGAATAAATCGGATTTTTTTTTATCGTGAAAAACACGTTTTTTGTTTTATTTTGTCATTATTTTTCTCACTAATTTTCATTTAAAATTTCAATGTTTTATAGGCTTCTGAAAAAGAGTGCGTCAGGTGACCAAAAAAATCATTTTTTTTTCGAAAAATTCAAAAATTCTCACCCAATATACGACTTATTTTTTTTTCCCCTTGCCAGCTATACAACGCTGGGGAACTCTGCGCTATTTTCTTGCGAGGCTAATTTTAGATCACGCGGAATTCCTTACTCGGACGATCAGCCACATTCTCTCGGATATACGGACAATGGGAAGATTCGAGAGATAGAAATATATATTAAACGTTTCGGGGTCAGAATAAAAAAATAGTCATCGTCGGAGTCTTTTCTTTCGAATCGCAGCACAGGGCATCATTTGTTTCATATCGTTAAGCATAATTTTTCTATCAGACGATAATTCTTTCTCAATTTTTCGGGATTATTCTCATCGAAGAAGTTCGAAAACTCGAAAGTTTACCCGCGCGCCTCTCTCGACTACACTCGCGACCCCATAGATCGCCATCTGCTGCAGCTCGTATGAAACCCTCAACGCCGAGACTTGGAAACCCCCATTGATTTTTCGCCCCTAACGGGCAAAGCTCGCGTCGCTACGCGAGACACCCCCCGCACGCGCGCGTAACTCGACGTGTATATTCTTTCATCGTTGACCAAATAAGGGCTACAACACATTGTACAACGCAAGCTCTTGCGATAAAAGTCCAACGGCACATCATCCCCCCCGCCGCAGTGAGGCCTCTCTAGCTCTCGCGGGTTATCATGGCCTCGTCTAACGCGAATGTAAACCTTTCTATTGCCACGGGAATCATCGACGTCACTCTTATCAGCGCAAAATCATTATTTGCCTCATCCGTCCACTTGTTGACTTGATCGACTTGAAATTCATCATCGAAATGTTACGTTACAATCATTTATCGCTGCTGCATCTACGTTCCTACGATTATTGTGAGCTCGAATTTGTGAAAAAACATTGCGAGGCTGCGAATACAAGGGTGAGAATGAGTTTGTGAAATGATCACGATATACACGTTCATTGTCAGAAGGAATTGGTAATTCAATGCGATATCACAATCATTTCTCGTTGATCAAAAGTTACAAAGTTACAACTGGCAGAGTGGTTATTGAAAAAAAAAAAAAAAAAATGTCGATGAAATATTGTAACGCGAGTGTCAAGTGTTTTGTGAAAGTTTGCTCTTTTTTTCTTTTCATCGAAAATTTTCCATGTTTTCGTTGATCGAGCGCCAATTTTCCCCACGTTCATGATGATTCAGTAGAGGGGCTTTTGATGATAGTTTCATTCAATTTAATCAAGCTCAATTTCGATACGATCGTAAGTTCAGTGACCACGAAAGCTTTTACTCATTCCCCCCTCCCCCAAGCTTCAGCATTTCCACCTCTCTCACTTCCTATCTCGAGCCCTCTCCTCACTGCGTTAAGCACGTGGACGAAATAGTCTCGATTTCTCGAACAATGACGAGTATTAACCTCGAAATATAAATATTACGAAAAAATCGTTATTCTCATGGGCTATACTTCGTGTGCAAGGGTCCTCTCTTCGGGTATGAAGAAAAACGAAGACATTCCCTTGCGCAATGTGTTCTGACAAATTGGATACAGAGATACGACGATAGGGGAGAATGATAAGCCACAAAAAGGGCAAAGACGAGAAATTTCGCTCTAACCGGCCTGATTGTTCGCCGAAGCGCTTCTAACACGAGGAAACCTAAATTTAGAAAGTATTCTCGTGCGGTCTCTTTCGCGAGGGACGAGTCTATAGATCGTTTATATTCACATTTGTGGCCAAACAAGCATGGAATGTCTTTGTAGACTTTATACCATGTCGTCGAAAATATTGTTTTTATTGTTATCACGATCGCTTGTGTCGTCGTTCGGACATTCAAAGTGACAAATATCGATAATTACGAGCGCGTAGATACAAAATTGATTACATACATCCTGACGCTTCCATCACCGATATACGAGTCGTTCGAGAATAAATTTGTTCTTTCCAACGCAATTTCATTCAATCTCTCTCTTTTTTCCATTTCGCGCTTTTCCAAAAGTTTCGAGGCTCGATGAGAATTTATATCCTCTATTCCTAAACGTACACGCTCGCAGCTTTCGCTTTTACTGGACTGTCTCTCTGTCTCTTGTTCGTACGGAATTAACGCGCGTGTCGCTGTTTCGTGCAATATATTATTAAAGGGGACACGTGTGCCAATCCCGGGTCTATATAATGTTTTAGTCTCTGTGTATCGACGAGACGAGCAAGCCGGACTAGCAGAAAGACGAATTCCATCGTCTGGTGAATGTGCTCTGGCATTTGAGACGTGAAAAAAAAAATTTCCTCTCGAACAAGGAAGCTTTGGAAAATAGTTTTTTTTTTTTAGATTCTCCGTTAAGGGTGGCTCCTCACTCAAAAAATGGAAAAAAATAAAGAAAACAACGTTCGAAATGCTTTTCTATTTTTCCTTTTCTGTATTTTTTTTTTTATTATTTAAAAATGGAATTGATCTTTAACTAAAATTTTTTAGATTCAGATTTGTATATTTTGTCAGTACGATCGTTGAAGCATTCCCAAGAGCTGCACTTTTAGGATTTTCAACAAAATGAATAAATAAATAAACGTAAATTAACAATCAATGAAAAAATTACCCTTTTGAATGTGCACATATAATATTCAATGAAGTATAGAATTTTTAAAAATAAATCGTCGAAAAAATTCTCTTTTGCATTGTCGATCGAGACGTATACCCTTTTCACTTTTTATTCATTCATTCCTTTTGTGCACGGAAAATAGAACTCTCGACTTCTATGCCCTGGGTTTTCACGTCTATATTGTATATGGATTATTCGACTTACAGATGTGCTCGAAGGCCTGAATTACCCCCGGCTCTATACAACGTCGAGGAGAGGATCGTTATTGCGATATAACGGGATAAATTTTTTTTTTTCTCTTAATACATACACATAACCGTGTATATATATAAAAAAGCAATGGGAAAACTTCTGAGTCTTTTGGCTCGTGACGAGTCGACCTGCTGTGCACCGCAAAAGTACGACGTTTTTCTCGATTTCGAGAGTAAGTACAGCCCGCAAGGCTTCAATTCACAATATTTTTTTTTTCTCCTTTGTCTTGGTTAATTAAAATTTATTCATGTATATTTATACGATTCGCTTATTGAAACGTGTGGATAAATTATAAATTGCAACAGACGCTCAGCCATCGGAAATCGAGAGGGAAACTTTCGAGGCGGTGCACCGAGTTCTCAAGAACTCGGAGTCGATACTCGAGGAAATTCAATGCTACAAGGGCGCTAACAAGGAAATACGCGAAGCTATTTCAACACCGACCGAAGAGTGTCAGCGTAAAGCTTATCTCATCGTTGCACCGCTCGTCGCGAAGCTCAAGAAATTTTATGAATTTTCCCTCGAACTCGGTAAAAAAAAAAAATCACTTGAATTCGGAAAAAAAAAAACAATATACGTTTCCTACTGAATTTTCATAGAATGTGATACAAAAAAAATCAAACATTTAGCTCACTGGGCAATGTTTCGTTTTTTTTTTTTAATTTTCTCGCAGAATTTTCAATGGACAATTATTGACATGTCGAGAGATTTTTCATTGCAGAACGGGTCGTGCCGAAGATATTCGGTCAACTGTGCTCGGGAAATCTCTCGCCCACGCAACATCTCGAGACTCAGCAGGCTCTCGTCAAACAGCTAGCCGAGATACTTGAATTCGTTCTTAAATTCGACGAGCACAAGATGAAGACACCGGCGATACAAAATGATTTCAGTTATTATCGGCGAACATTGACGCGAGCAAGCCTATCGAGACAGGAAAATCCCGAGCTCGATCTCGTTATTGTTGGAAACGATCTCGCTAATCGCATGTCCCTTTTCTACGCTAACGCCACACCCATGCTTCGGGTTCTCAGTCACGCAACTCTAGATTTCGTGATGGACGTAAGTCACATTTATATATATATACGAGATAGAGGCTTGGGAATTTAATTTTCGAATTTGTTTTTTTTTTTCCATTTCATGATCGTAGTAACCCCTATACCTTTACTTTGGGGCCAAAATTTTTGTGTTTTTTGCTATTCTTTTCACGATTTCAGTCTATAAGTACGTCTGTTCTGTTTAACGGAGCATACAGTTATACCCCAATTAGAGAAGCCAGAGGGCAAAAGATTTTTGAAAGAAAAAAAATCTTTTTTCGATGACCAAAATTGTGGATTTCTTTTATCCATACTCGGGGGGTTTCAAAATTTTTTATTTTTTTATTTTTCATGCTCCCACCCTTCAAAACTTCAGTTTTGATAGAAAAAAAAAAAATCCTCGCGAGGAGGGAGCTCTGTAGCTTAAGTGGAAGCCGCCGCTCATTGGACGTTTCTAATTATAACAGCCAATTAACGTCTATGTTGAACTTTTTGAAAGGAAAAATTTGAGACCATGAGGATTGCATTTCGAATTGAGAAAAAAAATTTCATTAAATAAACGTTTGTTTAATCCTAATTTATAATTTTTTATAAAAAATCCTAAATAATTGTAAGTTGAACAGCTTTTTCTCACACCATCGTGCTCTAAATAAACATTTAGATCGATTTTGTTCATAACAATAATTTAGCGATTTAAAATTGTTTATTAATTGTCATAATCAATTTCGTATCGAGTGAAATTTTTTTTTCACGACTCAAATACGTACTCCATGGTTCTTTATTCTCTTGCTGAAATAGGAAATCATTAGTCCCGGGGACGATAGTACACGAGCAAATTTATTCACCTTTTGCAATTTTTCCGCTATGACTTTGTGCAAAAAAAAAACGCAAAATGACATTTATTTACTTATTTTCGGTAAAGATTGATGCCAACGATGCCTTTTTATACGTGTGGCATACGTCTTTCGGTGAAAATTAGCGACTAAAAGTATATATATAGCGCTTGAGCTCTAGCCTTATAGTTAATAATGAATTTAATTCCGCGCACAAAGCTACTCTTCGTTCAGCAATATCGCTTACAACTCGTTCTTGTTATTTGAAATAAAATCCCCATGGTCTCAAATTTTTCCTTCCAAAAAGTTCGTCATAGACGTTAATTGGCTGTTATAATTAGAAACGTCCAATGAGCGGTGGTTTCCGCTTAAGCTACAGAGGTCCATCTTCGCGAGAATGTTTTTTTCCCATCAAAACTCAAGTTTTGAGGGGTGGGAGCATGAAAAATAATTTTTTTTTTTTTGAAACACCCTAATCCATCCATTATTTTGGGCCCGTAATAGTCGGATCCCCGTGCTGATCAACTTTATAGTACATTTATACGAACTACATCATGTAACATTATCTTTTGGGGACCCCCATTTGGATATAATGTACGCATATATTTAAAGTTCCGGTGTTTTATTTCCTTGTTTAATTTATGGCCAGTGAAAAAAGAAGTCCAAATTTTATTACAATCTAAAATTAATTTTTCGTTGACGTTTTGGGCAAAACTTCCAGCTTTTAAAAGTCTTGTGGCATTTTTGTAGCTGCACCTTTGACAATGACTACGATGCAAATAATGATGATAATAATAATAATAATAATAATAATAATAATAATAAGAATAATAAAATGATCAAATTTAGAACGAGGACATACCGAGGGAAAATATTACCGAAACATTGGGCACGATGGCTAAAGTTTGCCTGAGAATGCTCGAGAATCCGTGAGTATATTGTCGACTTATAAAATAAGCGTTGTTAATGATTGATAATTGCGTGGAGTTATCGTGCAAATCGTTAATTCGATGGGTTTTCTGTTACCGAGCTAAATCGCTCGAAGTTTGTCTACATTCTGCGTTAATCCATAAATGTAAAAAGCTGCAGTGACAAATACGGTGTTTATTTTTTTGCAAAAGCAATTGCAAATATTTTTTAAACTTAAAAATTCTATGAGTAATTAATCCCCTCTGTCGAGTCTCGTCAAGCATCCTACTTCGCTACTTTCTTCTCGCAGAAAGATTTGGCTTAGCTGCTTTAAATTTGCATAAGCTAGACGTTAGCATAGTCTCTAATTTAAAGAAAAAGAAAAATCCAAAGTTCACAAAATCTCAACATTCCTATCCGAAATTTCTACTGTTATTCGAAAATTCCATTTTAATTTAACTTTTGTTTTTGACGAGATTAAATTTTACTTCAGCAATCTTTTGGCACAATTTCAACGGGAAGAGACGCAATTGTTAGTTCTCAGGGTGATGGTCGGTCTCGTAATACTCTACGATCATGTACATCCCCAGGGTGCCTTCGTGAAGAGTTCGAACGTCGACGTGAGTGAAAAATGTTTTTTTTTTCCCTTACTTTTCAGAAACGAATTTGTCAATCGTATTGCGATGCAAATATATACACTAATGTTGGAGGGGGGGGGGGGAGGGGGAAGAAAAATCGATAAAAAATAGATATCTTTCAGGTTAAAGGATGCGTAAGGCTACTGAAAGATCAGCCTCCCTCCAAGAGCGAGGGTCTCTTGAACGCGTTGCGCTATACGACGAAACATTTGAACGAGGACAACACACCGAAGAATATAAAAAATTTATTGGCTGCATGATTGCCAAAGCAGCGTGGCTGCTGCATAAGAAGCTGAGGCGAGACAAACAGTAATAACGATAATCCAAAAAAAAAAAAAAAAAAACAAACACCAAGAATCAAGAATTTAAAAAAAAAAATTAAGAGAAAATTGCAAAAAAAAAGGACAGTCACGGAAGATTGTCGATTGTCGTGATCCTCAGATTCATAAATCTCTGTGGAAAAATCGTTTTATTACCAACCCAACCCAAGAGAGCTGCCGAAAAGCTGCCTGGAATCGATTTTTTTAACAAAATAGTAAGTTTTGATCGAGCGAGAATGAGAGAGAGAGAGAGAGAGAGAGAGAGAGAGAAAGCGAGAGATCGAGTGAAACTCAAAATTGGTGATAGTACTTCCACGTATACATATATATTTAAAAAAAAAACAAAAATTCAGAGAAGAATTTTTAAAAAATTAAATTTTACCATTACGATTAACGTTATCGCGAAATTAGCGAGATACTTGTGCAATTTTTTTTGTGTACGTTCGATCGGGATCGAAATGTAATTTCTCCAAAGTAGAAGCATATCAGACATTATCGAGCGCAAGCACAGAGTACACAAGAGCAATTTTCATGATATTATTGCAGACTCTTCCTTCCCACTCTCACGAGTCGAAAGAAACTTTTAAGTGAATTTTTTTTTTTTTTTTTTTTTCAATCCCATCGCGTATTTATTTTTTTTTATCACGTTTACATTTGTTTCAACCATGCGGTCAATTTTTTGGCCGAGTAATTGCAGAATTGATTGATCAATTGACGAGTTTCAAGGGGGCTCAGGATCAACGGCAAGTAAACAAAACAAACAAAAAAGAAAGGCATTCTTCATTCATTAATTTATTTATCAACGAATATATTCTATTGAAGTGACCTATCGTTCAACATTGTTCATCTTGGCTGACTCTTCTACTCTATTGTGTGAACGAAATTTTTTTTTTTTTTTTGTACTTTGCGTGATAAAAATTGTTTAAGCAAACCGAAGCAACGAGCAGTGAAGAATAAAGCGTTTCGAATATGCCAACTATCCGCATGAATGTAATCGTTTTCACAATGAAGTTGAGATTTTACAGTTGCGGCAATGAGCATTGCAGTTCACCGTTATAAAAAAAATTTATAATCAATAAATTGCAAAAAAAAAAAAAAAGCACGGAGAAAGCTTTTTTTTCTGATTGGAAATGAAGAAAAAAAAAAAAAATCGTCGAAGAATGTATCGAAGAAGATCGAAACGAGCCAGTAAATGAACGTGAATTCCCAAACGAAAAGTAAGCTTATACTGATGCTCCGAACGAACAAGTCCTTCAATGTTCAGTTTAAGCGATTTCTACGCTCTTAATTTTCTTCCACCAAAACCCCTTGGCAGTGCCTGAGAAACGATTTACTCCATGATCTGTCCCGAGACACTCCGAGAACACGATTTCCATGACTCAAAATCAATTACCGCTAAATATTATTGTTGTTGATGTATGACGAGAAAAAAAAAGAAGGGCGGAGGGGTGAAAATCACGATTTAGAGAAAAGTATTGTATCGACGAGAACCAAAGATATATATTGTACATTACGTAGAACGACGAGGACGAAATTATCAGGTATATTAATTATTACGATTATTAATATTAGTAAAAAAAAAGCGCATTATATATATATATATATATATATATCGATATTATGTATATTAGAAACCTACGATAGTCACATTAAAAAAGCACGCGGGGATTGTTCGGCCTCGCGTATGTGCGTAAATTCGAAAAAACGCGACGCGAGACGAAAAAAATCAAGATGAATGGAAAACAAAAATGAGACAAGAGACGTCTTTTTACCCTGCCGTTAGTTTTAACTGAACGTAATTCAACTTTTCCAAGACTGCATTCGTCACCACACGATCGTCAAATATACAATTAAGGTGAGCGACTACAAGCTCAAAAATTAAAAAAAAAAAAAACGTGTTTCATTATTATTTTTTTTTTTTCCAATTTGCCGAATAAAACTTCCCATCGAGAATCCCAAACGAGCGATCGTTCGTAAATTGTTTTCCATGCGTAAAAAAAAAAAATTAAGAAAAAAAAAAAATATGAGCATATATATATTATTTTGAAAAAAAGCATCTTTTTCTACATGTTTCGTTACCGATCAGAAATGAACGTCGAAGCGTCGGCAACGATCCGGTCGTTGGGGATTTTTGATGAGATTTTTTTTTCAGGAAATTGAAAAGAAATTTTCACGAAATGTGGAGAGAAAGCGAGAAAGAGAGAGAGAGAGAGAGAGAGAGAGAAAGAGAGAAACGAAAATGTATTTCGTCACGATCGGCTCGGGTCAATGCAACAAACTGTTCCGTGATGAGAAAACTTGCTCTCTCCCGGTACAAAAAAAAAAAAAAAACACGAAAATATGGCCACAAGTGATGCACAAATGGTAAAAATAAAATCTTTAATTTATAAAATATCAAATTACGTATTAAATTTGTTTTTTTTTTTTCGTGTCTTGCTCAGTACGAACCGTATCCACTGAGATCGCGGCTATTATCAATGGCACGATGAAAAATTGAACGCGAGAAACATTATACCTTTAAGAATGAAAGTGCAAACTGTATTACTTCGAAATATACATTTTGATCATTCGTACTGAATTATTATTATTATTTTTTTCCTAATTAAATTTAGCACACATTTGTTTCGACGAGACTGAAATTTTGGTAAATTATCGAAGTTTCGGTTAAAGAAAAAAATTGCTAAAAAAATGTTTAAACAAATTGTTAAGAAAAACTTGTTCGAGAGAAATGGTCACGTATATCTATATCGAGGGATCATAGTATGATAGATTAGGAAACCGTTTTAGCCACAACCGAAACGTTTTCCGTACCCCCAGATAGCTTATCGACACATTTTTTATTCCTCGTGAAAATAAATTTTGAAAGGGGACTGAACTAGAAGTAATAATAATAATAATAATAATAATAATAATAATAATTCATGCTTTCTCCGTTCGTTTTTTTTCCACTCCCTTTAGCCGGAGAGAAGTCGACAAGACAGGTCCCTTAGTCGATAAGAGCTGTGTTTTCTTCTCTCTCCTCTGCTGGCACGCGCGCATGCGCGCGCGAAAACCGACGGTAGGTAGAGTAATTTTTAGGCTATCCGATTATTCAACGGTCGATAAGACTCGTGGAACAATATCGTTCAACCCAACAATAACGAATGAGAGATTGTGGAGCGCGTTCAACGCTTCGCGGTTAGATGGAACTTCGATGCAAGTCCGGGCATTGCACGACTCGGCCCACGTGAATGTTATTAAGGCGCAATTCTTTAAATATTGATTGAAAGTACAGGCAGCCGCCAGGGCACCCTTACGGTAGTATATAGACGAATGAAGGGATGAGAAAGTGCGAGAAAGTGGGCGGTAAGGGGTGGTATAACCGTCTATTATATATGATGGGCGCGGTTCCTCGTCTCGCTCTCTATGGATTTTTTTTTTCTTTCGCATTATAAATGCAGGCTAACGTCTCGCAGTACATACATTTTTAATTCGCTGCATAGAGATATGAAAAAAAAGAAAAAAACGTTTCTTCGATGCTCCACAGCGTCCATTGTGTTCTCGACATGCGCAACACGTTGCTCCATATTCATGCGAATTCATATCATTTTCATCCACCAGATGTGGATCTCTTATCAATTAAATCGCATGAGTTCGAGTACTCGTCAAGTCATCTATTATGCGCAGTATAGACAGGTTAGCCCCTTATAAGAGTACACACGAAGGTCTCTCATATCTGACGAATAGAGCAAAACTTTCCTCATTCTCTCATTCAAACGAAACTTCAAACGACTTGACCGAATTTATTTGAAAGATTGTTGGAGGCACATTCTGGCACTGACAATGAGAGCCCACCTGGTTGTTTTTCCTATGATTCGGGGGGGGGGGGGGGGGGGGATATTTAAAAGATGTCGATTCCATCAATAATTATAATTAGATTAGCGGACCCATACAGTACACTGTAAGATTGCAAAAAGCGTGTTTGTACTTCTAGGATTTTGAAGAAAGTATTATGCAATTAGCTGTCGTGGTTTTTGATCGCATTTCCGATGCTTTACCGAAATATTTGAATAAGCTAGGATTTTTCGAAATTTCAAGATATTGATGACTAGTTTTTGTCTTTTTTAAAAATTATTTTATTTTTACTTTGACGTGCTCGCAATTCAAGTCAGCCTCCGATGATTTCGCGAGCGCTCGCGTCCCTCGTTTCGAGCGACCGGCAACAACCCCCTCCCTACTTTCGAGTCGCGAGAGAGACCCTTATGGATTTTTTTTTAACTCTCACAGGAGCAGTACGATGGGACGTGGCAGGCACCCTTTGGAACACCCCACAGGCTTCAGCTCTGTCTTTCTCACTCTCTATTTTTTTCACCCCTTGCGCAGTCAGCCTAAAAAAATCTCAACTCTCAATTTCTTGGCCGTACACGTTTAATTGCGATATCGCAAGCGTGTGATTCCTATCGTCATTAACTTTTCTGACTTATTGTCATGTTTTCCTCAATTATTCTTCGATTAAAAAAAAATAATTATGCCATTTAGGGAACTCCAAAAAAAAAAAAGTGGAAAATAATGGGTTTCATTTTTGCGATTTGGCAGAAAAAAAGAATCAAGGCAAAGTCCCAAACGAGCGATTGTTCGAAACGCTTTTTTGGTATAGTATATTCAGATCACTGTATAGTAAAAAAAATTGAGGGAGGGCTATTGTTTAAATATTTTTTTTTTGTGGAATTTAAGGAGGGTCGAGTGCTGCGTGCGCGCGGCAAGAGGAATGTATAAGGCACGGACGTATGGGTGACGTGTGGGGCATATTGAGTTTGGCATTTGTTTTTCCGTAACCATAGCTCGATTCATAGCAAGAAATCGCGTTTTTCATCCACAATATTATTTATTGCTAATTAACGGTGTTGTTCAAGGTTCTGAATTTTCGCAGGAGGCATCCTGAGGATATTTTCGACAATATGCAAAAATTAGTTTCCTATGTAAACAGGTCATCTGCGTTCATTGACTTCGAAATTCCGTCTAATTTCACGATCTGCCATAAGAAACTGTGCTAAATCGCCCAAATTTCAACTTTTTTTGCCTCGAAAACGGTGCAGCAGAACCTACGGATACTTTGGGGTTAAACTTTTTGCGGACATATCTATCCATAAAAAAAAATCAGTACCTCTCAACAGATATCGATGTCGCACTCGACCTTTCTTAATTTTACAATTTTTTTAGATTCAGCCCTTAATATTTGTTGGCACGATGATTTAAATATACCGAACTATAGCTCATTTGGGATTATCGATACATTTTCTTTTTAGAGCTCTCTCCCTTGGAATTCAATTTCATGGAAACAACAATGTTCATTAAAATTTCCGATGTGTGGTCTTGAAACGTTGCCACAAATGACTCATTATAAATTATTATTCCCCTGACAAACCATGAAAAATTTCGAGCACCCTAATTACCATCCATGTGTCTACATTAAAACTTCATTCGTCTTCTGTAAGTAAAAAAAAAAAAAAAAAAAAAAAAAAAAAAACAAATGCAGTGAATAAAAAAAACTATCACATAGCGCCAGGACCGAGAGGATCGTGCCCGGATATTTCACGAAGGGTGCCACCCATCTTTTGCTAGCCTTTCGAATCCCCACAGAGGCGTCGGGTTGCCCTGGCGAACACTGCGGAGAGCAACCCCTTAACCCTCGCGAGAACCAACGAGAGAACAGTGAGACCCTCGATTTGTAGGATCGCGGCTGTCTAATTGCGATATCGCTTTTCTCGCTTTCTCTCTCTCTCTCTCTCTCTCTCTCTCATCCCCTCGCGTTTTTTACCCTTAGCTGTAGCACCGAATCTTTTTTTTGTTACGTTTTTTTTACTTTATCCTTTCTCCTCTCTCTTCCATATACATTTCCTCGTGCCGCGAAGCATCGAAATTTTTTTGCCCGTTATTTTTACCGCGGTGACCGGTAATTATGTGGGCGCGGCGGACCAAACAAGGGGTTGATGCTCTCACTCCACGGCAGGGAACCCGCGAAGAGAAAGCGATTCGGTTAAAAAAAAAGTAGTACGTTTATAAAAAACGTCGTATTTAAATCCCCGCGGTGAAAGGGGTGTTGGGGATTGCTGCTTTGCTTGCTCTCTCTCTCTCTCTCTCTTTCACTCACTCTTGTGCCCCTATCCGTTTATCCTGCAGGATAAAATGCACCGGGCTACGCGAATCAGTGGCGCAAAGGGCGCGTGCAGTCGACAATGGTCGTGTTTGCACACCCGAAAATTGGCCGAGGCAAAAAAAAAAATATCCGAATGGGGAAAAAAAAATCTAAACAATGACCGAGATCTAATCCTCTGGCAGTGAAAGGGAGTATGTAAAACCTGATGCCCCGGGAAAAAAAAAACGAAAAAAAAAAAAACCCTAGGCACGTGCTAACCAGCGTGGCAAATAGATCGTGTGATACTTGCATGTAAATTATATCCGGAACACACACCAGTTACTGACACTGTGCCAGACATTCAATTCCACGAAATTGATATTAAAAAAAAAGGAGGTCATGCACATAAAAACCTTTAATTCTCATTTGAGAGGGGGGGGGGGGGGGGAAGCTAATTTGTGACGTCTAATTCCGAAAATTCATTAGTATTTCAATTTATTCTGGTGGATTTATTGGTTTCGTGAATAATACACATTTTCGTACAGATGTGCGGACAGCAATCGCCGTCTGCCTGTCTGTCCGTCGAATTGATCGGTAATATCGAGTGCTTATTATACATTTTTGTGTACCCAGGTGCGAGCCTAATGAGATTTATTACGGCTGTGTGTGCCTCGCGCGACTCGGCACTTCGGGGCCTCACGAGATAAGCGTTCGCGCATATACAATAATCGCGGTTGTTGCAATAATCGGATACGCACGCTTATGAGACATAATTCACACCGTTTCAACAAAATTTTCACCGTTGATTTTTTGAAATTTCATTCCCGATTTTTCGTTCGATTCCTAAAGAGGCATTCAGGAATTTTTTTTTCAGTAGAATTCAGTAAATTTTTATCCTTGAAGCAGAATCTCGAAGTCCAAAGGGGGGGCAGCAGTTTTCATTTTCTTTTTCTCAAATGTTACAATTAAAGATGGAATTTTTTTTTCCACGGGCTCATCTTTGATGATCCGTTTTGGCAATCATCATCAAGAGCCGTTTCAACGTAAGCATGGTAGGCAAAGTTTCGAAAAATTCATGAGTTTGAGCAACGAAGAGTGTTTGAGATGGAAATCTTTAAGAAATTCCTGTACGCTCATATAATCCTAAGAAATTTAATTATCAAAAGAATCGTCAACGAAAGAGAAAAACAAAAGAAAGGTGAAAATTATTTGGCAAACAGTTTGCAATATCTCAGATTTATGATTGTTATATAAATATGCCGGATACATAGATATAACAGAGTACTGTAATACGTAGGCGGGCATCGATAGCACGGATTAACCCAGGACCAATTTTCCGCAGGCTATAAATTAGAATTTATGAAATGCCCGGGTCGAAGCGTGTGTGTGCGATATAGCGAGATGAAAACCCGCGCGAGGGTGAAAGTAAACGCGAGCCCATATAGTGTGATCTACATCAAGCGGAGAGACCTTGTTTTTTTCATTCCCTTGGCCATCTCACTTTTACCGATAACCCCCACCCCCGTTCGAACCGGAACTAATAGTTTTTTTTTTTTTTTCGTTTTTCTTTTTTCAAGCGATTCCCCCCTCGGTGTGTCTGATGGGTTTCACGTCGCGCTTATTGTTATCATTATGATTTTTCCATCGGTTCACGTGTGAATGAGGAAAAAGGGAGAGGTGATGAGGCAAGGGAGAAAAGAGAGAGAGGGAGAAAGAGAGAAAAAAAAACGTCGATTATAACGACGACGTGGAGAAGAACGTATAGGAACCGAAGCTTTCGATAGGCATCGAGAGTATATACTGACAGATGTTGCCCATTTTTTTTTTGGCCTCCGCTTTCGAACGAGCACCGTTATTTCGCAAAAAAATCCCCGAAACCGATCGTCCTCGTCTTTTTTTACCCGCTTGCTTTTTTCTCGCGGCTGCTATATTGCCCGCGACGTGCTCTCCCTCCCCACCCTGAACGTTCCTGGGGGCGAAATATTTCTGTCTCGCTCTTCATGTATCCCCATTGAGCCGATCATTTTTCAGAGGCACTCGATCTGCTTGCTTGCTCTCTCTCTCTCTCTCTCTCTCTCTCTCTCTCTCTCTCTCTCTCTCTCTCTCTCTCTCTCTTTGAGCCTACTGCTGTTTTTTTAGCTTCGTTGTACAAAGAATCGATTTATTGAAAAAAATTTCGTTCCATGTACTCCGTGTACTATGATTCATAACGAGTATTAAATTTCGTGGAGAATCAAATGTGAAATTCCAGATATACTTGAGATTTTTAGGCTCAAGCTCAACTGCTTATATGTAGAACAATTAATTTTTACTTGGCAGGCCATTTAATCCCGACAAAAATGGAGTATATTTACGAAAATATTGCTAACAATATTTTTCATCCCCATTATGAGGTATTAAAATTAATTCATGCGTCATAATTTCACGTTACAACGGAGAAAAAAAAATTATTTACTTCTAGCAATTCTGTAGGGTTGAAAGGGAAAAAAAATAAATCTTTATAGTTATTACGATCAATAAATTGAATAAACTTTTGTCCCAGCGTAATAATCCGTGTAAAACTCTATGAAGATATATGATAACCGAAGATAACCGTGGAAAAAAGGTTATAGATAAAAAAAAGTACATCATAAGATTACTCGAGGCATGAAAGAGCGTCATTTCTTCGATATCCCGGATTATACGATTAATATCTTGAATTATAAGTGTCCGATTTTTTTTTTTATTCGGAGGATTCGGAGCTCCCTCGTTTTACCGATGATTGGACATTTTTTTTTTGTACGACAGATCAGGATGCGTGAACGAAAAGGTCCGCGGCGGTCACTTTTCGGATACGGGATAACGTTGTAATCCTTCGTGATACACTCTGCAGATATAGGAGAAACGAGACCACGTTTTTTTTTTTTTTTTTCGAGATAGAGAGAGAAAGGGAGAGAGACGTACATGCGATACACAGTGAGAGATCTCACGGTGAAGCGAGATGGAAGAGCTGGAATAGGCAAGGAAAAAAATGGGAATACCGAGTAATCCAGGCTGGACAGGAATAACGAGTGTTTGATGACGGACTACCCCGGCCTGCGTATACCACAGAGGGATCTCCGAGAGTCAGTGTGAGTGCGTAGGCTTTGCTGCTACCGTGGAGACTACATCGGCCAAGACCACCGTCAACGCGCGCGGGGTACACGCATACCCTCTCTCATTCTCTCATATAACACTGTGGGGTCGGAGCAAGAATGGAAAAAAAAAAAAAACGTTTTTTAGGGCACGCGCGTCTGGGGTACCCTCGGATCTGTAGCCCAAAGAGCCGGTATAGCGAGAGCTACGAACTTATTTCATATCCTCAAACGCACTTACTGACGAACACACTCCGTAGTTAAAAAATTACATTTCCGGAATTTTTATCAACGAATTATCCGATGAAGAAGATTTTTCTATTTGTAATAATTTTTTTCCTTCAATAATTCAATTCAAATGTATTGATTGTGCATGCGAATATTTCTTTCCAATTTATTTATTCGATTCGAATTAATTTTAACGCTGACGACTGCAAAAATGATGGTTGCATTTGCCTTTGACTTTGGTAATTTGGGTGTTAAATCGGGTAACAAATTTTATAATTCATATACCGAAAAATTATCGTCGGATTGATTTATCCAATCGAAAAAATTATTCGCCTGAAATTTTACGATCGAAAGTTATGAAATATTTTTCAATCGAAATGTGCCCAAGTTATTGAATTAGCTTGATCAATATTCAATACATGTCTCTCAATTCGTTTTTCTTAGCTCGATCACGAATAATTACATCAGTGATAACATGAATGATTTTCTGGTTTTTTTTTTTAAATGCATTTATAAGCTACGGTGGATATGAGAAACATAAAAAAAAAAACCCACTTTGGCTCGAATGCCCGCCGTGGCGTTTTGTCGATCCCATCGCTACCTTTCACATGGCTTCATAGGTAGACGTGACCCCCTTCGGGCTCTTTTTATACAAGGGTTTTTCCTGACACCGCGACGACGAGGGGGGAGACCGTTTTTTTCTCATTCTTTTTTTTTTTTCATCGACGTCGAGGGGGCCCCCGAGTCTCTCGCGTGCCCGTTAAGGGTACAGGATATATACATACATATATATATATTTATATATATTTTTTTATTATAATACATCCATGGACCAGCATCTGTACCCCCCCGGTGGTGATGGTGGCTGTGGATCGAACGCGAAATTTTTCAGTCAGCCAGTCACTCACCTGGCCCACATCGAGGCGGTGAGTCCCACAGAGGAAAAAGAAGAAAAAAAAAAAAAAACAAAAATTATCTCTTCATGATTTTGAGAGAAGTATCGACTCCTTAAGCGGCCGAGAACACGAGTTCTATATACGTAATAGTTTTATCGCCCTCGAGTCGCGGGCTCGTTTCTCGGAAGTGCGTGATTAATTATATACGCGGTATACGCGCGTCTTGAACTCGTAACTTACCGCGGCGTATTAATCGCGTTTGCGTGATCGTGCGAAGTGTTTAATCGAACGGAGTTGCCTCAGATATCGCAATACAACGAAATCCATAAATATACAGATGGGACAACGAAATGCTTCTTTGAAAATTAAACCGATGCAGTTACAAAGTGTCGCAAAAGTTTACGCCTCAGCGCGATTACCCCAGAAGGGGGAGGGGGGCACATTTGTACAGTAAACAAAAAAACAAAAAAAAAAAAAACGGTGCAATTAATTAGAGCAACGGTCGAGTGACTGTTAAAAAAAAAAAAGAATGTTTCTCGCTGACGTAATATCCCGCGAATTAAGAGTGTCGTGGACGAGACCAAAACTCGCTTGTCTCTCCAAGGGGGTGCTTTTTCTCATCCTCTCTCGTGCTTTCTTTTTTTCTTTTTTCATCTCCTTTTTCTTCGTAAATTTATAGCAACACTTTTTCTCCTCGTTTCTCTCGTTTCGCGAGGTAACCCCGAGTCGTATAACGAAGCGAAAAATGTCGTACGGCTAATTTCTCATAATTTTTCAAAAAAAAAAAAAAAAAAAAAAAAAAAAAAAAAAAAAAAAACCTTTTTCTCCTTCATGGAGAGACAATAGCCATCAAGTCAGCTCGGCTCTTTGCCGACACGGGTGAACGCAGACTTACTGGCTGGATGTTACTCGTTGGTAAACGTCTCCTGCTCTCTCTCTCTCTCTCTCTCTTCCTCTCGCGTGTTGTATCACGAAAAAAGAAAAATAATCTTTTCCATATATAGCAACGCCACGATATAATGGAGGTTATTTCGCGCTGCAAAACAGCGAGACGACCCCTCGCGTCCTTTTTCTCAACTCGCCCTCTCGCCTCCACCAAACGAACGTGCTTACTCTTCCAACCCCCCGCCGCCCTTCCGCTCAACCTCGTCCCAACGAGGTTCACCCTACTCGGCCATCTCCCGCGTAACATCCTTTCTCTATATACACCAGTGAAAAATAATATCCATTTGCGAAGATGGCGCTAAGTGCGAGAGATAAAAAAAATGAAATCTATGATGTTTACTCATTGCGAATTGTCAAAGTAATTGGATTGGGGATCATAATTGGCTTGAATGATTCGTTATACGTGAAAAATCGCAGTGAAGTTAGCGTTATAGTTTTTCAAAAATTCTTTCGATAAATTATCGCGGCTTCATGGACGCTAATGAAGAATGGCTTGTATTGACGTGTGTATCGTTTATATAAAGATAAATTTCCAGGGATGGGTTCAGTGGAAAGTTTGACTCTATGTCGAGTAAACAAATAGCTTCGATATACGAACAATAGGGTGTTTCAAAAGAAAAAAAAAATTGATTTTTCATGCTCCTACCTCTCAAAACTTGAGTTTTGATGAAAAAAAAACATCCTTGCGAAGAGGGGGACCTCTGTAGCTTAAGTGGAAGCCGCCGCTCATTGGACGTTTCTAATTATAACAACCAATTAACGTCTATGACGAACTTTTGGGAAGAAAAAATTTGAGACCTTGGGGATTGTATTTCAAATAAAAAGAAACTTCAATGATTTAAAAGCTGTAAACGATATTGCTGAACGAAAAGTAGCTTTGTGCACGGAATTTCATTCATTATCAACTATAAGGCTAGAGAGCACAAGCGCAATATATACTTTTAGTCGCTGATTTCCACCGAAAGACGTATCCCATATGGAAAAGAAGTATATTACAAGATATATACGAGATATATAAGAGATATCGAAATTATTGCCGCAAAGTATATTTTTATAACTCCGTAATATATCTATAACATATATCTGTTATATATTCTCACGGATATATCGGGCAGATATATCCAAGATATATAAGAGATATAGAACTTATTGCCGCTATATATAGAGATATATTTTTTATATATCTGAAGTATACTTTTTTTTCCATGGGGGATGCCACGTGTAAAAAGGCATCGTTGGCAGCAATCTTTACCGAAAATAAATAAATAAATGACGGTTTGCGTTTTTTTTTGCATAAAGTCATAGCAGAAAAATTGTTAAAGGTGAATAAAATTGCTTGTATATACTATCGTTCCTGAGACTAATGATTTCCTATTTCAGCAAGAGAATAAAGAACCATGGAGTATACGTATTATTTGGGTCAAGAAAAAAAAAAAATTTCACCAGATACGAATTGTTTATGACAATTTATAAACAATTTTTAATCGAAAAATTATTGCTTCAATATTGCGTAATTATTGCGTTAATTGGCTGTTACAATTAGAAACTTCCAATGAGCAGCGGCTTCCACTTAAGCTACAGAGCTCCCTTTTGTTGAGGATGTTTTTATCTATCAAAACTCAAGTTTCGAGCGGTGGGAGCATGAACAATCAATTTTTTTTTTTCGAAACACCCTAATGAACAATCAATGTTATTAAAAAATACCCAAGTGATGAACTGGTGGAGCTCTTTTTTAACTTAAAAAAAAAATATGCGCTATCACTGGCCATGATCGGATTATGAATATTCTTCGAAAAGAACTTAACGAAAATATAGACTTTACCGCGGAAATTGATACGAAGCGTAAGATTTTTCGTTTGTTTGCTATTCTATCGCCATACGAATGTCGCGCACGAAAAAATAAAAAATAAGATTCTTTCAACTTGCAGAAACATCCGAGTCCAATAATATCCTCGAAAAATAATAATGCGAAGAATAGAAATGTTATAAATTCCCTCTCGAGCCGGGAGAACGATATTCGTGTAGTGTATTCTCGGGCTTTTCTTTGCAAGCAATTGACCCGAGACTTTTCTAGCAGCAATTATCCTCCAAGTCTCCGAGGCGATTTTGCATCATTCTTACATGATACATATACAGGGTGGCCCAAAATTAGATGCGGAAAATGATAGGGCTAATAAAGGGCGTCGAGCTGAGTAAATTGATCCCAATAACATGTGGTCTGCGAAGTCGCGTTCGCGAGATACGGCCGATTAAAAAATCCCGCTAACCGCTGGCATGTAGGCAACCGAGTACACAGGAATCATCGGTTCTGAGTCTTGTTGACAAGCGCGCGCGTACGCTGATGCGGAACATAACACTTTCAAATTTACGAATTGCTTGACTATGCATTCAAGTTGGAGGTCGAAACTTCGAGCATCTCTTGTAGCGATTCGTTTTCCTAATAAAATTAGATAAGGAAAAATTACGTTCGGAATTCTCAATGTTGAAAGCGTTATTCACTTCCATTACCCATCCTTGTCGTTGTGTTTGGCGAAAATTCAATGCCAAGAGTGTTTTCGTTTGAAATTCGTAAATTTGAAAGTGTTATGTTCCGCATCAGCGTACGCGCGCGCTTGTCAACAAGACTCAGAACCGATGATTCCTGTGTACTCGGTTGCCTACATGCCGGCGGTTAGCGGGATTTTTTAATCAGCCGTATCTCGCGAACGCGACTTCGCAGACCACATGTTATTGGGATCAATTTACTCAGCTCGACGCCCTTTATTAGCCCTATCATTTTCCGCATCTAATTTTGGGCCACCCTGTATAATATATATACGTACAAGGCAATATACTATAAGGTTATAAGGATAGCCCGACGAGTTTTTTTTTCTCGAGACTCTGTTATACCTGTACATATAAACGCATGTATATATGCATATAGTACGTACGTTTCGGGGGGTGCCTATAAAGGAAAGCACGAGAAGAGCCTGGAAAAGGATACACTTTGCAGAACGGAGTATAAGCGGGCTCCATTTTGTCCTGGGGGTCCTTAGACGCCCTCGTACTTACATCCACACACACACACACACACATATATATGTACTTGCGAGGGTGTATACCAAGTGTGCTCTCCACTGTAGAAGAAAAAACCCAATACGAACACGACGAAAGCCATATAGAGTGAGAGAGAGAGAGATAGATAGATAGATAGAGATAGCTTTTTCTACCGACACACAGTGACTAGAGCGTCCCGTTTCTCAGGGCACATACTCATTAGATCGTCGAGACACACACGAGATCACACAGCAGCTCAGTGGAGCTTCGTGTAGGCGAATGTAGGTACGTGTATCCTTGCTCTCACATGTGCAACGATGCCGGAGATCGTGTGTGTGTATTACGAGTGGGTTGGAGGGATGAAAAAAAAAGTGGAAGGGATGCTGCCGCTGGCTTCTCGCGTTTGCACATGTATATGTGTATAGAAAAACGAGAGAAGGAGAGAGAGAGAGAGAGAGAGAGAGAGAGAGAGAGAGCTAGCTGTAAGCGCTCGGGCACACGTTTGAAGCGCAGGCGCAGCGCGCGCGAGATATTGATAAAAATACGCGAAGGTTCACCCTCCCCGCTCTCTCGCACCCACCGGCAAGCTCCGCCACCGCGCGGCATCTCAGAAGATATTCTTATGTCGAGGACCACCCTCATCCGGCCTCGCGTCGACTCGACTTATTCTCCCTTTCTCCCTTTACCTCGCGCTCTCTTCTCGCCATTTTTTTCCCCCCTCGCGCGGGACTTTCGTTCGTTCTTTCGCTCGCTCGAGTCCCGAGGCTCCTTATTATACGATATTAACATAATTATTAATATATTTTACCGTGGAAAATTTCATTCGCCGGAGCAAGCGAGCGAGAAAACGTTAACGAGGCCATAACGATCCAGCTTCCGCGCATTATGTAATATTATACTATACTTCTGTATGTATACATATACTATACGCATGAACGAAAATCTTTCGCTATCTGCTCGTGGAGCTCTTTTTTTTCTTCTCTCACTCACGGGCCTATCTGATAATCAGAGGGTGGTGATACGGTACTGGGCATCGCTTACAAGGCGTATTCCACGTGAAGCTGGATGATTTTTTGGCGAAGCATATAAACTGTTCAATTCTCGAAGTGATTATCCAGGTATTCTCGGATCGAGGCATTCGAGAAAAAATTTAGTTTCGAAGTTTTGGAATTTTGACTAATAAACTGTATGTGGCTAATCGTTTGAAATAAATAAACAAAAAACCATCGTTTCGGAAATTAAAAAAAAATTCGTAGTAAAAATTAAACCCGAAGAATACCAGGATAAGAAGGAGACTTTTCATTTCAAGCTCTTGCCTCGAAGTTATACCAGTGCATGTGTTCGTTAAAACATCCACTGCATAAAGAAAATAATTACTATGAGCGTGTGCGTACAACCAGAAAAAAAGATCTAGTCAAATGTACTATATATTTATATATCCAATTTCTCTTTCTTTGAAATAACTATAATTTTATTAAATCCAAGCAAATATTGACTTGATTCAAATATTGTACGATATTTGTCTCTACTTAATCAATTAATTTGAATTAATATTAATTTAAAAGAGTAAAGTAATAAAGAATTTATTTGCTTCTACTACATTTTTTCATTCGCTTTCATTAAAAAAAAAATGTAGTTGAATGAACTATAGTCATATATCCAATTTATTTTTTGTGCATTTTTTCTCAATTCTCTTGGATCATTTACGTGTTTTGTTTGCATCTCGTTCGACATATTTGCAGTAATTAATGCATTGAAAATGTTCAATCATAATCTGACAAGTTATGGCATTTTGAGAATTTTCAATCGCACCATATTGAATTTTGTAATTTCGACGTCAAATTCATGTTCAATTATCCGAAAAATCCCCCAATACTGAGTAAGATCGAAATCTGACAAGTTACGTCATTTTGAGAATTTTCGATCCACCACAATGGATCCGACATATTGAGTGTTGTAATGTTGACCTCAGATTCGTGTTCACCCACCAAAAAAACCCCTGAATACATAGTTAGAGTGAATCTGGCAAGTTATGGCATTTTTATAATTTTGGATCCACCATATTGGATTCGCCACATTCAATTTTGTAATTTCTTTCAAAACCGATATGGTTATACGAAATAAAAGACGGGACAACCACCATCCTTTGAGTAGCTCCCAACATACAACTAATCAAGTGTTCTCTGCCGAGTCAAATATATGATATGAAATACCATAGTTCATAAACAGTCGATAGCGTAGTGGGTAGCGAGTTAGATAGGATAGATAGGTAGGTCCGAGGTTCGAGTTTCGATCGAGTAGGAAAAATCCTATCGAGAAAAATCGGTGCAGGATTTTTTTTTCCAGTGTAACTCTTCTATGTGCGTATGGAATCATTTTGCAAATGATATATTTCGTTTTTGTTTATATTTTGGAATACAAAAGTTTGCAACAATAATATAGTTGCCTTGAATAGATATTTATTTGAGTCAAATGCATTTTTGCTAAATGCAAATTTACAAAATCGTTGATTTCAATAAACATTCCATACGTTCGCAATAAAAATATTGTCGAATTCAATAAACAGTTATTTCGTCCAAATAATTGGACTATTTAAAAAAAATATTTACAATAAATAGAGTCCTATTATATATATATATATATAATAGAGGCCGTGAGAAAAAGAAAAAAATTTAGTTAGAACAAATAGACTCTATTTGAATCAACGAGATCTTTTTTCTGGGTGTAAATAAGAAAGCTTTTCGAATAAAAAATTCCTAGATTCAGGCTGGAAATAATATATTTTTACGAAGAGAACGAGACTTTGCGCGAAGCCATTTCGAATAGATCGGTGTGCAATCTGAATTTTAGGAAAATTTAAAAAATGGGAGTTAACATTAACAGGGTTGCGAAAAAAAAATTCAATCGTCACTCAAATTCAATCGTTCAAATGGGAATAACGATTAACAGGGTTGCGAAAAAAAAAATTCAATCGTCACGCATTATTTTGTTATTCTTTCTGCATGGCCTAGATTGACCTATACAGAAATATATATTCACGTCCTTGGCTTTTCTAGCGGGTCTTTATTCCGTCTCATTCCCTTTTCTCGTCTCACCTCGAGCTTCCGCAATGCAGTTGAAAAGCTTTCATTAGTCTTCGTACATCTTGTATACATAATATGTCGTATATATATAATATATATATATATATATATATATGTATACAACGAGCCACAAGTATATACGCGTTTGCACTGTGATTATTAAACATCCAACAGCCCCGGATAAAACGCGTTAAATTTATTACTGCCATTTCTTCAAGAATGTTCTGTCGTCATATATTTTTTTTTTGTCTTAATATAGTGATTAATAAATTTCATCATTCGTTTACTATGCTCCGTTTTCGTATGAGGGAATGGAGGGTATGAAAAAGTTTTCATTTTTATTGCTGTTTTTTTCTTTCTATATTTGGAGTAAAGACGACGCGGAAATGGGTGAAGAAGAGCTTTTTTTCTTGCTGGCCAAGTATCAATGGTATAACCATATTAAATTTATCGATCATAACGAGGGACCTCGTCCCCGTGGCCTGCGGGAAGGGCACAGAGGCGAAAGAGAGAGAGAGAGAGAGAGAGAGAGAGAGAGAGAGAGAGAGATACAGAGGAGTAAGAAGGGGTGGCGAAGTGGCAACGAGGGTGCCCAAAAAAATGAAGGGAGTTGTAGAGCGAGAGGGTGAGAGAGATAAAGATGAGAAAGATAAAGATGGAAAAAACGGCTAAGAGTCCAGCCACAATCAAAGGGCGAATCGCCTTCGGGTGTACCTCTAGCGGAGAGGACAGTAAATTGTTTGAGGGTATCGTGAGCTTTTCTTCATCCCTTTAACCGGATGAAGACTCGCAGATTTCATCGTTGAGAACTTTTTACCATCTTTACAAGAATGCACTTTGTTTTGGTCTCTCTCTCTCTCTCTTTCTATCTAGCTCACTATCCCTCGCTAAAAAATCCTCCCTCTTAATCCCTTTCGGTCGGGAATACACTACGAGAAAATCTACAACGAGGTAGGAACATCGCACTCCTCTGACCGAGCGGAAACAATGAGAGCAGCATCTCTCTGGGTTCGTCGCAATTAAAACGTTCTGGTTCAAGTGTTTCACGACTCTCATCTGCTTCTCTATATATACATCCAAGAGAGCCGCGTGATTGGAGAAAATGAGGGTCGAAAGTTGGTTGCGAGTATCTCTATTTCACTCTCTCTCTCTCTCTCTCTCTCTCTTTCTCTCTTGTTCAATCGCTCTTTGGGCGCATCGGAGAAATCCCCGTGATCAAAGGCGGATTATTTCATTAAAGGGATTAATCGCTCGTGCCAACGAAGACCCCAACCACCGAGTCGATCTCGTAATTTAACTATCGATGCTAGACGGCGCATTCCAGCGATCCAAACTAATACCAGATCTCCCCTCCCCCCCTCTCTCTCTCTCTCTCTCTCTCTCTCGCCATATAAATAGTCAAAAACGATGTTCTTCTCGTGAAACTTGAAATGGAACTCTCGAATCTTCAATAGACTCTTTGTCGGTCGGTTGCAAAGCAAATTATAATTATCCCTGTGCGTCCTAATGAATGCAAACAAAAAAAAAAATCGCTAGTCACATCTTTTTTCCTTGCCACCCTGCAAAAGATTTCTTTCCCAGATGTATCAGATTCAATCGATTTTTACGTAATTTCAATCGTTTTGTTCATTACTTCACTTTTTTCCTTAAATTGCGAGCTAAATTTAGTTACGACAATTCTACCTTTCCCATGTGTTTATTGCAAGTCTTCTTCTTTGACGCTGATGAAGGAGAAAAAAATGCTCTCATGGAGGGTTTTATGGTCATTCTTTTTTTAAAAATATATATCAAAACCTCACAAAGACGCAAGAGAACGAAAGAGCTGGATATCGCGCAACCGAAATTATACTTTTTTGTCGTCAGGACACGTTTTCCCGGTGGGGGGGTTTCTTGTGGCTTTCACATCCCCCGGGGTATTTAAAGACTCTTCGTCCATCTTCACGGGCTCACCGGCCGATTCCTGAGGCAGTAATCCTTCGGGCACACCATCATAGACGACAAGAGTAACAGCTCTCTCTCTCTTTCTCTCTTTCTCTCTCCTCCTCTCATCGTCTCGTGTTTTTTTTCTATCTCGCTCTCGCGTCAATACACACATACACGTATAAACTAATACCCACACACGTGGAAGAGACTCTCTTAACGAAAAAGCGTGCAGAAAACACAGAAACGTGAACGCCCACGAAAAAGGGAGACCGAAAACCGCGATCAAGTAGGATTACTCCGTAGCAATATGTTCTCTCTCACTTTCACGTGTGTCTCATATACAGTATATATATATATACTGTATATACACAAACACAATATAGCTATATCTATTTTTGCTGGCTCTTTGGTCCTCGGAATATACAGAGGGGGGTTTTCTCTCGTGGACCCTATGCTTTCTCTCTTCCATGCTCTTCTTCCTCCTCCCTCCATATCTTTCGCCTTACCCAACCCTCGTTTTCTCAGCCGATACAAGCGCTATATATGTATATCAAGGTAGCGTGTATGTATATGCATTGGCTGATAAAAATCGAAAGGGCGTAACCTCCATTATTTAACACCCAAAGCGATAAAGTTTCAAGCCCTTTTGTTTCTTAGCTGTTGACATTCGTATATATATATATATATATATATATACACATACATAAGTCCCTTTTCGAGCCGCAGGCAACAGCCGTTATCTGGAGAACCGCAGTGTAGTACAGCATCCCTCGAAATGAGAGAAGAATTCGTCGTAGTGTGTATCGTAGCTATGGTGCGGGTCTATCGTAACCGCTGTTACTGTTGCCGCTCACGAGAATCTCGATTTCGTGCCTGCGGCGTTTTGTTGGACACACACACACATACACACACACACACACACACAGATACATCGTCACGCTGATCAGCCGGTTGCCGCGATGGACTAAACGCTGACCACGTCGGACATTAGAGATCTATCTCGCAGCAAAATCTACCCATTTTTTTTCCTCCTTCTTTTTCTTTATCTTCGTTTCATTCTGTTTTGCGGTACTCCGGGACGCGAAACGATGGGGGAGAAACGTTGCGTATAGAAGAATAGCATATTCTCTCGTGGAAAATAAAAAAAAATAAAAAAAATTTCTAAAGTCGAGTGGATGACGCCGAGAGTGATGCTCTCGATAGGAGGAATACCGGAAACATCGGATATCCCACAAAGAGTATTATATTCATTGCTGGCAAACAAAAGGCTCTGACCCCCGCGCGATTCAACGGGAAAAATTATGTGGGTTAAGCCGTTTTGCTTGGGAGTGGTCGGCATGTATATCGCCCAATGTAGAGTACGTACAGGAGGGACCTGGAAAAGTGGGAAGAGAGGAAGATGAAATGAGAGGATGGAGAAAGAAGGACGTAGGAAAATATCAAGGAGAAACGTCGTTGAGGCGGTAAAGGCAAAACGCGAGGGAGAAAAAGAGAGAGAGAGAGAGAGAGAGAGAGGTGTAGGGGTGGGTTACTCGCGCACACGGGTCGGACGCGAGGAGGGTAAAAGTCCGCGAGCCATTTTTCCCCATATAATTATAAGAGAGGGACCTGGGTGTTGCTATGGTAACCACACACCCCCACCCTTTCCCTCATTCTTTCTCTTTTATCCCTGAATCTCTCTCTCTCTCTCTCTCTCTCTCCCTCTCTATCTTTTTTCTCTGGCTTTCTCACTCTTATCCTGTGCACCCCGTTTACTTGTATGCCCGAGGTATAGAGGACGAAAGCTTTTGGCACATGTGCCACTCTCCGCTCGCCCGAGATGTGTGTAAGTCTTTCGAGACTTTCCTCACCATCCCTGTACTTTCATGGAAACATCCATACCTGTTTATACACAGGGGGCATTCCACGTCAACTATGCCAATTTTTGATAAATTTTTCCGAGAGTTGTGTCAATGTGTCAAGAGAATCTCCGAATTAATTCAGATTTTTTGAGCTTGCGCTTGACCGACAAAACAAAAATGATGAAAGTTTCAGTAAAATATACTTTCGTATATATTATATATTCAGTTTCACAGCGAGGAAAATTTTAGTTTTAAGGAGGTTCTGCTCCTATAATTGGGAGCGGCAAGGGGAACGTATAGCGAGGCGCAGGCGTCGTGCGGGGCAGAGATAGCGTTCGGCATTTGTTTCATCAAATATAGGCACACATTTTCATTTGATTAATTTGCCATTATTCACGCCAGGCGTGGTGAATCGCGTCCATTTTCTTTCTAGGGCTTTGTAATAGATAAGTTTGTACTTTCCTGAAATTTTTAAACAGCGACTACTTTTTGTGCACCTGATATCGAACGATTCTTCACGACATAACGGTTGTTGCCATAAGACCCTATGCATTTCAAGAGTATCTATACGAATTATTATCTCGGAAAGTAGGTGGTGCATCTCGTTGCAATTTTTCAGGTACACGAAGTATACCTTTGAAAACGTGCTGTTAAAATTTAAAGTCGCTGTAACTTTTTTTTAGGTTCAAGCAAAAGCTCCTTAAATGAACAAAGATACAAAGTTGTCATCTATCAGTATTCATGTTCTATAATTTCGCATCTTTTCTTTCATTTTTAATGGAAAAATTTTCATACATGAGTCTGGAACATCGTTTGATTTTAATCAAATTTTCAGCATTTTTTTTGTGGTTAAAGTATACGAGTTCGAAAAATCGGCGTTAATTCCAGAAATTGAGTGGCTGAGTTGGCATGAAATTTCCCATACATATTGTTTCCATGTTTCTCTGTATTTCGCGTATATTTATATAAATAGAGAGTCGCCTGTATGTGGGATAAATTTTCTATGGTAGGCTCTGATGAGCTCGGGTGTTGTAATTTTTCTGCTGCTTTCTCTATGTTTTTTGCTTCTTATCTACCGAGGGAAAGCTTCCGCAAAAGGTTTCTTTTCTCCAAGGTGTGTCGGAGACGCGGAAAAGAAGCGTATGAGGGGGATGAAATTAATGTATTTGTTCTGTGGCCACCCTCATACATGCTTTCACGTTATCTCGTCTTTTCCCTCTTCATAGATACATGGTATCCATGAACATATATACACAGAGTTTTATGTATGGTTTTTTACATATATAATGGACGGTTTTTTTTTTTCAATTTTTTTTCTCACTGTTGGTCGAACCAACGCTCCACCTTCTTCCCGATCTTTGCTGTATATATATTCTTATTTTTCTCTCGTATATAGCCACCTCGCACGGAATGTCCACGAGCATTATTGCTTTCTTGGGTAATGGATGTTCGCTTTTTTCTCTTCGTTCGCATATTTTACCCTGTCACGTGTCGTTCGACAAGGGGAAATAGGACGGATTGCGTGAGTTCAATGAGAGAATATATGCAAACAAGACACTCGTATGGCCGGAATTTCGTTAAGAATTTTTGTTTTTCCATCAAAACGTTCAATTGCGTCAAGTGATTTTATTGTTGAAATGAAGCGATTAATTGGCTTCCAATTCGTGAAAGGGTGAATTTTTTTGAAATTAAGTAATTCAGATTAATTCAGAGATCGGCTGATCTATATAGAACCGAGTTATGCACATACAAACAACCTTTCTTTTATTTATTTTTTTAAAAATAATTACGACTTATTACCCGAACTGGAGCATTACAATAAACGAGGAAGTTTGAAATAAAAACCACGAATTGTTCGGATTCTGAAACTTTAACTAATAATTTCACGGGGGAATCCATTTTGAAGCAAAGATTCAGTAATATATATTACGAAATATCTCAAGCAGCCATTGTCGAGGTGAACTGTACATTGAAATTTTATCGAATATCATACGAGTCGCTTGACTGGTCTATGGCGAAAGAGATGTTTTTCTCTCGTTCTTTTTTTTTTTTTTTTTTGCTGGTTACGAAGAAAACGAGAAACGCGACTCAAAGAAGAGAAATACGCGAAGACGACGACGGTAGCGCGTGCATAGGAAATGGCGGTGTACTTACGAGCTTCAGCGTCGTTTCAAGCGGCGAGAGGGGTTGCGGAATTCGTCGTAACTAGCGACAAGGGTGAGAGTATAGAGGGTTCTCGGAGAGAGGCCAAAGGGGGAAGAAAGAAGGGTAGTTCGTTCGGTGCGGCTCCCCTTGAAAAAAAGCCATTTAAATAGGTACGGTCGAACGGGAGCTTGGAGTTCGACGAGCACGACGTATATATATGTATATTTGTATATATATATATATATGATCCGAAATACGTAAGAAGAAGCAGCAGAGGGTGTAGGAGGTTTTTTCATCGCTTCATCCTCTTCGCTCATCCCCCGTCTCTTATTTCACGTACGAGTGAGAACAAGAAAGCGCGTTCGACCACCCACGAATTCGTAAGGTTGTTGAAAGAGGGAGAGAGAAGAGAAAAAAACGTGCGATTCCCTCGCGGTTCTCGCGTAAAGCCCTTTTCGAAACAAAGAAATAAAAATTCTCCCTTTTCAGTCCGTTGGTGAAACGTGTGGCTGAATCGAAGGATATACATTTAGAATAATTGAAACACAAAAAAAAAAAATGGTTCCTTGCACATCCGTTTCCCGGGTCTTTATCCAGAGTAGTGGACTGATCGGTGCAAGAACATTTTTAGACGAGCGAAAGACGGTTCGTGGAAAAAGAGAGATTCCCGTGAATAATTGAGCCGCATAATTTATCTCACGGAATGCAGAGAGAAAGAGAGAGAGAGAGAGAGAGAGAGAGAGAGGCGAGAGAGGAAATAGGAGTGGAGTGTGAGTACAGAAGACGCATAGGAAGAGATGGTTACCCGGTGAAGCGTCGTCCGCAGGTCGAAGCCAGGGGATGCTGGGCTCGGGGTCGATTCTAGAGGACTGAAGGGAAAGACGCACGGAGGGGGAGAGTGTAGCTCTGGCGTCGGTGGCGTCGTTGCTGGAGCTGGAGGAGTGGAAATTGAATTTCGATCGAACATTGCCGAAGGAGTGAGATATATATAGGGAGAGGGAGAGAGAGAGAGAGAGAGAGAGAGAGAGAGAGAAAACAGCGTGAGCTATATGGCTCTCTTACTCGGTGGCCTAGCACGGTGACGATATAAGCGCAAAGGTGGAGGAGCAACAGAGAGAAGATGCTGCGCGGAGCAAAGCATTACTTATTGGATACCTCTTCCTCTCTCTCTCACTCTCTCTTTCTGTCCTCATCCTCTCGCTATCCTAGGACGCGCAAACCCATCCTCTTTCGACGAACAAATGAGCAATTCTCTCGTCCCATCGTGTCCTGTGATGTCCTCCACGTAGAACGTGGCGAGGAACTCGGGGCGTCTATGGGTCGATCTTGCCCCTTCTTTCCAGCATCATCGCTTCCCTCCTCTTTACACATACATATCTTTTTGTAACTACTCATATTGCAAAGGGACTGTCGCCCTCTGCTCATCCACACGTCCAAGTGTCCACGTCGAGACGTGGGACCAAACCCCTTCGTTCGCAACGTCCATTCGTTCATCGAACAAACCCGCACTGCTATGAAATGACCGTAGTTTAAAATTTCTCACACGGTTGTCCTCAAGGAAAGTACGTTGACGACAAGACCAGCCGATAGATTCACTCTCTTCCCTCTTACACTTGTCCATATCTCTCTCTATCACTCTATCTCTCTCTCTCTCCCTCTCTCTCTATCTTTATCTCTCTCTCTCTCTCTCTCTCTCTCTCTCTCTCTCTCTCTATCTTTATCTCTCTCTCTCTTTCGTCCTAACCTTCTCCACAAGGAAGATCTAGAGCTACGACAAGAGGACACGAACTACTTTATCCCTCACGAACTGTTCACGTCTAGTTCTCTCACTGTTGCTACCATCGAGCTAGATAATGTTGGTACTGCTGACGAATTATTTTTCAAAGTTTCGAATTACAGTTCGATGCTGACCAGAGAATTGCTCGCTGATTTTTTTTTTCTTTTTTGTTCGTTGTGCCCCTAGAGGATACAGAGGATCCACGTCCGGCTGACGCGAGAAAGGCAACAGAAGCGGTTGGAGAAAGGGCGAGAGAACTCATCTCGTGTTAACGTTTAGGACGTTTTTCTTCTTTTAGATATCGTGTCCACATGCGAGTCTCTTTGCCCGAACCATCGGTCAGGTCACGACTCCGTGGACCATTGCCCCTGAGAATCGGGGATTGAAACTTGCCACCGATACTTAATATATATGTACATATATATATACACATATACACGACAGATTTTCACATCGTGGTCCGCCTACGCATCAGCTTGCAGTAAATTTTTACTGACTGAATAATAGTTCATGGAAACTGCAATATATATGTGTATATACACCTTATATCATATATCGCAGAAAGAAAATGGCCGAACCGAGCGCCATTAATTAATAATAGAAAGATCTCTCCCGGTCGCAAATGGTCAGAGCGAGAAGAATTCTCTTCCATTCGTTTCGTCTCTCCTTATTCTCTTCTTTTGCAACCAACTTAGTCGGACTCCATCTCTCTCTCTCTCTCTCTCTGGTCCTCCACGCGAACGAGAGAAGCGAGGCGGGAGATTCTGGGAGGCGGGGAGGGCTGGACCGAGCGGGCAGGCAAGCGAGAGGAGACGGGGTAAGAGGCATGGGAAGGCTAGAGAAAACGCGCGGGGGAATGGATTTTATGCCCAGAGCGAGATATATGGCGGCCGCTACGCCCGGGCAAAAATAATATTAATATCGGAAAGGAAAGGGAGGAGGGAAAGTTTCGCAGGATGGCTGGCTCTCTGGCTCTCTGGTTTGGGCAGGGGATATCAAGTATAATCATAATAATAAACGCCCGAGCGCGGGGCGCCATCGCCATTGCTGGCAGTGCCTCTACCCCACGAGCACCCACTACCAACCACCCCCGTTCCCTTATTTCGACCCGAAGCGCACCCTCATACTGCCACGAAGCTTTTGCCCCGTTCGTCCCTACCCCAATCGCTCTGTATATACCCGCCATCACACTCCCTCGTATATGTGAACAAACACCCATACACGTATACGCAACGCGAGACCAAGATTACACGTACGTTTGCAGAAAAGCACATTTGTATACGATTGTATTAGCCCACCTCTATCGTCTCTTCGTTTCTACCACAAATACAAGCCCGCAGCATTGCAGAAACGTGAAGGTTTTGTACTTTTATACGTTATAGGAAGACGCACATTATTATACTCTTGTATCAGCCCTTCCCGCGTATACGAATTGCACAGGTGCACCGATGCACGTGACAATTGGATTAGATTCGAGATTGATAATTGATATTCCAACTAATAGACGAAATGTCTCGAAAATATGCTGGAGAAAAAATATTTTCGTGGTAAACTTTTTCGTCTTGTTAATGACGATTTCACACACGAGTGAAACCAAGAGAGAGAGAGAGAGAGAGAGAGAGAGAGAGAGAGATCCCTTCAATATTTTTCCCCACGTCGTTTACCGTCAGGAATAATCTTCGTCGAGTAGGCTAAAGCGAAGGGAAAAAAACGCAATGACTCCGTGTTTTTGAAGACAAAAAGAAGGAAAAAAAATGTATATACGAAGAAAAGAGAAGGCTCTCAGCTCTCGATTCTCGTATTTTCCCTCTCTCGTTATTTCCGGTAGAATACGTCCTCAGACGAGAAACTCGGCGATTTGACCAAGAGAGAGCTAGGACTGTCAGATCCATCGGATTAATGGTCGTTGCCCGGGCGCGCGCTTCTAACGAATCCGTTACTGACGTCATTCCCCGCTGCTGCTCTACCTCTATACAGCACCCCCATCGCGTATCCTTGCCAATCGCGACCACTGTCCCGTGTGTCCTTCCACTTTCCCTCTGATCTTCTTCTATATTTATTTATATATATACAATATACATGGCTGTGACATCCTATAGTAGAGCTTAATATTTCCTTTTGTTTTGTCGAGCAATTGGTGTTCTGAATCAACTTCAAAGTCGGTTAAAAATTGATACGGGATCGGTTAACGCAGTAAAAGGGCCAATATAAATGATGTCGGATTAGAGAAAAAAAAATCAAATGACTATATGTGGGCCCAGACCGAACGAAAATCATGACCTAATGAAAAGGTGAGATCTGCATCATATCGGGTCGGGTGAATGCTCATATTGACGAGTCTCTTTTTTCAATTGTCGAAATAATAAAATGTGATTTCACGCAAGTTTCGGTTCGGAGTGGGTTTCACCGATGAAAACGGCGCAGTTCGCAAATTTAAGTTTAATTTTTTTATTCATTCTGTGTCCGTATGATTACTCAAACCTTTTCAGAGTCACACTTTTTTCAGCCGGATTTTTTAATTTTATTTTCACAAGGACCAATTCTTACTGATATAGGTTATGTGTAGCTCGAGTAAAAAGTAGGTATGGTTGATTTTTTGTTCTTCTTATTCCATCGTCTTTAGTTTAGACACACCAAAATGAAATTACGCATATTTTTCATGAAAAATATTTTTTGTAACACATGCACGATTTCTGCGTTTTTTAGACCTATATTATAAGCGGCCCTAAAGTGACCTGTTTTTGACCGGCTTGAAAAAAGAGGGCAATAATATTTCATTATTGGCCGCTTTTTAAAGGGTTAGCAAAACGACCGTATGTACACATACACACAGACACATACACACGTATATTATATTATTCTTACTTTACTTATTCTTACTTTTTCCTGCTGAAAGAATGCAGTCTAAATGTAACATAACTATGAGGTGCCGTGTCAAAAAAAGGTCACCTTAGTGCCGCTTATGGGCATAAAAAAACGCAGAAATCACACTGCAAATCCAAGTGTGTAGTGTTTACACACTTATGTGTGTAATTTCTTTTAGTCACTTTTTACTCACTTTCACGTGTGTAATTCTACAAAATAACACTTTAAGTGTGTTATTTTGTAGAATTACACACGTGAAAGTGAGTAAAAAGTGACTACAAGAAATTACACACATAAGTGTGTAAAAACTACACACTTGGATTTGCAGTGCAGTACATGTGTTACAAAAAATATGGTGTGCATAGTCGTTCCGTGAGGAATAAGGATTCCTCGTTCCTTATTTCACGTTTCATAGACCTTCCTTGACCAAACAAGGAGCCTTATTTGTCTCCTTATCTTAAGGGAGGTCCAGAGCTTCCTTGAGGAAGCCTTCTGTACAATGATTGGCTGTTTGTTGTATAGCTAGCGACGCCAGGACACAATTAAAGACATTTTAGATAAAATTCATATGTGCCCTAATAAATGATTGGACTAGCAGCGCTCGCTATAAATTTTAGCCCATAAAGCAGTATACAACTGTGTGATTTGATTATTTATCCGTATGATAATTATTACGTACTTCTGCTTCAGATTGTTTCAGCATTTTTTCAATTGCTTGCTGGAACGAGGTGTAGTACAACCTTAGCTTATGTATTTTAAGGATGTACCCTCCCATGCATCCGCCTAATGCCTTAAATCGGTAGCAACGGTTTTTTTTTAACTTTCGATGGCTTTCTCTTCAGAAATTAGTTGAGTGAAAAGTAATTTTTCTCGTTCTGTCTAATGAATCGATTTTTTTCTATGATTCGCAAAAAAAAAAATCGTATTATATTAAAATAATATTTTAGTTTTCCTTTGTTTCGTGAACTAAATGTTACTGCGATGGTGCCATCTACGATATTGCCACACTGCAAATCCAAGTGTGTAGTTTTTACACACTTATCTGTGTAATTTCTTGTAGTCACTTTTTACTCACTTTCACGTGTGTAATTCTACAAAATTACACACGTGAAAGTGAGTAAAAAGTGACTACAAGAAATTACACACATAAGTGTGTAAAAACTACACACTTGGATTTGCAGTGCACCGCAAGTTGTACAAATTCGTAGAATATTCGCTCCTTCTGGAAGGGAGATCTGAGTTTCGTCTATATGAAACAAAGCGGCCTTGGAGATTCAAGGGCTCCTCCGTTGAGGCTTCCTCCGTCCTTGTTATAAGGACGGACTATGAATACGGGTGTAAGTGGGTTTTTTGACCTCGTGTGGTTACAGTACTCGTCTTCGGCTCGCAGTCCGCACTCGGTCTAAAAAACCCACTTTAGTGCACAATAATACTAAGTTATACCTTTGTGCAGATGCGAGCAACCTTCCTTGGAAGGTTCCCCATATTTTGGTCCAAAGAAAAATATTATTTTTCAATCGTTTGTGTCGGGATATAACAGACAGGAAAGTAACTTCATTTGCAAGTCAAATGCACAGCACATCTTCTTTTTCTGAGTTGCAAATTAAAAATGACGAAAAACAAATATATATTTAAAAGTGCGGATAGCTAAAATATAAATTTTCCAACAGAATAATTATGAGTAATTAAGAAAAAAATATGCTATGACGTCTCACAAAAAAAAAAAAAAAACGGTAAATGTACTTTTGATTACTGAACCGGTTATGGAGATTTTTACTCTTATCGTTATCGTTGTTTTCCCGCTATCTCACATACTTCAATAAGTTCTCACATAAATTTACAAAATTACTCATTCATTATTTCTGGGACCAAAATGCCAATTATATTCGAAACAAATCTGTTTTTGTAATTGTATTTCCATAAACATTCGTAATTGATAACGTCATGAAATCCTTTTGAAGCATTTTTCTTTTAATGGCGTCCATTTCTAATATCAGCTCCGTATCTAATGATCATCGATCACACTACGTGGCAATAAGAGACGCGCAGATGCACTTAGGACGGAATTGCACAGCTAGACATCGAGCTCATCGAGACTTTATTCCCTTTGCTACTCGGTGTTTCTATATCCTTCTCATATATTGGTTCTGGGACCGCGAAATCGAAGCTTTTGTCTTGGCGTGGCTCATAAGCGTGGATTTGGCCTTATCCCGAAACTCTCTATCTCTCTCTCTCTCTCTCGCTTTCTCCTTCATTCCCACTCCCTTCGATCATCTATTTTTTTCTTTCGTCCCTTTTACTGCACGCACACACGCTCGACCACCCTCGGAGTCATCCCCTATGGTGAGCGAGAGAAACATAGCCCAAGCAGTTTTCTCTCGTTTTTTTTTTTTGCTTTTCTTCTCCCAGGGTAACCATACGATGAGCTGCTTTTCCCCGCTTTGCTGCTGTTTTTCGGGGTGGAAGGAAGTTGGTGCAGCATCCGCGCCTGATTCACACAAACATCGTGGTCTCTCGTTCATCCGCGCACACACTCGACATTACGAGTGGAGAGCATGAGGCTGTTTTTTTCTATCTTGCATTCTCTCTCTCTCTCTCTCTCTGTCTCTTTTACTCACTCGCTTTCCCTTTCTTCGATATTTTTTTGTTGCCTCTTTTCTCTCACTCCCTCGTACGCGCGTGTTCGTTTCGTTTCATTATCATACCATTATTTTTTACCCCCCGAGCATCATAAATTGCCTTTTTTCCATGGGTTTTCCTTGTGCTTTATGCGTCCCACTTCTGCCATTAATGTCAGGCAGTCCTCTTTCTCTCTCGCTCTTTTCTTCGGACCCGACTGCGCTATACGATTTTTTCGACCAAAACACACGAGCCCAGTTTTTTCATTTCCTCTCTGTTTCCTATCCCGCATGAATCGCACACAACGCTTAATACAACGGGGAACCACTCACTCCCCCGCGTACGATCATCCATCCGGTGGATACGTGACTTTTCTTGCCAAAAACACATCCCGCATTACTTTGTCCCGGTTATTAATGAACGGGATACACGTGTGTGATCCATACATCGCATAGCTGATGTGTGCCCCCCCCCCTCCTCCCCCTGCCCCGTTTTTTTTACCAAGTCCCTGTCGTATCATAAAACAGTCAAGTGCTGTTTTTTTTTTCATTTTCCCTTAATAATATGATAATATCGAATCAAAAAGCTTAGGCATAACTGAATAAATGATGTGTTCGACCGACTCTTATCTCTGTTCAGTCCGGTAATAAGAAATTGCACAGGAAGGAGTGATCGATCGTGACCCCGTGTGTCCATGTTAGGCACTGTGATATCCGCGCGGTTTTACGCGATATATGGTGGTTGCATGCTACACATATACGTGATCATGGAAGGCTCCGCGACTGCACACAACGAAAATCGAATCGCCATGAATAAAATACGTCTCGAATGAGCTGAAGAAGCTGAATATACACACCACCGAGTTACGTGGAGAAGGAGGTAGCACGTCGGATTCTCGGTTGGCCAGCAAGGACAGGAGCCTCGCTGCTATTGCACTTTAACAAATGGAACTCGAAGACTTTGCTGCTTCGCTATACTATACTTCTCTCTTATATATATATATATGTGTGTGTGTGTGTGTGTGTGTGTGTGTATGTGTGTGTGTGTGCAAACTGTATCTATTTTTATTCATCGTTATACACCGACGAGCAGGCCTTTGTCTCATCGTCCATAAGGTCTTTCTTATTTTTATTCTCATAGAAGAAAGATGAGGGAAAAGAAGCAAGAAAGAAATGAAACAAAAAAAGAAAAACAAATGAAAGGAATGAATCGAGCATTTGACTCGAGCACGTTTTGGACAAGAGTCTTTCGTTTCCTCGGAGTATCCCTCTGAAGTCTTGGAACATTTTTTTTTTTTTTTTCAATCCATCCTCTTCACTCTTTCTTTCCATCTCGTATTTCTCTTTGCCTAGGGGGGGGGGGGGGGGGAGGAGGAGGAGAAGGAAGAGGAGGAGAAATAAGAAGAGAGAAAGAGGAATGATGAGGATTCATCGGGTGATGATACCGAAGAGGAGATGGGTTATATACACTCTTTTATAGCGAAGCACTTGACCCGTAGATCGGGACAGAAGGCTGCACTTCTGGTGATTAAAGTCAAGCCGGGAATTAGAGTGAAGAAAAGTTGCGTTCTTCGCATAGCCGTCGAAGAGATATGCGATAGAAGGTAGAGAGGATCTCGAGGAACATCTGGATAACCGCCCTTTTATATTTCTGCAAGGACAGCTATAAGAATGAGAGAGAAAGTTTCAAGACGACAATGAGAAGGACACAGCGATGCTATAATATTGGCGAAAAGAAGTACCAGCAACAGCGGAGACCACTGAGAAAACGAAGTGTATATAGTGCAAAGACAAGAAGGCAAAAAAAGAGAAAGAGAGAGAGAGAGAGAGAGAGAGAGAGAGAGAAGAAACGGGCGCAGTGGCAATCAGTGAAATGGCGGCGAAAATAAATGAATGGAAATTGAGTCTGTCTCTTGTTGGCAGAGAAGAAGAGAATGAAGAGGAAGAAGAAGAGTAAAAATTCAAGGGAGGAGGCGAGATGACTCGAGTCTCAAGCAATGCGAATGGATATACGTTGGTAGACGCGGATCTGCCCTCAGCCAACCACCAGCTCGATGAACCAGCTCAGTCGCTGCCTCTTTTCTCTCTTTTATCCTTTTTTTTTTTCTCATATACTCTCTGTTCCTCTATCTTTCTCATTCTCTCTGGACTGATGCCGCGACCACGGTAACCGGGACACGGCAACGAGAGAAGAGAATCAGCAACCACCAGCTCCTTCGCGTGTGTGTGCCTCGCCTTCTCTCGCGTCCTTCTGCCAACCTGGAGGAATGGATTGCTAAACGGACGCGCCACATTTGTGATTGTAAAGAGGGCTCTCCTTTGCTCCTTCTTACACTCACATCCAATGGTACTTTTCACTACTGTGCAACAGTACTGGATTGCCAAGGCTCTTATATATGCTTTTCTCTTTTCGTTCGATCTTCGCTCACGCGAGAGAGCACTCTATATGCAGCGATCATTCGGCAGAAATCTTTGCAGCGTGTGGCGAAAAAAAAATGATTATTGGGTCTTGGATCGATTTCCCACGTTCTATTAGCCGAAGAATTGGATCCAGCGCGCAATAAATTATAAACAGAGTTCATCCATATCTTCAATCAGACCATAATGCAACCGCAACTTCATAAAACCGTCATTATATACTTCAACGGAACTCTATGGAATCTATTGAGCTATGAATATTCACACTCGCTCGCTCGTTCGATTATTATATGATAATTCATTGCCCCTCGGTATTAAAAAAATCTTTCGACTATTCGAACGATATTTTCCTAGTGACGTGTGTTTACGTAAAGCCACGTGACAACACGCGCGTCAGAGTAAAAATATTTTTCAGTGTACTGGTGAGTTTCGTGTGGAATCCCTAAACTAAACTATACCTCATCCCCAGTTACGTCCACCTACTCGTACGTATTCTATGCGTATGTTGAGGAAAAACGACGAAGACTCTCTGTGACATGAGAGGATGAGAAAGAAGCCTCCAGTGTGGCACATAAAGAGGAGAAGGAGGAGGATATATATATATAAAGAGAGAGAAAGAGAGAGAGAGAGAGAGAGAGAGAGAGAGAGGAAGGTTAGCATCTACCATTCTACGACCACTACCGTGCACTCACCCCTTATCGCCGAGAAAAGCAAGCTTAATGCCTCGGAAAAAATAACACACACTCGCACACCCCTTCCCCCGTATATTTCTCTCCATCCAGTCTACTTATACATCTACTATCCTTTATGTATACGCTCTGTCTTCTAGTATCCTTTTTTACGCCGGGCCACGCACGGAGGGTGGACATTTAGGACGAAAAAAAAGGGACACTCTATCTCATCTCATACGCTCCGGAGCCCGTTGCTCGCATATATACCCTTCTTCCCTAATCTCGCGGAATTATTTTTTTCCCTCGATTCTTTCTCATCCAGTCAGTATCAGCATTGGAGAATCCTTTCTCCGCGTATATATAATATACACTCTTCGCCCTTTCTAACATTTCACTTTAAAAATGGTACGAAAAAAAAAATGCTGCAGCAATTTAATTAGTTAATTAATTAATGGATAATTAGGTGCCATTAGATGTATCTAATTGATCAAACACGCCCGTGCCAACGCGACACTTGCATGCTCTGCGCAAAGTGTGCATAAACGAGAACCGAGTATTCCCCCTTTTTATCCCTTCTCGCATTCCACACACCGTATCGTTGTCCTCGTGTTTCGGACGCCCGAGCTCGCTGTTCCAGAGGCACAGCGTACACGTATGCACGTATATGCGATAGGGGTGAAATTCGCGCGCGCGCACATTTATATATAGACAAAAGCCCGACTCTCTCGGTGAACTATAAGAGTACAACCCACTCTGATTCCCCTTTTTCGATCCTTCTCCTCTCCGCCCCACCAAATTCCTCGCAGCCTCTTCTTCTCTCCATCGCCCTGCCAATTTTTCCCGAGTCTCTCTTCGTTCTTTTACCTCCTTATTTTTCCTCCCGCCATGCCACGGATACATCTATACAACGATAGTCGTCATCTACATACAGGGATCTTTTCCTCTCTGCCCAGGAAGAGCAATGCACGAGGCGTGGTGTGTTATACTCTCGCGAGCATCGACGACCGAACGAGCGAAAGACAGTTAAACAAAGAGAAACAAAAAGAGAGAGAGAGGAGATTGCGAGGAACTTGCACTGGTGCACATCGCATATGTACCATGTATTCGTATGAGATTCATTGATACATACATATATTTATGTCCACATATCTTTGAGCAAGGAAAAGGGCTCAACCGACGTCGCCCTTGGATGCTCGATCTTGTGAAATCCCGTCCTTTTACTTACCAGCAGTCGATACATGTATATGCATTTACAATTATAAAGGCAACGAGCAAGCAGCCAGGAGACAGAGAATTCTCTCGTGTGGGGAATAAAACGAAGGGACATTGACGGGATCTCCCCTCCTTAACTGAACGAAGAGAGAGAGAGAGAGAGAGACAGTGCGAAGTACCCTACTCTTGCGAGTTTTCCCCTACATCGCCCCCACCGAAAGTCAAATTCTGGGCGTTACCGGCGCCATTTTGGTAACGCCTACGAAACACCAAATGATTCCACCCCCGCACATTGTGGCGCGCATATACGCATACACACTCGTTAACGTGATCACACATTTGTACGTGTACACATGTTAATATATATATATATATATACATATCTGTATAAATGAGGAGGTAGCGGGTCGTACCTCGTACATCTATAAGTGAGCTTCGCACTCAGACATCGGTAATGGATACGAGAAGAGCTCGTACCTAGATGAGGGAGAAAGAGAGAGGAGAGCATTTTTCCACGGGAGGGAAAAGTGAGACGAGGTAGATGGAGAGGTGGAGGGTGAGGAGGTCTAGCTTATTTCAAAATCTAACGCACGACAAACAGAGGAGGGAGAAGAGGAAGAAGAATAAAAGGTGTCGCTCGGAGCAACGAGCTCCAGCAGGATCCAAGAAAACTTGGGATAGAAGAGAACGCAGAAGTTACTTTCTCTCTCACTCTCCTTTTCTCCAGACTCCCGACTTAATTTTCACCACCCCTGTAACAGCATCGAGGACACACACACACACACACATACACACACACACACACACAGACAGAAGCAAGTGAGAGGAGCCACCCTCTTGTTTCTCACCCCCGATCTCTATACCGAAACCTCTCCCAGTTCCATACACTCCAACACAGTAAAGCCATCGTCATTCTATCTCATCCCTATCCACGTCTCGTTATACTGCACAGTGTTCTCTCGTATAACCCGCGCACCCAAAGCAATGCGGACCTGTATATATATATATGTATATGTTACAAGCGAGAGCTACTGTCCCCGAAGATTTTCTATGCGTTTAACGTGTAGTCCTTATACCCTCTCTACACCCCGCGTGCGCCATTACTACTGCGGCTGTTGCAGCAGTAATGGCCGGTATGGCGCGCGTATATATGTGTAGCTGAAACTAACGATCTGTATAGAGGAAACCATTTTCCACAGGGCCTCGAGTTGGCAATTTGCCTTGAGAGTTGGGAGAGAATTACTATGCTATTTTGCCATTAGATCGAGAATAATTGGAACAAACGGCCGAGGGAATAGTAACTATATATGACTTACGTAATATGCGCTTGCGATGTTCAATAGTATATATACACGGAGAGAAAAGTCCTAGAAAAATTACCGTGCTTGCCACTGTAAAGTGGGGGCAAACGACGTGCTTGAGACATTTTCGACGAAAAATGAAAAAATTGACCGGCAGCACAGAAATTTTTCTCAAACAGCATGGTGAAAATTCCTGTGCTGCCGGTCAATTTTTTTCATTTTTCGTCGAAAATGTCCCAAACATGTCGTTTGTCCCCACTTTACAGTGGCAAGCACGGTAATTTTTCTAGGACTTTTCTCTCAGTGTATTCGCGGGCATATTTGACAACGATTGAACAATCTTAAATCGGTAAGAGCGAATGCTGTAGCACAGAGGCCACACCTCGTTATACTGGTTTTGGTTCATTTGGAAAATTTTGTAAAAATTATTTCAAATAAGTATCCAGTGAAGTATCACTCCTCTGGCTAGGTCCTGGACATTTTTTTAAAAATTGTTTAACGTAATTTCAAGTATATTGACAAGATCAATGATGAACCGAGTTTGAAATATCCGGAAATCAATTTGGGAATATAATTGCTCTTGTACATGGTTATTAACATTTATTTATACGTACTTTATCGAAAATTTATATTTGAATGGTTTGCTGAACTTTTATATACGGTGAGCAAACTTCTCGATGGGCTTGGGAGAACAAATGGAGTGCGATGGAAAAAATACGTATCGTCCGATTCCGACACAAATCTTTTTTCCCCTTGAGTGTTCTAATTCGTTCGATAAATCGTCGGCGAAAAACTATAAATTCTAATTACTGGAATAATAATTCCTCATCGTGTTACCCCCGTCCCAGCGGATTTAAGGAACGCGTCTACGGGTATGGTCTGAGACATTTTTCTATGAAACTCTATATATAAATGCACTTTTCTCCCCCCACGTCCTCAGGGTGCCAGGACGGTTTTTCCGAGAGTCTGAAAGAAAGTGGGTAAGAGAGGAAGAGAGAGAGAGAGAGAGAGAGAGAGAGAGAGAGTATGTGTAGAGAAAAATAAGGAGTCGCGGGGTAGTAAGGGGATTGGAAGGCTGTCGAGTCGTGTGCCAGAGGGGGTGAAACGTAAGTGCTTTTTGTCGGAAAATTATATGATATAGCGTAGAAGACGACGACGTAGGACGATGAGGAGACTGGAAAGGAGAGAGCTTTTTTTCTGCTCTCTCTCTCTCTCTCTCTCTCCCCCGACTTTTCCTCGCTCAATGTTGACACGAAGGCGAGAGAGGGCGACGATGGTTTTGGCCACGACGGCGTCGGATTAGAAAATATGATTAGCTTCGTGCGAGGGTTATGGCACACAGAAGAACGTGTGTGGGACTCGAGTGCTCGAGTATATAAGGACCAGAAAGAAGTGAGGATCCTGGAGAAGAAAAAAAAACGAAAAAAAAAAAAAGAAAAAGGATGGTGATGGGGAATCTCGAAGAATGGGGAATTGGGAGAGGACAAGGGGAGTGAACGCTTGCTCTCCGGTTCTTGTATATACTATGTATAATGTATATGTATATACATATATATCATAGCCAGCCTCTCTGTGAGAGCTTTTCTAGTCGACTTTATGAGCGACTTTGTCTCTACGTGCCGGACATCAACCCCCCCGTTCTGTATGTATTTTTTTTTTCTTCTTCATTCTCTGTTTTGCGCGTGAGCGAGAAAATCCTTCAAGCTATAAGCCTAATCCTCGCGTGTAAGATAATCAAAGCGTGCGTTGACCCTTGCGAGTCAAACTGGAGCACACGAATCCCATTTTTTTTCGTCATTCCACAGGAGAAAAATATTTTCTTTCCTTTTTATGGAATAGAAAAAGAGCACTATTAGCATGATATATTTTTGAGAAAAAACAAATATATATATTACGAGCTAGGAGCAGGGTGATGAGAAAAAAAGAAACTGAAATGTTGGGTCTGTAACAAGGGTTGGGCGCATGTAGGTGAAAACTCGAAGGGACGAGAGAAAACTGATGCTTTTTCGTATACTGTATAGCGGTGCGCGTTGTGTCGGGGGTTGGTATATACGAAGTAAAAGGTAGGCAACGCACGTCCCACTCTCGTTTTGCTTTCATAAACCTTTCCTGTCGTCTCTCGAGCTCCTTTTACTTGCTCTTTCTCTTCCTCCCTTTGCCCTTCCCTACTATGCCCTCATCGCTTCAAGTTTTCTCTCCTCTTTCCTCTCGGTATTTCTCAATGTATAGTGTCCTCTCGTCGCCCTCATATAGCACGAGGCTTTGGCATCTTTTGAGTGACTGAACGACTCACTCTCTTGGACTAATACACAATAACTCGTAAATTCCGAGAACGAAGAAACGTGAAAAGAGACCAAAAAAAAACCGTCAAATTTGGAATGGAGTCGTATCGGATAAAGATTTTTATCTGAAGAAAATGTGCAATGCAAAGAAATACGCATGCACGGATAGTAGATAAATGATAGTGCAAGCGTGCAGAGTCGAAGAAAAGGAGAAGTTAGTAACGCGACATGTATAGCTAGAAGAAATTCAACCCCTCTGTAACACATCAGCAACGGGTTCAGGGGTCTCTCGGTTCTCGTATATATATGTGTACTTGCGCGGGACACCGACGACGGGGGGTTTCAACGATGAGTATTTCCCAGAGGAGGACCTCCGGAGTCGACTCATCAGACTTTGGTCGACCCTGCGACCCCCCCCCCTCCCGCCATGCCGTCAACTCTCCTGAAACGCGGCCAGGCTGCATAATAAGACCGACACACCAATTTTTATCGAGAGAGGCCCGACAGGGACATTACCGTGTGTTCTCGTCCTTGCCACAGCGACGGAGTGCTTTGCTCCTTTTTACCCACTCCATACACGAACACGATGAAGCACATTTCAAAATGTTTATATATATATATATAAGTATGGGTCATTCGACGTCAAATTGATTCGGTTGTGATCCTTGCACCCAAAAAAAAAGATCCAGTTGATTCAAAAATAGAGTCTACTTTTTTTAACTAAATTTTTTTTCTTTGTCTCACGGCCTCATAGGACTCTATTTACTGGAAATATTTTTTTTTAATAGTCCAGTTATTTGGACCAAATGACTGTTAATTTAATTCAACTATATTTTTATTTTGAACGTATGAAATGTTTATTTAAATCAACAATTTTTTAAATTTGCATTTAGCAAAAATGCATTTGACTCAAATAAATATCTATTCAAGGCAACTATATTATTGTTGCAAATTTTTTTATTCCAAAATATAAACAAAAACGAAATATATCATTTGCAAAATGATTTCATACGCACATAGAAGAGTTACACTGGAAAAAAAAATCCTGCACCGATTTTTCTCGATAGGATTTTTCCTCCTCGACTGGAACTCCAACCTGGGACCTACCTACTTATCTACCTAACACGCTACCCACTACGCTATCGACTGTTTATGAACTATGGTATTTCATATCGTATATATGACTCGGCAGAGAACACTCCATTAGTTGTATGTTGGGAGCTACTCAAAGGATGGTGGTTGTCCCGTCTTCTGCCTTTTATTTCGTACAACCATATCGGTTTTGAGAGAAATTACAAAATTGAATGTGGCGAATCCAATATGGTGGATCCAAAATTATATTGCCAGATTCACTCTAACTATATATTCAGGGGTTTTTTTGGTGGGTGAACACGAATTTGAGGTCAAAATTACAAAACTCAATATGTCGGATCCATTATATGGTGGATCGAAAATTCTCAAAATGACGTAACTTGTCAGATTTCGATCTTACTCAGTATTGGGGGATTTTTCGGATAATTGAACATGAATTTGACGTCGAAATTATAAAATTCAATATAGCGGATTCAATATGGTGGATTGAAAATTCTCAAAATGCCATAAACTTGTCAGATTGTGATTGAACATTTCCAATGCATCAATTACTCCAAAAATGTGGAACGAGATGCAAATAAAACGCGTAAATGATCCAAGGGAATTGAGAAAAAATGCGCAAAAAATAAATTGGATATGTAAATATAGTTCATTTAACTAAATTTTTTTTTGGTACGAAAGCGAATGAAAAAATGTAGTAGGAGCAAATAAATTTTTTATTACTATACACTTTTAAATTAATATTAATTCAAATAAATTAATTAATGAGAGACAAATATCGTACAATATTTGAATCAAGTAAATATTCGCTTGGATTTAATAAAATTATAGTTATTTCAAAGAAAGAGAAATTGAATATATAAATATAATACATTGAACTAGATCTTTTCTTTGGGTTCAGAATGTTTCATATTGTTGTTTTTCATATTGTTGTTGTTTTTTTTGCTTTTTAGTAATGACTACGAAAAATATTTTGGGCAAATATTTTTAAAAACTTTGTTACTGACCGCATGAATTTTCAGATTTCTTAATTGTGCCTAACTATTTCTTTGATGCAACATTATTTGCACTAGGAACCATTGCTGAATTGTTGCTAGCAAAAGAATATCGAGATTAAACAATCGTATGCTTTTTAGGGATAATATTGGATCGAATCGATGGAAGGAAAAGTTAAATAATTCCAGTGGGAATTATTTCGAAAGTAAAGCACATACGATCGCCTACATATACGAGGGTCGAGCGAACGCGATGAAATTCGATCTTTCCTATCACGAGCACTTTTCATAATTTAATTTATATCGTGAGCATTTTATGAAAACACACAAACTTAGTAAAAGGACCGACCGACATATGCAATAAAAAAAAAAAATAATAAGCCGATACCCCATTAATACGTAGGTCACGAAAAACCCACCCTATCGTATATACAGGCATCACAGAATTTTTCATCCTCGCCGATGAAAACGAGAGAGAACCCTCGAATTTATATCGGAAACGAAAGTATCGATTTCGGCACGCCCGTCCATCAACCCGCAGCAGCACGCGGCTGTGACTGATCTTTATGATTTTAAGGTCCCACCCTTTTCCTATTTCTTTTTTTTTCATCCCCTAGGCTCTCCTTTTTATTTGTCCATATACCCCGCTTTCTTTCGTATGACGGAACGTTTATACTTTTTTTTTATCTCACCACTGGGTATTAAAGCGTGTCATTTGACGTTGGTTAATTTTACAGGATGGTCAAGCAGGGTCAAGATAGTAATTAATCTGGCTAATAACGAATCCGTTCGGGACAGCAGATGGCGGGAGAAGTGTTCACGGGGTCGAAACGAACGAGTGAGCGAGAAAGAGATGGACGAGAGCCACGGAAAAGTCCAGAGCAAGCAAGAAAAGAGACGATCCTCTTAATCAGTACACGTCCGGTTGTCCAGTTTGGTCAAACGAGACGATCGGTCAGTGTCATCCATTCTGTTTTAACTGCGGATTAAAGTAAACCGGAATGGCAAGAGAGAGAGAGAGAGAGAGAGAGAGAGAGAAAGAGAGACCTCGTCATCCTCTCGTATCGCGGAGCCACTCTCGGGAAATGTTTGTACAATGGATTAAATTTCCTCGTGCTATATAATCACTCACTATTATTGTGCCCGGGAGAGGTCAGGTGATATTAATAGTGAGACACATAGCTTACTACACAATCCCCGATTTCAAAAACGTAATAAGAACGCATATACGAAGGATTAATACGATCAATCAAAGTACAGTGGGATGAAAGTCAATTTGGCCGTCAATATTGTTTCTTAAGGTCATCGGAACTCTGTGAAAACCATTCATCACTTTTATAGCGACGATATTCAGAAATTATTCATACCTCATTTTTTAATCCATCATACTGCGTAATAATAACATCATAGAATTGGTTTTGAGAAGCTCGAAATAATCTCTCTACATCGCACAAAAATATATACGATCAAGTTTACTATATCCTTCGATTCAATCATATATTTGAAAATTTCTGTTTCTCAAATTAACTTTTGAAATGAGGGTTGACCGTCTCGGAGTTTATTGAAGGGATGGTGGTGGTGTGCGAGTGTATGTGTGTGTGTGTGTGTGTGTGTGTGTGTCACAACCCCTTTCAGGTTTCGGCCAACCCAGCGTGATCTCGGACTCGAGGGGCTTAAGGGATGCGAGAGAGCTATACACGTATACACGCGGAGAAGGGTGCAGGACGAAGGATTGGGAGGACGATAGAGAACGAAACAAGCGAAGGCGAGCTGCGCGCTGGTGGACGTGTAGAAACTCGTAGTTATAAGAGAGAAGAGTATAAGGAGCGAAGGTGGTGGTGGTGTAAAATATGGATTTACCTCTCCTCCAGGGCCACGGGTCTTACTTCGCAGGTCCCATCTTACTCTCCTACATTCTTACTCCCTCTCGCTTCATCTCGCTTTTCCCCGAGCTCCTATATGTGCCGTCACATACGTATCGCACACATCCAAGCACACTGATGCGGGAGAGAATTTTCTCATGTGTGACAACGTAACATATATACATGTATATATGTAACGATTGCTGGCGACCTAAAAGTCGTAAACCAAGCATATTAACACGCAAAGTTATACGAGTTACGCCCTATTGTTCGATAACAGTTGATATACATGTATGTTGATGTACACACACATAGACATGAGAAGCAGTATAGAAGGAGCATTCCCATTACGCGGGGTGTCGTGGCTCGTTTGTTAGACGGGGCTGGTTGGCCGGGCCGTTCGGGAAAAGCGGCAACACACGAAGGGGGGTACAGGAGGGCAAAGTGAGGGTTGAGTTTTTCGCGCGAGGGGCTGTGTTTTGTTAGTGTTTTATTTCCACGGGTCGCGTATACTGTAAGAGACGCGACTGCCGCCGGTGTTTTGTCTTCGTGTGGCAGGACCTCCCCGACCGAATGACGAGAGAGGGGAGAGAGACAGAGCTAGAGGGAAGGAAAACAGCGTCAGAGGAATGAAATGAAGGAAGATGGGAAAGCGGACGAAGAAGAAGACAAAGTATAGAGGTATATCCGTTCATATATATATATGAACAAGAAAAGCATGAGAGAGAGAGAGAGAGAGAGTGATGAGAAGGAAATACTTCCGTCAGTGAACGTTTCTGTGAGACCAAACGTTCTTGACATGGAGTCCACTGTTATATAAAGTATATACGGAGAAATTTCTAAGTGAAGAGCTAACATCATTTATTCCGAAAGAGATAATAATTAAAAATTTGAATATCGTATGAGAACATCGACCCGGTGGTGATAAGAAAACGGCTTCGATTGTAATTTGTATATCTCATCATTATCTGCCATCATTTTCGAAGAGTTCTCTATATGACGAAATATATGATATGACCAATTTTGACATTCCTCATAGAGAGGAAGCTTTGAGAATAATAGGAAAAAGTAGTAAAGAGACGCAGGAAAATGGCGATTATAGGAACATTCGAACAATTTCATTTCAACTCGATTATTTTCAGATTGTTCAAATCAATTTTGTTTTTTCGAAGAATTAAAATTATTACAAAGTTTCATACTCCGATAGCTCGGATTTATTTTCCAAATGAAATTTCGCAACTTATAGGACATTTAGAACACATGGTCATTGATAACCGTCATTTTTACCAATGAAAACAAAGCCTTCCTTTATGAAAAAGTCAAATTACCGACTTTTCTTGCAGCAGTAAGGAAAAAAAATGTATCCGGATGAAAGAAATTATCAAATTTAAAGTTTTATTCCAACAGACTTTTATTCGAATGTAATGAATTTATTTTCTACGGTATACAAATATCGTGGCGGGGCATTCGCTATGATCCTACTACCCCGGTGGAGTCTCATCGTATCGATTCGAGTCACCGAAAGGATTTTCCCTCAATCCGATGGCACATGTGTGTTTAATACATATAAGTATACACATCCATTATATTTAGAACGCGCTGCTTACGTAAATGTGGAGAGCTCAGATATCTCCCGAGTCTGAAAATGGGAATGTATTGCTCCTGAATATATATATATATACATTACGTATAAGATAGGAAGGATAAAAAGAGAGCGGACTCGTCGTCGCATATAAATGGCTGGGCGAGCTATCTATACGTGCCGGGTAATTTAAAATGCGATTACTCGGAAGGGTGTCCCTTTTCGCCGGAGGGGGATCAGTGGCATTCGTCGTTGGACATAAGAATAGCTAATACGGTGGGTGGCTGGGTGCATGGATTCGTGGATGTTGGGGGGAGGGAGGGGTTCTTCTCGCTGAGTGAAGGAGGTCCAGCGAGAGCGATATATGTATACGTATGTATATAAAGGCACATATACAGGGAAGCGGACCAACTGGAAGGGTGGCTGGATGGTTGCCATTAAAAGATTTCGAACCCTCTTTCTCTCTCTTTTTCTTCGACGTTCTTCGCTAGCTCTCGCCTTTCCTTCTCGTCTCAAGCCCCCCCCAGTGCCCGCGGCGCCCATCCATAAGGGTGAGTAATCTGAGTGAGCCCGGCAGCAGCAGCAGCATCATCCTCCTTCCTGCTAACCCCCCGCGACTTCTTTTTTTTTTTTATTTCTCCATCCTTCTCTTTTTCTCACCCGCATCGTAATACACCGTACACACCTTTACTCTCCGCCCTTACGTTCATCCTTCTCCCGGGCCCTCGTTTTACTCTTTTCTCCCTTTCACTCGCACCGCTGCTGCATACAACTCTTTCATTTTTTTTTCTCTGCGCCCTCATCTCTCCTCCATTCTTTACTATATGAGTCTTCGTTTTCTACATACTTTTACTTATACTTATATGTGTACACACTCATACGTGACTCGAGTCGGTGGAAAATCGACGTAGATATGGCGTGTGTGGTATACGAGGCGATGAGAGAAAGAAGGAGACGCACAGGGCCAGACGAAGAAAGATGGACACATGAGCGCGTACAGAGAGAGAGAGAGAGAGAGAGCTATATAGGACTTTATACACATGCGGATGCTTTTATACGTATATATGATCTCTTTCTCTCTTTCGCTGTAGATGTGTAACTCCGCGGCACGAAGTTTGTAACGCGCGCGCTGTGAGAAATATACACTCACACCGCGTGAGTAAAGTTCAGAGACGGCAGAGCTAGCGCGCGAGCGTACAAAAGTTGAGGAAGAACGAAGAGAGATGGCGGAGTTAAAAGCGGAGTGAGGACATTGAGAGAAAGAGAGATGACGAGCAAACACACATGAAATTTTAGTCGCATGTACACGGATGCCGGTATATGTACGGTGTGTCGTTGCTGCTGCTCCTCCTGCTCACACGTGTACGCTATACTGCTGGCGCTTGGTACAGAGGGGTATAGGATTGGCAGCTCTGATCAATATTCGATTTTTGAAATATCTGCACCCCCCGCGCCTTTCCACCCTTTCAACCCCGCGGCCTCGCCAACGTCGACTCTCGCTTCATCTCCAGCCTCCCCCGACTCTTCAACCCCTATTTTCAACCCTCTTTCCCTTTCTCTCTCTCTATCCTCCGAGTTTCCCCCCCCCCCCCCCCATTTTCCGTCTCTTTTCTCCTCTACACTCGCTGGTCCGCGACATATACCGGTACGTTCTTTCTCTCTGTCGCGTCACCCGGTTACACCGCGAGCCCCATCCGCAGAGTCCAACTCTCTCCCGCACGCCACCCGTTCCATCGGCACGGTCTTCGAAAGCTCGATACTCCATTTGTATTTTTAAACTGGAATCCCGTATACAGCGTTATATATACATATATATGTATATTGTACGAATCCTCTCGCTCTCATCCCCTGCCCCAATCCGCGTATACCCGTTCCATTCTCTCGCTTCCTTTTTATTCGAGTTCACTCCTGAATCACCTCCAAACCACCCTCCTACACCGCCCACACTGTCCCCGAGTCGCTTTCTCTCTGTCCAACCTTCTTCCTGACTGCGCTATCAGTATACGAGCATCGCCGTTGCCATCACCATCACCATTACCACCGTCGAGAGGAGCTATCTCTCTTACTCTCTCTCTGTGTCTCACACGGCATCGACGTCGTTCGTATATATATCTAATACTACCCCAACTCACGTTAGTACGTTCCCCGTTACCCCGATCTTCGTATATATTTCGCTTCTCCTTCGCGTTTCTCGCGCTTCTTCCTTTCTCGCTCATACGTCCCTTTCTGTTTCTCGCGTACTCTCATTCAAACGACACACATACAGTTAAAAAATATGTATATATGTATGTATATTTGAGCACACATGGACCGAAAGGCCTTCGATATTGCGCGAGGGGGTCGTGGATGAAGGGGCGAGAGAGGGGGAGAGAGGATTGTAGCTAAAGCGGACCCGGCGGCGGCGCCACATACGATCCATCGGAATTTTAAGGAAATAGGAGGACACTAGATGCATACTATCGCTATTGTACATATATTGTATATGTGTAGAGACTCCAGGGCGAACACACAGGGTGTTTGGGTTCGAGAAGAGAGAGAGAGAGAGAGAGAGAAACAGAGGGTGAAAAGGAAACACGTATAGTATATAATAAATATATATAGGCAGATTCGAGTGTATGTAAATGGGAATAATGTGTGCGATGGAACTGTATGTGACCGAGCTAGAGGTTGGCAAGGAGTGAGGAAGAGGCGAGGGCACTATCCAACTTTGTATATGTGTATATAATCTCTCTCTCTCTCTCTCTCTCTCGCAATTCAAATACGTGTGCGTGGGTGACTATAAGAGGTGAGGGTTGGCAGTATGGGGTGAGTCGCCGGTGGGAGGATTCACAGAGCAATGCCAGCAGGCGTTTCCTCTCGTGTGACGGGACACAGGTGCATTTTCCCCTGGGCCCAACATACATACAGGCTCCGCATACTCGATTCTATGTACTTATATGTATACATATATGTAATACGAGTGAGGAGAGCGAGAGAAAAGAGCTCTCGAATACTTCTTCCTCTTTGCCGTAGCAGAAAAGCAGCGAACACGTCGAATTGGAATTTTTGCATGCTCCGATGGAAAATCACGCGAATCTTTCGTGTATGTATACCGCGGAGAGACGTTCTTTCTAACTTGGGTATGGTATGCATCAGTAACGCTACAAGATGAATAAAAATATTTTTAACGTAGCTGGAAAATATTATTATTATTATTACTTCTATACTTTTACAGGGCATATTGTTATCTCCGTTGATGAAATTTGTAGAATTTTCAAATGTACATTGCAATTTTTTCGGCATAATCGAAAAATTTTGTCGGATTAGACGATGAGTGCTCGCAAACTCCAATATTCCACATTTGAATTTCGAATTATCAACCATCGAAATTCCTTGTATCTTTTGCAGAAGAGCTTCGAATCCAAATTTTTACATTAAGACAGGATAGGATAAATGTAATTGCGGTCACTCCGTATTTCTCTCGGATTTTTTAAGCAAAGCTGCGTTCACTTCATCGAGAGTAATATTTTGTTATTCGAGATGTTCCCGCACCACTATTGATTTTGCTTTTTTGAATATCTGCTAATTTATGTCAACGAAATATGACGAAATGTGTCACCGCTGAGAGCAGGGTTGTGTTAGTTTTCTTGTCAGAAGTGTCAAGGGATCCCTACGGTTTTTCATATCTAAAGTCATTCCATTCCATCAAAAATTTATACTTTATCAGCTAAAGCTCATTTTCCGGGTTAGAACCACAAAAAACTGACATGTCAGCTAAAACACCTGAAAAATACGCGGTTACCGAGAGTTACATTCAAAATGCGATTGTTCTATTTGTGGTCATCAGCTTATCGCCACATCAAATAGAGCACACTTATACCACTTCAGTAATATGTTTATGATGCAAATAAACAACTATTTTTAATTCGAATCGAGCCATTACTGATTGTCTAATGCTCCACCTTTCGTTTGTAGCAGATCCGTGTACCAATTCAAAGCTTGGTAGCCACATAACTGGTACTTTAGATCACCAAAAGTAGTCTAATTGTGGCCGCAAATGGTGAAAATGACATCTACAAGATAATTTCCTATTTTCTTATTGATCATGATCAGAAAAGGGTTTAAATCATGATAATTTGATACTGTATGCCTTTTAGGTTATATATCGATCACTTTTCCAGTTCTGTATTTGCAATAATGTGAATACTGTTCGTAAATGAATGTTCTAAATCGCTTAAAGTGGCCACAACTGGTACGTCTACTTACAAAAGCGATTGAAGAGCTCGTAATGTTAATTTGGTTGGTCAGAGCACCCGTAATCTCTTAAGTAAAATCGTCAATCGAAACGATGATCGTCCGGATGAATCGGGCTCGAAAAAAGTGACTTCAGTCATGCGGAAATGTTTCATTATTTTGATATTCCACGACTAGTGTTTTTCCGAAATTTCCAAGATTTCTCTGTTCTAACCGCAGCCGAGAGTTTTCTTAAAATACGAAGGAAAAGAGAATTATTGGTTCTTCGGGAGACGGCGCAGCAGAGGATAAAGTTTCAAGGTATATATGTTCGTGCGGGAGTAAGGGCTTCCGGTGGGGTCTGTTTTATCTTCCGTTGGATCCTCGCGAATCACTGGTCAGTAATTAGAAGGGTGAAAACGCCTTGAAACCCTCATTAGCACGGCGTTGATTGGCTGACCGAGGGCGCAGAACATTGGAGGGGAACCCGAACGGAGAGCTTTCCGCGTTACGAGAGAGAAGGAGGCAGAGAGAAAGAAACGAAGACAGGAAAAACCAGCATTGAGGGGGTTGTTCCACGACGTATAAACACTCTCGTCTCGCTTGTTTCTATCCACCCTCCGAAAATCCAGAGCGTTCGTGTACAACTGGCCACGCCTATCCCCTTTCACGCGAATCCACGTGGCTCATATCAAAGGCGGACATTTTATATCGCTCGCGGATTAATTACAACGCCCACACCGACCAAATGAGCGAATCAGGATTGGATTGCGCTCTCGATTCCTATACGGAATTATATTCTCATCGCGCAGAAGTGCACCGCACACACGGCGAAAATCCTACCATCTTTCATTTCAAACTCCCATAGCCCCTGGCGTTTTGCAACCAAAACGCGCGTGATTGCGACGTATCGATTGTCACGCGGGATCGATATTCTCAGCTGCATCGCCCCCCGCATATAAACGCTGATCAACCAATTTCGAATGATCTATAATACCGCGTGATGCGCAACGATAAATCGCGAATAATGATGAATTTTGTATTACGCAGCTTGTTCTGTAAATCGCGAATTTCTGCGAACGTAAAATTTCGTTGATAACGAAAAATTCGTGATAGACAGCAGAGATGAGAATTGGCAGCGTTATGGTAATGAAAAATGATGGATTTTATGCATTCCGGGAAAAGCTCGTTACGTATGCGAACGAATGAAAATATTACCAATTTGCAATCGACGAATTTTCCATATTCGGCGATGAAAATATAGATTTTCAAATGAATGAAATTCCATTCGATGTATGTGGGTATATAATATAGGGAAAAATTTGAGCTGCGGTGTGTCAGTGAAATACGACATCAAAATTTGCAACGCTGATGGACGGAATTCGAGTAAAAAAAAAAGAATGAATTTGCGATATATATGTAAAAATGAAAATTTCGTGAATTATGAAGATCTGATTCATTATTTCATAATGAATTTAAATTTGTTAGTATAATTTTAGGTCATGTTGAAAAAAACTCGATGTTTTGTTTTTTTTTTGGTATCCATAGGATGGAAAATATTTCCTGGTTAATTGAAGAGAAAAATTTAAGGGTGAACTTGAGAGATTATAATAATAAGATTTTAGCGATAGCTCTCATTTTTTTTCCCTTCGAATTCACGGAGATCCATCGGCGGTCACGAAAACCGACGTATTAAGCACGATGAGGAGAGAGGTAGTGAAAATCCTCACTCTCTCTCTCTCTCTCTCACTCTCTCTCGATGCTGGTGCTGAGAGTAGATATATATCCCCGATTAGCCATGTAAATCCTATGCAAATTGGCCGGTAGCGCCTTCAAGAGGGTTTGATTGGCCACTCGCGGCGAATACGCTGATTGGATTGCCGTCCACCAGCGTATATATACGCTCACTGTGGCTCTAACTCTGTCGTTTCATCGCGTTCTCTCTCTCTCTCTCTCTCTCTGCTGGCTAATCACGCAATTACTCGACCCAGCTTTAATTTTATCCTTAATTAAATCCAATCTCGTCGCACGACGGAACAAACGGCTTTTCAAGGACCATATATATATGTTTTATATGTTATATTTAATTATAGCTACGGGGTAAGTCACCCGAGTCGTCACGAAAGGGCGTGCAACTGGAAAAATATCGTCATCAGCGCGGATGAACGAACAATTTCGCGAAACGAAAGGGTTGCCAGAAAGCTCCCGTACAAAGTTCATTTCGTTGTATCGTAAAAAAAAAAACGAAAATGAGAATTAAAAAAAAAACAAAATTGTGTCTATCGAATTAATGAGAAATCGAGTAGCATGTTATTAATCATTTTTAGTGTCAGGATTCTCAGAAAGGGTGGACGAAAAAAAAAAAAAAAATTAACACTTTACCGTTGCCTGAGGACTATTTATTATCGCGTTATTGGAGAACCTCACTGCCTAATAACAATTTATTATTATGCTTTTTTTTCTTCTTTCTTTCATCTCATTCTCTTCTTCTCCGTTCTCGTAATAACGAGAACAATTTATTTCTCTCGCTGGAACACATCGGGTACACACATATACAGAGCGTTAGGTATAAAGGCGAAATAGGGGGGGGGGGGGGGGGCAGAGAGGGACGAGGGAAAAAACGATTGGTCCTGGAAAATACGAAAAGCTGACAAACGACCCTGTTGACGTTCGCCCTCGTTGAAACAAAACGACAACGAACGAACGTATACGGAACGAACGAAAAGGGGCGCCTCTCACTCTCTCGCTCTTTCTGCGCTCTCTTCTCTACACCGGGCTTTCGCCTTCATATTTCATATTTCTCACACCCCCATCCCTCGAAAAAGCTACACAATGTGTACTTTCCGGGTACGCGGGCGTGTGTGTGTGCCTCATCGTCATCTCCTGTAGCTGCTGCTGCTGCTGCTGCAACGACCTCTCACTCTTTACCCAGCCTCGACCCATCCCTGTTGCAATCTAACATTTTTTTTTCTTCCTCCATATCGTGTTTTACCCCTCCGCCCCCCGATTCATCCCCGTCCCGCAGCATTGGAACGCAAGAGATTAATTTCCGACCCGGCAGCAGTGCGAGGAAAATTCAGCCCGAGGGGTGATTCGCTCGTCTCGCGATGTCCGCGCCAGGCTAAAATAATAATCTTAGAAAGAAGAAAAACAGTCCCCGCATAGCTCTCAGATCCACATTATTTGTTTTTCCCCGAAGAGCTGCTGCGCGAGTAAATACGAAAATTCCAGAGATTTTCGCGAGTCCCAAGTCAAATTGTATTATATATAAATGTTTCAGACACGAGATGTATCTTATGGTAAAAATTTTCGCAGGTGCGAAAGAGGGGTCGAAAAAAATAAAAAAAAAATAAACTTTGTCGAATTTACGCGAGAACCAGGAGGAATTAACGTTGGCCAAGAAGCTACCCACGTCTGTTTCTTTCCGTCACTTAATTTATCCGGTGTACGCGAGAGAGAGAGAGAGACAGAGAGAGAGAGAGAGAGAGAGAGAGAGAGAGAGCGAAGAAGAAGGCTAATTTTGTTTAATTTATTAAGACCCCCCCCCCCTTCCCCCAAGGAAGAAAAATTAGATGTAAGCAACAGAGGGTGGTTCGTCGGTATCGTCTGTGGTCGTAGAAGCTCATCCGACGAGAGCTATCTCTTATTTTACCCCTCGCCGACCTCCCCTCTCGCCTGTCTAACGACGTAATCCTCTAAAAAGTTATAAAGTTATATTTTTTTAAAAGCATCCCAACACCATCTCGCTCTCTCTCTCTCTGGTCTCACACCCTCCCGAGTTCGACCGAGACGCTCCCCGTTTCGTGCACCGACCCCTGCCAGTTCTGCGACATACCCCTCGCTCTTCTCACCACCTATATCGCTACTATATTCAGTTTTTTTATAGGTTTTTTTTTTAGTACCTGACATTTCACGTTTTTCCTATGGGCGGTGGTGATAAACTCGTGCATAAATTTGGGCAAGTGAAATGTAGACAAAAGTATAAGGCAGGATATTATAGGCCTTCTCTTATAACACGAATGATATTTTAATCCTGAGAGTACAATGAGATTTAAAAAAAATGTATATCGCTAGTTCGAGCCTCAAGTAGACAAAGGCAGTGTTTGGTCAGACATTTTTATCACGGGATGTTCCTATGATTTGTCGATTCGTTTATGAATAAATTCGAAAAATCTTAAAGTAGGTACGGACAGCATTCGATCGGACAATCTTTGATTAAAGAAATTTTTGTGATTTTTTGATTGATTAGAAGAGAATATCATTGTATGAAATATTCTTGTTTCATAGACGACTATGATTGTTACTCCGGAACAAATTTCCAATGATCGAGTTTAATGAGAGTAAAAAAAAACCCGACAAATGAAGCATTTTAGCAATATTTTCTCCCAAATTTCCGCGTGTGCCCTTAAATCATTGTCTATGACCAAGCCAAAAGAGATTCAGACATGTTTGCAAATATGAGGAGCTTTGTGAAAAAGAAGAAAAAAAAATGTTATTAGCGAGTGATGAGAATTTTGTTAGTTTAGTATAATAGAGTGACTACTACGTAGACAATCAAACTACAAATGTATCCTTCACCCTCGATCTTGTTCTCTAATCAACCCAATATCGTAACATCCCCTTCGGCATATCTGCGATTGCAACACATACAGGCACATACACCCTGCCAGGGAATCCGCAAGGCAATAGCAGAGGTGCTCGCGTCAATTTCACATTCAAATTTCCATACAATCGAATTAACGAACAAAAGAGCAACCGGTCGTTTGATCCGTCCCATGAAGCGATATATAGTTGGAATTCTATGCAATACATATACAATCCTATGGTATATATCTACATATATAGTCTATATATACAGTTTTGTATATATACATTTATACTCGAGAGAATCTCCCTTCCTCGTGATCCTCGTGCTCGTTTCCTGTGTACCAGAGGGCACACTCTCGTATCCACAAAGTGGCGTCCCTCAATTATGAATAATTCGCGAATACAAATTCGCTTAATTTCTCTTCGTTGGCCTTTCTCTCCTTCTCGTGAGAGTTCTCCTTCGTACGGCAAAAAGCCCGGGGCATAAACATACATACACACACACATACGCACGCGCGTATATATATGGATGAAATTATTTTTGTGCGGGGGTGCGTCGATACCTGAGCATCGATGCGCTTATTCATATGAGCTGAATACCGAGAGCAGGACTTTGGATTATATATATAAATACGGAGGCGGGAGTCTCGTGTATGCGAATCAAGTTTTTACGTTAATATACAAATACTCTCGAGCTCTTTATACACGTATCTCCATATACATGCGAGAATACGTATAATAGCGAGACGTTTATGCGTCCCTAATTAATCCACCCGCCGACGGGCTCAACAGATGCGCCCGGTGCGGAACTTAAATTTATTCCGCACCGACGATACACTCGATATATCGGTGCGAGAGGGACACAGAGATGGGAAAAAAGGATCGAGTAAAAGACGGCGTCACCTGCTACCCGGTAAACAAAAATTCTATTTTCTCTCTTTTCTCTCCTGTCCATCGTCTTTTCCTACTCCATTCACTTTTGTGCACTTTACTTCGAGTCTATATTTTTCTTCTCTCTCTCTCTCTCTCTCTCTCTCACTCTCTCTCTCTCTCTCTCCTATCTGTATCCTTGGCCAATCCTTTTTGGGCTCACAGGTTCTCCATTCCTCCATTATCCCATTATACAGCCGTGGACGAAATCGTAAAACTCGCACGGAGTCGGAAAACATTCAGAGAACTATACGTGCTAGAAGGAAAGAGAGGGAGAGAGAGGGAGAGAAAGAAAAAAAGATCCCTGAACAATCAAAGTTTAATTCAATTAGGCAAGAGACTGCTCCAATGTGGAGAGGTTGTTTCGTCTAAATGAGACTGAAAATAGCGCGGTGATTTGCCTTCAGTATTTCTACTCTTTTTCTTCTCAAGGTATCCTATAGGGACAGACCTTTACTTTCAGCCTGACAATCATATGCGTGAATTGAGTAGACGCGAATTCAATGCGAATAAATGGAATGTTGAAGTTTTTCATATTTGTGCATCTTTGCTAATTGCGCTTATTAACAAAACTACTTTTATGAAAGTGCAGTTATCAACTCTATAGATTACAACTAGGTAATCGCTTCTTCCTGCGATTAAACATTGTCTAAAACTGGTGAATTTTCAAAAACTTGGTCTCCAATTGCAGTGAACAAATTTTCAAGTAGACGAGCACAAATTTAGAAAAGATTCGATTACACGATATAAAAGTAAAAAAAAAAAAAAAAAAAACATAACGACTTCAAATGTTCGATGAGGTTGCTGAGATTCCATGAGTGGTAAGCTAAGCTCGACGAAGCCTATTACGAGGGAAAATTTCCTCAGTTCATACATTTTTTCAAAAAAATTTCATCGAACTCATCATCGATTGTCGCTAATACAGACGATACGAGTGTAACAGGGGAAAAAAAAATCGTGATCGTTCGTGACGATCCGAGTACATTTATATGTATAGAGAGAGAGAGGGAGAGAGAGAGAGAGAGAGAGAGAGAGAGAGAGAGAGAGAGAGAGAGGTGCAAGAGAAGGCGACATCGAAGGATGCCTGAAACTCGGCAACGTGGAAGCGATGAGAGACGAGAGTGAAACGACGACGATAGCTAAATATATATATAGGGATTCGAATCACGAGGAAAAAAAAAAAAAAACGAGTAGAATAAATTTTTCTCTCCGTCGCACACGCACTAGCTGTGACTTGAGACAGTATCTATACGGAGGATATAGCAGGGCAGGGCTCGATTTCGAGACGATCGTATATAAAACAAGAGCGCAAAACGCGTCCAAAGCGCGGCTCGCGCGGTTGGAATTCAACGATGTGTGTGCTCGCTGAGGAAGACGACGAGGGCATATCAGAAAAGGTGAGGAGAGAGAGAGAGAGAGAGAGAGAGAGAGGAGAGATTGAGTGAAAGAGGGACAGAGATTTCGCGTCGCTCTCGCCAAGGTGAGTATTTTTTTTACCCTCTTCGTTTGATTGACTAACGTCAGTCAGTCGAAGAAATCAAAGAGCGAGAGATCCAGAGAGACGAGAGAGACGAGACAGAAAATATCGTATTGTAAATACATATATATATATATATATATCGAAATCACAGTCGCAGTCTCTTTGGTGGTAGGTATATACCATCCCAACGATTGATTCACCTATTTGGTATTCCATGTAGATAAGTACAGTCGGAATAACAAATCCCCGTGAGGTCACCGTGATTATACGCAGGCAAACAAATCTCTATGCGATAGTTTTACAGAAGTGTGGGGGGGGGGGGGGGGCAGAAAGATATCTCGGTCTGGGAACTGGACCACCGTGAAAGTTGACCAATGGCATTGATACGATCCGATATTCCTACGATGATGGCGACGACGTATCGATTATTCATTGAGTATAAGAATTTTCGTACTTTCATTATACGTTGGAAACGAAAAATTCGCAATATTGGCTAAAATATCTCATGAACCACGAATATGAGCACTAGGGTAGTCCTTATTTAGGGCTCGGACGAATTTTTAATCAAACGCCCCCCGAATCGGCTCCAAATAATTAAAAAAAAAAATACCCTAATTTTTTCAGATTTTTATCTAGACTCTAACTCCCCGCACCCGAGGGTGAATTCCCCCATTTGAAATACACGTGTTTCGGCCGTATTCTCAGGATATATTTTATTCTAAGAGTAATAATTTTTTTTAAATCTGTAACTGCGAGATTTCAGTGTTCATTGGTGCTACTATATGAAAAAAAAATCACATTATCATACGGATCAATTTAGACAAAATGCACATCCTTTAACTTTGAAACATGGTGGTAACCCACGTTACCACCTCGATTTTCTTGAATTTTTCTAATTTATTTACTTTTTAACGTATTCAGATCCGGTTATTTGCACTTTTCCGTTACTTTAATGATAAAATAATATAAATATACAGTCTAATTGTCATCGTTGCTTATAATATAAGATTTATAAATAAACAAGCTAAAAAAAAATGACGTTTTATTCGGAAAAATTCATTCTTGAAGAATCTATCCAAGGTAATAACTTGAAATTAAGGCCGTGTTCGGAAATTGGCTGACAGTACTGTCAGTGCTAGAAAAATGTACGGTATACGCGACTTGTACTATAGATTTTCTAATAGTACTGACAGTACTGTCAGCCAATTTCCGAACCTGGCCTTAGTGAATGAGAGTTTTTGGGGTCACTGACTACGAATCCACTATCAGATCTGCAAAATTCAAGATTCAACGGATTCAAGAAGGTGGACACCGAAATTTAAATATTGAATTTGAAAAATCTGACATCGGATTCGTAATCAGTGACCCCAAAAACCCACTCTCACTAAATTTAAAGTTATTACCTTGGATAGATTCTTTAAGAGTGAATTTTTCCGAAAAAAACGTAATTTTTTTAGCTTGTTTATTTATAAATCTTATATTATAAGCAACGATGACAATTAGACTGTATATTTATATTATTTTATCATTAAAGTAACGGAAAAGTGCAAATAACCGGATCTGAATACGTTAAAAAGTAAATAAATTAGAAAAATTCAATAAAATCGAGGTGGTAACGTGGGTTACCACCATGTTTCAAAGTTAAAGGGTGTGCATTTTGTCTAAATTGATCCGTATGATAATGTGATTTTTTTTTCATATAGTAGCACCAATGAACACTAAAATCTCGCAGTTACAGATTTAAAAAAAAATTATTACTCTTAGAATAAAATATATCCTGAGAATACGGCCGAAACACGTGTATTTCAAATGGGGAAACTCACCCTCGGGTGCGAGAGGTTAGAGTCTAGATAAAAATCTAAAAAAATTAGGGTATTTTTTTTTTTAATCATTTGGAGCCGATTTGGGGGGCGTTTGATTGAAAATTCGTCCGAGCCCTAAATAAGGACCACCCTAATGAGCACGTAATATATAAGAAGATTGTTCCGTATATCATTATAATACTGAAGGGTTAATGAATAGACGCGCTCAGCTACGAAATAAGATGATTTGACTGTGAAAATTTTTCAGTTCACCTGAAAACCAGCGGATCATTGATAGCGATGTAAATAATAATTTTATTATTTGGTATTATTAATTTTAATACTCGTTAGAAGTATTCGTTACCGTGATTAAATTTTTTTTTTTTTTAATTGGCTTATAAATTCAACATTTATTTCGTCATTTCCAAGAAAACATCTTTTCTGAATCTATCAATGTTTTCGGTAAAAAAAAAAAACGATGATGTTCGTTAAAAATTGATTGTTATTCGAGAAATTATCAATCTTCGGTTGTCGTTAAATGGATTATTCGCTTTGTTACATTTCTGACTTTCGAACGTTCTTTTTTTTATCGATGTATTTTCAAGATCGATAGACCATCTCTATTCCTCGTGCACGTATTTACTAAGCTCGGTATATATGATATAAATGTGTTGGAGTATAATATACTATATATATATATATATATATAAGAAAGCCAAGAGAAAAAGGGAGCATATGAAGGCGGGCTGCTTTTGCTGCTGTTGGCAACCATCACCAAGTCAAATCGTCGTCGTTCGTTGCTGTCGTCTCTCGCAACGCGCCAGCGAATAATCTTAAATTCAAATTAAGAACGAGTCTACAAATTTAAACAATAAACGATCAGATTCTCGGCGATTCAAATTTAAACGGCGATCCGGACAATAGGACGAAGGATCAACGAAAGAGAGAGAGAAAGAGAGAGAGAGAGAGAGAGAGAGAGAGAGAGAGAGAGAGAGAGAGAGAGAGAGAGAGAGAGAGAGAGAGAGAGAGGAGAGTATATGTTTCACGCTCGCAAGATCGTCAGCATTCCGGTATAGAAACCACTTATGTGCCATCCCGGAGACTTTCTGTCGCGTCTTCGTCGGGACTCTTGTCATTGCCGTCTACCTTCGCGACTCGTCACTCATCCAAATTCCATGCAATTTTACATTATCCCTACGCATATACAATGAACGAACACGGCAAAATTTCCCCTATACGATTGCCTGTCGTTGATCAGCCTGTGTGGCGCACTTCGAATAATAACTTTGAAAAAAAAAAAAAAATTATATCAAAGTTTTCAATTATTGGTCTAACTGTATTGACCGATAGCAGTTTTCGTTAAACACATTTTCAAAGCGGAATTATAGATATTTGCCAATTATGTCATGCGTATCCCTTTTCCATATCAATTTTCTGCTTTTGTGAAGAAGCTAATATAAGGTTACCGGGTGAATCAAATCTCTCGCAAAAATTGTTTACTTTTGAGAGTTCGATCGCAATGAAGACAAAAAATGAAAGAAAAAACTGAAAACTTGTAGGCAACTGGAAGTGACGCCGGACGCTCCCTAGACCGAGGACAGAGAGAAGATAGAGAGAGAGATATGATACGATATGAGATTCGACTACGATCGTGAAAAAAAAGGGTTGAACGAAAAAAGGGTGTGGAGGAATAAGCGAGGGAGAAGAGGGAATTAAGCGTGAGCTACCGTGTGCTCGACCAGCGTTGCTTAGGTTTTGCCTATATATAGAAGAAAGAGACAAGAAGCGATCGAATGTCAGATCGAATCTCGTTTGGTGAATCAAATTTGGCAAAATAAAGGAGCCAAGAGAGGCGGAGGCGAGCTCGAGTCGAGCTCGGTTAGAGACGGAGAAAGAGTGAAGAGATGAATCCTCGAGACGGGCAAAGCTCGAATATGGTTGAGAGAGAGAGAGAGAGAGAGAGAGAGAGAGAGAGAGAGAGAGAGAGAGAGAGAGAGAGAGAGAGAGAGAGAGAAAAGAGAGACGGAAGATCGCGAGAGAACAGTTGCGCTTCATGCATGCGTGGAGCATTAGCATGCGGGAGGGCGAACGGCTCTCGGTCCAGTTGACCAACAGAAATAAACGGGAGTGTGGAAAGAGATACGTCGTTCGTTGATAATCAAACGACCGTAACCAACACAACTTTATATGTAAAGTAACTGCGAATTACGCCCTTTTGTTTTCATAGAATTCGATATATATATTTATGCATGAGAATTCGGGAGGAAGGAGACCAAAAGAGTGCGGGTCTCCTCGTCCTTGCTGAATCCTTTGCTACGCGTAGAAACTGGAGAGGACGATCGCTTCGTTGGCGAATGAGCGTCGCACAAAAAAGCCGCCGTGCAAAAAAGTTTTTTTCAAACTTTCTTTGTGTGCTAAGCAGCCAGCAACCGTCTCTCTCTTTCTCTTTCCTCGGCCCACATAACGCGGTGTTTGTACCCTCGCGATCGCAAGAGCAGAGACGAAAAAGACACATTTCGAGCGAAGCGAGCACATGCGAGGAGGGCGCGAGTCCTGTTATTATAAACCGCGAATTCACGATCGAGAATGAGAATCGAACGAGAGAAATGGAAGGAGCAGCAGAGGCAAATATAACGCGAGGACAGAGAGCGAAGAAACGAGAAATCTGTACCGGGTGTGGGTTCCTTATATATATACTTTATTATCTCGGCTTTTTGCTTTTTTTCCTTCTTATTTTTGCACGGACGGATAACCATACTCTTATAGGTTTTTTTCTTGCACTCTGCCGCGTGTGCGATGAACGCGCCGATCGCGTCGCGAGAGCTTGCGACCTCATAATTGCGATCTACGAGAGAACGAGCGTTCGCCACGGCCGATTTATCGTCTTCTCGTGTGGCTAAGAACGCGGCGCGCGAGAGGGACGATGCGAATGAATTCCGTAACAAGAACGACGAGAGAAGAAAAATAAAAATCGGAAGAAGAAGAAGAAGAAGAAGGAGAAAGAGCCGCAATATCTCGTCTGATTGCACCTTTATTTCTCGCAATAGAGTCGCGATTGGCTTTTTCTATGATACTACAATCACGTGTCGCAATAAATGAAATTGGAAATTCAAATTATTATGATTAATGTTGCGCTCAATAACGATTCTTGGCCCGAAACGTCCTGTTGTAAGTCAGCAACTAAATTGCGTCAATAAATCGTGCTACGCAATGTCATTGCTAAATTCGATGAGCTTAACTTCAATTAATTGCATGCCGGAGAATACAAATGTTCCATTAAACATTTTGGAATGATCGTAACGTACAAATGAAAATAATTCGTACGAAAGATGCGCGGTGTTTCGTTTTGCCGAACTAACCTATACGAGAGGCGAGACGAGATGATCGCGCCTTGCAAGATTTCCCCTCGAAGGGAAAGCCCGCCGCAGGCGGACCGGGGAGTAAAGGGAACTACTGTGGTATAGAGTCGGCGAGAGGACACACGACGTAAAGCTCGCGGTTTCGCGGTATCTTCCAACTCTCTTTCTCTCTTTCTTCCTCAGTTCGGACGACCGGAAAAAGAGGAATATAGCTATACACGTGTATACAGCTCTACGTGAGGAAGATCCTCGCGCTAGACAACCGGCGCCATTTAAAGTGGATCATTTGAATTCACGCCGCGTGTCCGCGTCCCCGGCTCTTCGCTTCTCCCTATTCGAGTATCACCCCCCTCTCATTCTGTTCCTATATACACGCGGCGAATCCGTAGATATCCAAAAACCGTTATGGCAAAATTGTCAGCTTTTTATCCTCTCGGAGACATTAATGCAATTTGTAAAGAACCTCGATAATTTCGTAAAAAAAAAAAAAAAAAAACAAAATTAATCTTACTTGTCGACGATTGATAATGACAAAAAGATTCAAGAAATTCGGGGCCGGAATTAAAAGCGAATATCATTTTCGGATTAGGACGTTATAATCGCGGAGGTGAGAAAAATAACTTTCATCACCAAAAATTTAATTTTCGTCAACCCCATATATCGCGGTCTGATATACGTTTTATATTGCTTGAAAAAATGAATTTTTTTTTTACTCGATCGTCCATCGTGATGATAAGAAGAAAAAAAAATGATAAATACGAGAGGAATCGTATATTGCGCATCGCAATGCCCAAATTAACGATGACTTTGCCGATAAAGCGCAAAATACGGTGGTTAACGACGAAGAAAAGATTCTCTGGGGTGGAGCCGCGAACGGCACTTGCGCATCCGTGCATATATATATATACGTTCACCATTTGCTCTCGCGGTGGTCATCGGGATTGCATTTCGAGAAAGAAAGAGAGAGAGAGAGAGAGAGAGAGAGAGAGAGAGAGAGAGAGAGAGAAAGAGAGAAAACATCAGCCTAGCAGGGTTTACTCTCGCGTACTCTCTCATTTATTATGCATGCCCAGATACGTGTTGGAGATATTGTTGCACGTTCGGAGAGGAGAAAAGAGCTTAAAGATATACATATGGTATGTTATATATCTCACCCGTGTATATAGTTCTATTATTATTATTATTATATTATAATAGACGGTCTGTAATGATTCTATTGAATTGAAATAAATCGGTAAATTTTTCTCGGTGTCGTAAGTAAAATATGAAAATTAAAAATCATAAAAATAATGCAAAAAAAAAAATTCATCGCGAGAATTCGAAAGTTTTCATTTGCCTCTTTAAGGAAGTACCCTCGGTACGACGTAAGTCAGAGAACTTTAACCTTCTACTTGAGTAACGTAGTATATAATTTGGCAACATCGCATCCCTTGCTTTAGTGTACGTGCTCACGTACAAGTACAATACTTATGTATTTGACACTGAAGCAGCCAGCGAGCGGTTTCTGTGTGTATTATTAATTTGAAAAATGAGCGAAAACAGGTATTATTGGAGAAGAAAAAAAATTTTCCAAAAAAATTTATGATAATAGAGTGCGACAAAGTGAAGTGGGAAAATCGATTCCCAGTGTTTACGGGAAAAGAAATATTTATAACCTAAACGACGACTTTAAAAATGATGCAATTGACGGCTGTCGTGTTGCCACGTTTGTGAATTGCTCGAAAATCTTGTCTTTTTTTTAGTTATTTCTCCTAACACAAGCAAGCTTTACATGTTTTGGAAAGAGAAAAATGTTCGTGGGATATTCGTTTACATCTCCTTCAAATTTTATCAAAATCTGTTTGTTAATTCCAACTTGATAAATGATAATGTGCGTCAAAATCATAGATTCCCATAAGACCCCATGTTAAGAGCTTCGAAATGAAATTATTAATATCTTCTTTCAAAGTCAACCATGGGTTACAAAATTTTAACTGAGTCATTTTTGGAAAGATTTTGACATCTCTGCAAATTTTCGTAATTTTCTGTTTGTTAATTGATTTACCGAGGGTACTCCCTTAAAAACGCGTCAACGAAAAAACGTACATTTAAATTATTTTTATTACAGAAACGCATTTTTTAATTTATCATGAAAGAAAAATTTCCAAGGTTTTTCAACGCAAAAACCAACAGTCAATCAATGGCAATAAAATAAATCAAAGTTCAATCGTGTAAAAAATGAGCCTGAGCTTCAAAATGACAAGATAATTGTTAAGCAGCTATGAATATACGACTCGCGGATAGGGTGTTTGTGTGTCGCGGCTAACGAATTTTGGCAAACGTTTGCACAAAGTACCATCCGGCACTTGAGAAAAGGAACAATATATCCTATATAATTTAATCGCTCACGTGCTCTCTTCTCCACGTCGTTCAACGAGTTTCATTCATGTGACGAGATCTAGTCGCGCGCGGGATGCTGCATGGCGGCTTGCCGTTGAAAGGTACCTTGTGTATATAAAAAAAAGAAAAAAAAAAGAATCGAGGTGAGGAGAGCTCGTCGTGGGTCTTAATCAGACAGGGCGATCTCAAAAGTGAGATAAAGAGAGAGAGAGAGAGAGGGAGGCGATAAAAAAAAGGGCCCAGCGAATGTGTTTCTAGGGCGTGCGGGACGCGACACGCGGGGAAGAAAAAGGCGGTAGAGTCGTTTGGGCCTGATCGCGAGAGAAAAGATTTCTCGACGGAACGAGCGCGCGTGGAGGGCTAAAAATCACGTTCCGCTCTCGCGCGGGATACACAAAAAAAGAGAGAGAAAGAGAGAGAGAGAGAGAGAGAAAAATAGAGGCCGGAACAATTCGTCATCCGTCTCAAGCGAGAGTTAGCTTATATTTTCACATTATAGAACCAGAATGTGTTCTTTCTGTTGTTTCTTCCACTATTTTTCTCTCTCTCTCTCTCTCTCTCGCTGTCTCTCTCTCGAGTGACGTGTAGCAGAGAAATTAAGATAAAATTATGGATAAAAATGGGCGAGAGAGGATCTACATGGCGTTCATGCCGCGTAGGAACACATTCACACAATAACGAGCTTCAGTAGAGTTTTACGTATAGACGTAGGATACAGATATGCCCGAGAGTGTGCGAAGATGGAAAAAAAAAATAGCGTGGATATGAGCGTGGTAAGGATAAAGGACGAGGATTCAGATATGAGAAAAAAGGGGAGGCACGTACGCGGCGGGTTTCATTCGGCCCCGCGCGCCCACTCAATCGCTTTAAGGAGATTCAGACACACGGTGGGGCTCATTAAAATCAACGGCAATGCACGCAAAAGTACTTGCACCGCATTCATGGCCCGGTCTGTATACATGTTCGAAGAATTTTTTTTCACATTCTAGAATGAGCTTGTTATCATTTCAAGCGCGTCAATGATTTCTGGGCATGAACAGATTTTATTTGCAGTAATTTTCTTTAGCGATCGTACCCGGGTGTGCATTAGAAAAAGAAGGAAATTCTCATCAAGGGTGCATTGAAATTGTATTATTTTTGCAGAAATTGAGGCCGAGTATGAGCAAAATAAAATGATCATAGTGGGAATAACCATACATAGGGTAGACGTACCAGTTGTGGCCACTTTAAGAATTTTCGAACATTCATTTACGAACAGTGTTCATATTATTGCAAATTGCGAATTGAAAAAGTGATCGATGTAACCTAAAAGGTACACAGAATCGAATTGTTATCATTTAACACCTTTTCTGATCATGATAAATAAGAAAATAGGAAATTATCTTGTACAGCTGTCATTTTCACCATTTGTGGCCACAATTGTACTACTTTTGGCCATTCGAAGTATCAGTTGTGGCCACCAAGCTGTGAATTGGGATTGGCCATAAACTGGCCACAAATAGAACAATCGCATTTTGAATGTATCGTTTTTTTTGCCACCACGTATTTTTCAGGAATTTTAGCTGAGATATCAGTTTTTTGCAATTATAACCCGAAAAATGAGCTTCAACTGATAAAATATAAGATTTTGATGGGGCGGAATGACTTTAGATATGAGAAATCGTACAAGAAAACTACACAAATCGTTCAGCGTTGACACATTTCGTCATATTTCGTTGAAATAAATTAGTAGATATTCAATAAAGCAATCGATAGTGGTCTGGAAACATCTTTAGTATCGAAATATTACGCTCGATGAAGTGAACTATAGCCTTGAAACTTTAAAAAATTCGAGAGAAATGCGGAGTGGCCAGCACAAACGGTACAATGGCCACAATAACTCGTCTACCCTATGGGTCGTTTAAAGGGTCTTTTTGGTACTGAACGACAATTGCTCTTGTTAAATCTACTCTCGCCTGTGATTACGTTCAAAGGTACACGAGAGTGGATAGCGAGCTCTCCATTCAATTCTCTCGTAATTAAGTAAAAAAAATGCGGTACATAGGTGGTCGTTCTGTCAAAGAAGGGAAAGAGAGAGAGAGAGAGAGAGAAAGAGACGTTTACACTTCCGGAATGAGAATGAAATTAACAGAGTTTCAGGAAGGGTGGAGCATCATCACCGGTAGCTCCAAGATCAGTTCATTTCGCGTTTTTTCAGTCTCCACGTCTATCTTGCAGCTTCGTTCAAAAAATCTCCACTGACGTTGAGAGCCTCGTCTCGTTTTGTCGAATTATTATTTCTCTCTGCCTCCCTCCCCCTCTCTTTGCCATTCGCTCATATATATATATATATATATATATATATATATATATGTATATATTTCTGAACTTTTTTTGTCTTTTGTTTTATGCTTGTGGTCAAAACGAGCTGTAGCAATGCGGCTCGTATATATACCGGGCCGCGTTGGAATGAAACGAAACGTGATGTTCTGCCTCGTTCTGCTTCGAGATATTCTTTTCTCGGAAGATGTTTTGGAAGAGCGGGATAAGTAGCAGCAGCGGTCATCATGCTGATCTCCGCTACGAAGTTAACGCCGCTGGGATTGTGAGATGAAACGAGAATTAGAATCCCGTGGAGAAGAAGATAGGGAGAGAGAGAGAGAGAGAGAGAGAGAGAGAGAGAGAGAGAGAGAGAGAGAGAGAGAGAGAGAGAGAAAGCTGAAACGTCAAAAATTATGAATCTACGCGGCCGGAAGAGTTCTACAAGTTTTATTTTTTATAAATTCTGCAGTAGCATTTTCGTGTCAGAGATGTACAGTATTGGAATGTAAAATGATTTAAAAAACTTGAATTTTGTTTATGAGAGAATTTTTTAAAATTATCACTCGATATTGTTCTTTGTTGTTCGTAAAAACAATGCTAGTTATTAATTATTTCACGATAATTAATAAAAAAGGATTTTATCGAATTATAAAAGACGAGTACATTCTTGAAGCATAATTTGTTTCAATGATAATGATTTTGAATACATTTTTATTGAAATTCTGCTTCTCCGTGTTCGTTAAAAATATTCCATTGACGACATAGTAGACACGAGATCAAAACCACGAGAAATCAAATATTCGACTGCGCATCGATATATCGACATATATGTCACGTCCGAATAACGAGGGAGAGAAAAACACAGAGAACAGAATGAGATGCTGAAGAACGCTCGAATGTCAAGGCTCCGCGTTCATTGCTGATTTTACCATAATGTCTGGCTTTTAGATCCAACGCAATTTCTCCGTTGCTGACTCTCTGCAAGTGCCGCAATATGCGCTATCCGCGCGATATGAGTCTAACAATCGAGCAGACAAGGAGATACGTAGAGAAATTTTTGTAAATTTTAACCAGCTGGCAAATTTCATAGTAGAAAATAAATAGCGAAAGGGGATTCTCAAATTTTGTTTTCAAGGGCTGCTATATTCTCTAAAAATCCTACCGCGTACTAAGAAATATGCCTCATTGAGATCTCGTTGAAGGTGCCGAGACGACAGAGAGCCTCGTCGATGTCGTCCACGAGTTACATACTCTTCTAATTCAACGAGAGTATATTGGGTTTGATGCCGCGAGACACGAATCGATTTACGAGACGCACATGGCCGCAGTGAACGCGAGTGAATGAACGAGAACGGTCTGGATGAACGTTGGGAGAGCGCGTGAAAGAATATAGGATCGATGAGAATAAACTCTGCCCCCGAGGGCCGTTCTACGTATATTATTATATACAAAGGAGATTAGAATTAGATGTAATCGCATTAAAGCATCTTGAGCTGCTATTTGAATTGGAACAATGGACGCTTGTGGATGAACAAAAAGAAATTAGGTAAATAATAAAAAAAATGGGAGCGTGACTGTCTCGTGTCTCGTGCTCTTTAAATTATACATTGGAGCATAGATGAGAGAGGAAGAGAAGGAGAGAGAGAGAGAGAGAGAGAGAGACAGACAGAGAATAAAGGCGGACAGAGTATGTTTATGTAGATTAAGGAACGTCCTTTGACGTTTGAGATTAATGATCGTCGAATTTTTCGATTGGATAAATAAATAGAAAATTCCGTTGGGCATGGTTTGTACGATCTAGGTAATTGTATACCAGTGTTTATACATGCCTGTATATAAATATATATACATACAGTCAGAGAATGGGAGGTATACGAGAAGCTTGGGAATTTCCTCAGGAATTTCACCCTGCCATCGCAACCCTCGAAGTGTCTGGTGCATAAATTATGCACCCCTCCCCCTCCCCTGGCTTGCGTATATATAGCTGGTTTAACATCGAGAAATAAGTGCGTGTGCCAGACGGTTTAATTCACTGTGTGCGCGCATCCACCTGTGCCCGCGGTCGATTCGATCCAAGGAGAGCAAGAGAGTAAGAGAGAAACGGAAGTAGAAGGTTTGTAAGAACTGGCTCGCGCCCCCGTTGCAGCTTTTAATGAGTCGGGGGCTCTCCACGCGACGACATAATTTATGGAGTGCTCATTTTGCCGTATCCGTTTTGTGGTTGCAATCGAGAGGGCTGCGAACGTTGCGAACGTATGGATGATTATAATTATCAATTTCCACCCATGATTTATTAGCACGATTTTAGCTTTTCGCGAAAGGAATTCAAAGCCTGGATAAATGATTTTCAATTGTGTGAGAAGTTCAGCGGATGATAATTGCATGGGGAGAAAATAAAATCATTAAAAATAATATTTCAACTGAACAACGAATAGTTAGAAAAAAAATCAACGTTTTTTTATCGTGTCAAATGTATTTGAGACAAAAAAAAAATTATTTTTCTCAATCATTCGTCATATGCAAAGAAAGTTTCAATTAAATTCCTTTTGTTTTCGTCGTTTTTATCGGTTCTTGAGGTCTCTTGATACGAAAATGTCGACGGACATTGAGATCGAGTGACATCGGGAGTGAATGATCGAATCGTAATTTTACGAGAATCGCAAAAAGGATGCTAATTTTTTGACACGCTAATGACGCTCTTTTCTTCAAATTTATAATATAAAGTATTTTTCTATCGCTCGGTATCTGGGGCAATAAAACGCGGTGTGAGCTGAACATTCCTTAAATTCAAGAATTATCGTATCGAGGGCGCGCGATCGAGCCGTTGGACGACTAAAATGCATTATTTCGACTCGGCGAATCGTTCGCCAGGGTCCCTCTGTGGCCACGAGGTGGTTATATACGAGAATCCGAGAAAACGTGATGCTCGCACACGAGTTTATCGCCAGGCGCATTTGAACAGTCGCAACAGCGATGCAGCAAAATCAACATGCAATAGCGGGGGAGAAACGAATTCGTGTATATAGCAGCCGACGCCCTATATATATAGCCGTCGTGAACGCGCCACAACTGGGAGAGATAGCGATCGGTCTTTTGTTTCCGTTTCATATACATCGGCTGCTGCTCCAGCCATCGATTCTCTCGAGTATTATTATATTCTTTTCTCGATTAACTGCGCTGCTGCTGCTGTCGTCGGTGCACTGTATGGCACACTCGCTATTCACGCGCGCATTCATTCACATTCGCTTCGTTAATCGATTTTGTACGATGCTGCGGGTGTCTTTTATGCTAATTAACGATTACAACCTGTTGGACTGCCGACCGCAACTTCACGAGCAATGTTCCGAAAAGGCATGCTGACTGCTGGAAAAGGGCGCAACCGGACTTTGTCAACGTTCCCCCTGTCGCTTATAATTGTCCGGAAGTAATACATCGAGTTCACGCTATATATATACATATATATATATATATATATTATACGAACGGATTCGAGTCTTATAATTTATTTCGAAGCCGGAAATGCACTGCGACATTCGGGCAGCGAGAGGGTTTTTCCAGCAGTAGCAGAAGTTAACCGCGGGAGTTGTGTTTGGGCCGGAGAAACGATTTACGACCGACGATTGTATGCGTAACGCAGTGTGAAGGAGTGCGAGCATGTGCGGGATTAAATTGGTCATTGAAAAATCATGAAAACAAAACTATAATGGCGATTGCGCATGTAAAATCATGGAAATTTGTAAAAAAGAGCTTCCTCTGTTCTGACTCTCGTGGATCCCTTGAATCGGGGCTTGAATCATCTTTTTTTTTATTGGTGACCTTTTGATGGATCATAGAAGAAAAATTTGCGAATAGTCGAACGAGAATTTTTTAAAAGTAGAACAGAATTATTCTAGAGGGTTAAAAAAACGATAGAGCATCGTTTTTATTTTCTACGAACAGTGCATTAATTCATAAAAATACGGAGATCAAAAGCTGTGAATTGAAGGAAAAGAGAAGAAGCCACGGATCCCTCTTCCACGAATTTGAGCAATACGCGGTTTAGGATTCTTGTACCTCTACCTTTTTCCTCTCTCTCTCTCTCTCTCTCTCTTTGTGATTCTGCTTTAGCTTCTGCTGATTTCGTTGTCTCGCGTTTTGGTAGCGTAGCCCATCTTTTGAGACTCATAGCGAAAGAGCGTTATACTATATCCTCCTACGTACATAGAATCTTCCCTCTACGGCGCTCTCTCTCTCTCTCTCTCTCACTCGTACACGAAAACGAATATCCGTATATTTTTCTCTATTCCTCAACGTGTCTAGTGTTTCTTCTCTCCGTGGACAGAGACGCGCCCGCGAGATTAGATCTTAGCCACTGCTATATACGAGATTCTCATATTACCACCGAGAGAAGAGTGCCGCTATTTTTTTTTTTTAATTTTTTTTTTACGTATCCTTTTTCTCCCTATTTTTTTTTCTTTTTTCTTTCACGACCTTTACACGTTATACTCTAGCTTCAGCTCGCTACCTGTATATAATATGTTCTCTCGGTTGCGTGTGCACATCGCACAATGTCGAGAAGCGGCTCCCGTTTTACTTAGCGCGAAACAGATGAGCCATATATACATCGTGCCGTTTCGTGTCGTTTCATCTTTTCGCAGCTTCCCCGGATCCCTCCCCTTGTACCCGTTAACCCGCGAGTCTTGCATTTTTCATTTTTTTTTTTTTTTTGGTGCGCGATTTTATCCATATGGGCAAGCCACGTTTTATCATATACACTTCTCGGGTTCTCCGTTATCAGCAGTTACGATTATTGCGCTATTATCATTATACGAGCCTATACGGTCTCGGCGCACGAACGTTGAGTGTAATTCGTAATGAGCCACGAGGATGTGTGCAATATACAGCTATGGAAACAAGAGCGTATTTGACGACCAGGGGTTTCTTCCTTCTAGCGTTTTATCTGATAATCTTAATTTTTACCTGGATTCTGGTGAGTAGCTCGCACGAGCCTGGTTTCCTCTCAGAAATGTAATGTACGTGCTGACGTTGCTCTCGTGTTTTCTCTCTCTCTCTCTCTCTCTCTCTCTCTCTCTCTCTCTCTCTCTCTCTCTCTCTCTTTTTGTCTTCGGTCTATGGCAAGAACCAGCTTGAGGGAAAGAGCACCCTGCGAATCTATTACGAATATGCTACTTCTTAAAGATGACATATGTCAGAGCTGGGCAGTACTTCAAGTACCCGGTACTTGCGATGTACTTGAAGTACAAAGTACTTTAAAAATATTTCAAGTATTTTACTTAAATTTCCAAGTATTCGGCCCGTACTTCAAGTATTTGTACTTAAATTTTTAAGGACTTTCCTGTACTTGAAGTACTCCTTCAACCACCAAGTATGAAGTACTTTTGAGTACGTTTCGCTAATGGTTGCATGTATATAATGCCTTTGAATATATAATTGAGAAACGTTCTGCGCCATCTTTGGTTGTGATTTTAAGGAATGATCGTTCAAAGGCTCAAGCTACGGTCGTTACGGTGTCATTGTCAATGCATGGCTCCGTTTTCAACAATCCGTGTATTACATTCTTTATTTTTTCTTTTTCAAATCTGAAGCTAAATAAATCTTAATTACAATCGTCAATACTATTTTTTAAATTATTTCTAATTCTTCGTTTAAATATTTCTGTTCCAATCTGCATAGCCTGAGTGAATTGTATAATGTAAAAATATGTTTTGATACCAAAACTACTCAAATCAAAATCAAATGAGAGTTTAAAGAGTTCGTAAGATATCAAATATGAGTACTGGAACTTACGAGATGTATACCTGAAATCTTGAAAAGTATCTGATCCTTGATACTTGACGTATTTGAAGTACTTCGGATCTCAAGTACTTCAAATATTTAGTACTTTAAGTACTCAGTACTCGGTACTTGAGGTATTACCGGTATTCGGTAGTTGCAATACACGAGTACTTCAAGTTATACTTACAGTACTTTGTACTTGAAGTACTTTCAGGTACTTTTCCCAGCTCTGACATAAATATGTATTGCCACGAATGGGAAATATAATTCCGTAAACATATCAAGCGTTAATCGTCGTAATTTTTTTTTATTCGATCGACAGCTCTTTCGATTATTCACCCACAAGCGATTGGAATGTACATAATTTTTCAAAGTATCGTTTTATTCTTTGTCCTTGGGGAATTCGAATTTCTTTAAAATTCGAGTGAAGTGTTGCTGAATCAGATATCGGGTCAGTTAAATCATCTTGAACGAAGTTTTCAAGTGGACAGACTTTGAAAAAAAATCTCTCATGATTCTAGGATAATCTTTTTCAGGTACAATAAAAATTTTTTTAAAACGTATACACCGTTTTTCGTAATGAAATAAAATAAATGAAATACGTAAAAAAAAAAAAAACAAAACAAAATGAAAAGGGTACTCGATGGGACTGGGGGATCCATAGGTTTTTTTAAGAGATAAAAAGTTAAATGATAAGCGCCGATATATGCGGTTTAAGAGAGCGTGCATTGGAATTCCATAACGCACGCCATGGGGCCCTATATATATATATATGTATATATAAGTATATGTACACATACCTGGATTCGTGTAGCAGCGATTTTTCGTTTATCCATACTTCCTCGAAAGAAGCGGGGGGCGAGGAGGGTCAGGGGAATTTCAGTACTATGCTTTCTCTTTCAATCTCGGTTTCTTTATATCTTGTACATATATCGTGGCATTTGGTCGCGAAAGAGAGAGAGAGAGAAAGAGAGAAAGGCGGGGGGAGATATTTCGAACGAAAATAATAACAATGGACGATCTATACACGGGGGTGGCCCGTTGGATAGTTTATTAGCGCTCGCGAGACAATGGAGGTCGGGACCCGAAAAGAGAATGAGAGAAAGATGTGGTGGAAGGACAAGAAGAAGGAAGCTGCGTGCTCCTCTCTCTCGCGATCGTTTTCATCTCGGTGAAACGGCGTGTGCGCGATCTCGCGCGAGAGAAAGAGAGAAAGTGAGGTGAAAAAACAAGAGAGAAAGAGAGAAGGATCCACAGCAGTACAAAAGTCGACAGCCACCGAGCAAAGCGACGGTCGGCGAGACCGTAAGAAAGAGAAAGAAGAAGACGAAAGACGAGGAATAAGCGCAGCAGAAGCAGCCGAAGAAGAGCAAGATTCGGCAGCGGCGAGAGAGAAAAAATAAATAAGCATGAAGAAAAAAAGAGGGGAGAAAAAAATGTAAAGGGTTCGAGTCCATATTTAAGTATGAGCCGACGCTGCGCCGCTTTCGAATTTTATCCCTGGCGACAAATATTTCAAAATCATTCGCCTCTATATATATACACATATGTATAGATCGTACCACCAATGTGGACCTTTGCGTATTTTTCGCCACCGCGATTTTTGTATAATCATAATGACAACAAAAAGTAAAAAAATTAACCTACTAAACGTAAATCTCAGCGAATTAGAGTGGAGAATCGATATTTCTATGGATCGAGAGAGAACGAGAGAGAGAGAGAGAGAAGGGGAAAGAGCAAGAGACAAAAGAAGCAAACGAGAGAGACCGCGAAAAGCAAAGGCATCGAGGGATCGCCAGGAGGCTTCGATCGTCGCGAATAATTCGACGCCGAGGACCCGGAATATATTTAAAAAATTCAAATCGTCTATTAGAAACAAAAGGGAACCCCGTTTATATTGCCGAGAGAAACGCCGCGACGATCGTGATCGAGTTTTCGGTCCGGGTATCTCTCACCACAGGACACGATCTGCGTTCTATGTATATATATAATATATATAGATAAAAATTGTACTATGTATAGAACGAGATCGTGTTTCATAGTCATGAGCAATCATTTAACCCAGATTTCTTTTTACCGATGGATGCGGTAACCCCTATAAAATTTCCCAGGATAGCTAAACTAAGAAAAACTAACGGGCTGACTACAAAAAAAAAGTTCACTCGGATAGTGGATGGGACTTTGAGAACTTTTTGAATCGATGGAATCGAATTTTTTTCTGTCATACCCGAAAGTGATCGGGAGAAAACATAGCCGAAACGGAAATTTCTCCAAAAGCCGAAACAAACATTTCTCCAAGTGTGTTGCGAATTCGGCACCTCTTGGTCCAAATTTTCATCAGCTCCACTGCTGTATACATAAAGAACCGAAAGTTGGAGTGGCGCGACGTTTGTTGTTCGTGGTAGGGTGCGCGCGGCAAGAGCACAGGCGATATGGATCGTCGTGGAGCAGATTTCGACGCGAGATAAAAAAAAACGGAGCGAGAGAAAGATCAGCGAAGCGAGATATATACGAGAGTGGAGAAATAAGGGGGAGGATTCTCGCTGATCCGCGAATTAAATGCGAGAGTGATGCCGATGGCTACAACGGTATACGGAGATTTAATTAATTCTTTCGTCTTTCACATAAATTTCAATCGACAAATATATTTTTTTTACTATCAAAGTATATTTGATTTCGAGTCCGTAGTTCCGAAATATAATCTTAATACCGATAAGACTGTATACTTAAATATTTTAATAATCAGCACTAATTAATGCATGTTACGTGAGTAACATGTATATTTACTTAAATATTTAAACTTAACGTACTAAACGTACTTAAATATTTAAATAATTAGCACTAATGAGTACATGTTTGACGTGATTTTAAAAACCGCTGTGGCAAATTAAAAAAAAATTTACAAACAATGTTCCCCCCATATTCACACAAACGAAAACTTGACGATTGTCTGGATAGACGAAAAACCTCGAAATTTCCATCTCTTTGTATTGGAAAAGACTCAATTGGGACATCGATCATCGGATTAGCCGGTCATTGAATCAATTATATTTGCGCAGAAAGAAAACTTTATAAATTTCAAGCAAACATTATGAAAATCATGTTCATAAAGTGCGTAATTCTGATAAAATTTCATATAAATCGAATAAAAGATTTTCTCGTTAAAGGGAGGGTTATACGTATGGATACAACGTGGACCGGAAGTGTATACGCGAGTTGCGAGAGTATAACCGGGAGTACAACTCGAATGGAGAGATCGTGAATTTCGGTATATGGCGCTACGCCGTAAAGCGATTCCGGTCTCGATCCACGTTCTATCCCTCCCACTTTCGTTCTATATCTTCCCCCCTGTATCCTGCCCGCCCGTCCCGCGATTCAGAACTTAATTTCCATCGTAGCCCCGGCGAGATATTAGAGCCGGGGAGTGTGACGTCATATGTATGCAAATTCGTGGCCAGGCTCGTGGTTGCCTGCGTCTGCCTCTGTGATTCCCTCCTGTACCTTGCTCGTATACATCCACATGTATATGATACCAAGAGAACGAGAATATATATATATAGTGAGACAGAGATCCGTTTTCGCTTCCGTCTGGAGAACACATTTGCTACTAGGTTTGGTATCCGTTGCTATAGCGAATCATTCGACCATGGAGCAACCGATTCACATGCGGTATATATTCCGCATGAAGTTGGACGACTTTTGGCCGAGATTATTTCAAGGAGTCATTTTAGTAAATTAAGAAAAACAAAAGGCTGCTCAAATCATGATTTTAAGTCTGTGCTTTTTGTACTGCCTCTTTCGTGTCACTGTTCGCGTTGATTCTGTCGAAAATTTCGTTGACCAAACATCGTGCCACTTTATGTGAAATATCCTACGTCGCCTGAGAATATATCCAATGCCATCAACAAGCGTATAGTTGCATGTGGTGAAACGGATGGTTAGTTATTTTTTTTACCAACTTTTCGTTAATTTTAATAATATTCACAATTGTTCGAACTGGAGCAAGATAAAATTTGCACGGTAACAAGCAAAACAAGTTTCAGTTGCAATGGAATGACCTCTGGTGTAACAAGTCAACCGACGAAGCTGCACGACATCAGGGAATCGACATGGGAAAAAAGCCCGAACTTCTCGAGAGAAGAAAAGACCAAAATGCGCAATAACTCGACTGATAATTGGACACTCAAACGCTACTCATGTCCACCCATATTTGATCGATCGCCAGCAAAATCCTGCGATTCATGCAACACTGAGATCTCCGTACAACCTATCATTGTTGAATGCCCTAAAATTCCAAGATTATCGAACAAGTCTACGTCTCCCTCCTTTACTGAAGGAGTGTTTAAAAAACAAGACGAACGCTACTAAAATCATAGCACTCTTCAAGCAAATCAAACTATACGATAATCTGTAACCTTTCATAAATTATTTTTATTATCTAACAAATGTAAATATGTCGTCGCTAATAACCTATAGCTGTTGGCGACAATAAAAAATAAATAAAATAAAATAAAATAAAAAGTTTCAGTTGACTCGAACAAAAATCCAGCAATAATAACTAAAAACTTGCATCTCGTTATGCATTTTGCATTTAATTCTAATCTCCGTGTTGCGTAATCACGTGAATCTTTAGACAACAGCGGATAAAATACGTGCAGAGCTTATTTGCGTATGAATTAATATCCGACAGCCGAAAGGAGACGACCACGAAAACATTTTGATCGTGCCAGAACAAACAAAAGGTCTCGTAAATCAGACGATTTTTACACGTAAAATGATTCGAGCATTCATCCTTTTGCTTGTTACAGCAGTCGATATGTGAAATATATATAATTATACATTTTGCGACGAAACTGAGGGAATATGGCGGACTCGGGGAAAGGGCTCTGACTGTACGCAGAGGATACCACAAAATGGTGAATAGATCATGTATATTGATGGCACACACGCGGCCGTCAAATCGAAAGCCGTTCGATTCCAGCTCTAGCATCTCACCATTATCCTCATCTCTGCTGTCTACTCTGCTCTTTCGCTCTGCTACGTTTTAAAATATTCCAATCCACCCACCTACGCGGTTTCGCATTCGACGCATGCGCATATTTCGCATTAATTCAGGTAATAAAGATTATACTCTTACGTGGAATATCATTTCGTGCCGAGAGTATTTTTTTTGTTTTTTTTTTTTACCAAAGAAAGAATTTATAAAAAATACCGCAATTCAGAATAATAAAGTTCTCATTTTACAGTCTCCGATTTAACTTGTTTTCATCGTGACCAAAACTCGCGAGATGATTTTTCATTCTTGAATCTCATCTTTGTTCGGATCGTTTATTATTACGAAAAAATAAAATGAAAAATATTTCGTTTGACGTATTACTGCGGATATCATTAAGATTTTTATTATTATCACTGTACGGTATATCGCGATAGGTATGGCATATAAACTTTACGTTATTATATATAGCTGAAAGACTCTCTCTATATATTTCGTATACGTGACATGCTCATGGCCACGAAGACGGGGAAAAAAAATTTATGAAAATTTAATTTATGCATGCGATACATTTTGCATGTTTTTGTAAAATGAATTTAAAGTCAGTGGGATGAATATATATTGAATGTATGACTTATATGTAAAATATATAAGTATAATATATAATATTATTACGGGCAAAAAGTTACGGATTTTTCTTTATAAATTTTAGCCGATCGTCGATAAAGTATCGATCTTAGGTTTTTAGTACCAAGGCTGTCAAGAATCGACAAACAAATAAAAATATTACGGAAGTTGGATGGACGTATAAAAATTTTCGAAATTTATATATTTTCAATTTTTTTCATTCGAAAAGTCTCAAATTCATACTCGATATACTCATACGATAGCTTTGAATTGAAAAAAAAAAGAAAATAAAAATTGCAAACGAGATTATATGCTTGATATTCGAGATCTATACGTGACGACCGATTGAAGCCATATACACATTTGGATATATAAAAAGCATAAGTAAACAGATAGCAGTGGCCAAGATAAAGAGAGAGATAGAGAGAGAAAGAGAGTGAAACAGCTGGGGTGAGTTCACGATATGAAGAGCACGAAAGATAGAAAGAGATCGAAGGGGCGGTTTTTGGTCAACGTCGAAGAGGGATGATCCTCAAGGTATATATAAATAGGAGCGTGATTCGCGGTCCGGGACTTGCGAGTCTCGGATTTGAATTTATCTTGTCCGTCCACGAGTCGGAGCTCACACCATTTTCCCTGCAGCCTTAGAATCTCTCGTCGATTCGACCATCTTCCTCTAACTCGCGCGACCACAGCAATACAGCCTCACTTTCATCCCTATTCCTGCTATCCTTTCAACGCCGTTATATGCAGAGAAAGCTTCTCGTTGACCATCGTTCTTAGTTTCTACGATCCTCGCTCTCTGTGTTAGCGCCCTCAGCGAGGAGGCGAGAGGATGTTCGTTCCAAATCTTGGCTATATATATATATATTTATGGTAAAAGAGAAAGAGAGAGAGAGAGAGAGAGAGAGAGAGAGAGAGTGGTATACTTGTCGAAGATCTTGTCGGTTTCCGCATACGTCTGGTCTGACGAGAGAGGTGGAGATTCTAGCTCTTCAAAGTCCTGAGAGAGTAAGAGCAGGCCGAGTGAAGGATGAGCGAAAACGCGAGGGAGAGGAAGAATGAGAGGGGTGGAAAGCACGGCATATATAGAGGTCGACAAGATCCCGATGGAAACGGGGATTACAGCGTTGGCGGACCAGTATGCAGATGATCCTCGGTGTGCCCAGTGGCAGAATACTCACCCCCCCACCGAACAACCCTCCACGATTTTCCTTTCCATCTCTCACTCTCTCTCTCTCTCTCTCTCTCTCTCTCTCTCTCTTTACTCTGGCTCTAGCTTTGCTATATATACTCCGAGAAACTCTAGAACGGCTCGCGGGTTTCACTCGGGTCTGGATAAGGTATCGATCTCGTTCCCCCCCCCCCCCCCGCGAAGGCAGAGGTAGTCGCGACCCCGCGGTCGTTACTATATACCACCTTCGTTTTATCGTGCGCACATGGTCGTCCAATTTACTCTTATTTTGCATATGCGCATTACTCATACAATGGACAGAAGTGAATATCAACATGAAACGAAGAAATATAATTTTTCAATGACGTCTAATTTCGTGAAATTCAACTCTCTCTGAGAGTTAGGGCGGGTGAATTCGGAGTCGAAACATTTGAAAAAAAAAAATAAAATCACTTGTCACAAAAAATCCGTAATTTCATGATAATTATTCAGAATTCTTTTCCCCCCTTGATTACCAAAATAGCATCGAGTAAGTCTTTTCAGCATTAAAATTTTATGAATTTGGATTGTCTTTTGTCCGCCATTATATCGAAACAACGAGGCTTAACGAGGCCAGAAGACACACAGAGCATACTAGAATGAGAGCGTCGCGATTGGATGAATTACGTACGTTAAGCGTACGCGATATAACCTCTCTTGCGTCAAAAGCCAGATGGGGTTGTGCGGAATTATGACAACGAGAAAGCTCGCTGCATTGCGCCCACGGGGATGGTAATTAGGTCGCTATGAATTGAGGTTTAATTGGCCTGCCGGCGAGGCACCCACGCAGAACGTAAACCCCTTTTACACGAGGCCCTCATCCTCTCTCTCTCTCTCTCTCTCTCTCTCTCTCTCTCATCTCTCTTCTCTGCCTCTCTTTTCTCACTCGCGTGATCATAACGATGCGAGCGCTATGATGGATGCGAGAGAAATCGTGAGACGGAAATGCTTCGGGGCAAGGCACATAAAACCCCTTTGACTCCGTGACTCTCTCGCTCTCGAAAAAGACGAAGTGAGATATTCGATTGAACGAGGGTGATGTTACTTCTATCGTCATTCCCTTCCCTCTCTCTCTCTCTCTCTCTCTCTTTCTCTCTGTCAACGCAATAACGATACACGATCGGATATCATTAGCATTGTTAACCGAGCAAGCAAGCTCTCGCTACATCCACATCATTCCCAGCTCCCATATCATCTCACCGCCCTCGCAAGTGTAATACCGTATAAAGTAGATCCCGTTACGCGATCCCACACCCCTTGTCGACGCGTGGCATCAGCGATCAACCCTTTTTGCTCTCAACGAGGGCCTCTGGGCATCCTTATGTTTTAAACTCGACGATATACTCTTCGCGCAACCGTTGTTAATTGTCAGGAGTGTCACGGTTTTTATCGGTACTATACTTTACAAAGAATTTTCATCAATTTGAGTATATCAGGGATAACTTGATCCGCCTTTTTCTACTTGCCAGAAAATAAAACAATTGTATTAAATATGTTCCCAATGACCGATTGTTGGAAATCGTTCGACGATAAATGGTGACATATATTGAAATCGTAATTCAAAAAATTGTACGAGTTGCATTGCTTCAAAAACAAATATATTTGAAAAATAGAACTCGCATCACAATTTTTCATACAACGATCCAAGTATTATTTTGCAAGAATAGCATATTGCGATCGAGCTCTCCTCTGAGATTTTTCGATAGGATTTTTTTTTTTTAACAAACAAGGAAAATAAAAAGCGTTTTACCGGATTTTTTTTTTTTCAATTTGCATTCCAACTGTTTACGGTATCCGCAGTGTCCTGTACCGAAAATAGAGGAATTATTCGAATGAAGGGGCTAATCGCAAGAGATTCTTGGAATCTTGGAAAATTCAATGCATGGAAAAGCTCGTGTTATGCAAAACGAGTGGATGAAAAGATTGTGAAGCTTGACGAACTGAGGGGTCTTCTGTATGGTCGGTCGACGTGGCAGCAAGAGACGCTTTGCTGTATATATCGTCGAGTATGAGCGCGAGAAGCCGGGGAGCAATAGATGCTTGGGAAAAGCTCACGTATGTCGTGCGAGGACGATGTCGCGGCAAGAAGGTCGAGCATGAAGCGCGGCGGAAAGATCGCAGATATATATACGCATACATATCTACAATTATATGTATAGGACTCGCGAACGCGTAGCCAACGACGAGGCTAGCATGACGAGTCTCGGGTTGACGTTTCATTCCCGGTGTATTCCCGTACTATGCATACTAACTAGGCCTCTTGCTACATAGATACACACTTTTTCCGATCTCCACCGCCACCATCCTCTCTCTTTCTCACTTTCTCTCTCACATTTTCTGTATGTCTCGTTCTTTTATCCGGGCAACAGCGATCCTTGGGGGTTGAAGAAAGCAACCGGGACGGAGAGATGACGATGATGATAGTATACCAGAGAGTGGAACGCGAGGGTGAAGAAATAAAAAAAAATACGCACACACACACACAGACATACACGTACATATGCTTGATGGATAAATGGAAGAAACAAATGAAAATACGAAAAAGCTCGATTCGAATTCACTGCGGGGGTTGTTCGCCTGGATATATATATATTATATATTACGCCACATTTGTAGGAGAAGGGATAGAGCGTACAATGCGGTCAGTGGAGGGTTGCTTCAACCACCGATAGATGCAGTGACCTGTACCGTCGACTCGACACTGGTTATCGCTTCATCCCTTAAACACTGCATCAGCTTATACGTGGATCGTAATTAAAATTTATCGTTGTTTTTTTAAACTGTTTATCAATAAATAATTTTCAGTGAACTTCCGCATTGACAATGATTATCAATCAGTTTAAGCAATCGTCTTATTTATGGTACGAAAAAGGATCAATAGACACTTACTCCTCATTTTTTAAATGTAACGCAGAATGAACTTGCAGAAATTTGACCAAGTATATATGAGTCTGGCATTGAAAGAATTTAGAATAAATGAATATGATACGAAAATCGAGGGACAGAACGTAGCGTAGTAGGGAAAAATGTGATTGCGGTATGAACGGCACTGACAGTCACGAGTTCATCATCCCTTGGTTTTTCAAGCTCGAGCGCGAGAGTACGGATGGTTGCATAGCATCATGGGCTCCGCGGGATAGCGGGTCTTTCTCTAAGACTATTTTTAAACGGTTTCCTATTACCCATGGCAACTATCAACCATGCTAGATCAAAGCCATTATTTTTTGTCTAGTCTTGTTTTTTCCTCGAGCCTCCCCGCCCCCAATGAGCTTCCCTCTCACTCCTCCTCGACGCCTAGAAACTTCGGGACACACAATCACAAAATTCTCAAACCCTCGAAAGGGACGGAAGCACTTTTTGCCTTCGACGGAAACTTTCGTCCCTTGTTTCTATCGCGAGCAGTCTACGAAAGGGGTGGGAGGATAGACAGACAGATAGAGAGAGAGAGAGAGAGAGAGAGAGAGAGAGAGAGAGACAGACAGAGAGAGAGGAGGAAATTTTATTTGCTTTTATTCGGATGTAATTGTTGGGGCCAGTCACCACTATCGCCACTAGCGAGAGAGATGGAGAGACTCGCGGAGCCGGCAAGCTTTAACCATCCACTTCGCGAATGTTACCGTGCCACGCGACCCTTTTATGAGAACTGCGCGGAGGTCTCCCGAGCTATGCATGTATAGCCGGCAATATATATATATCGTATGCTAGCGAACAAAAGGGCGTAAGCCACTTGATTCAATACGTAAAATAATGGTGGTTAAGTTCTTTTTGCCACAGAAAGCGATGCGGGTATAACTATATACCGATCTAGAAGACACCCCGTCCAAGTTCCCTCTTTTTCAACGACTCTAGGAGCTTCTCTCCTGTCTCCTTTTCGTGTTCGATGAGACACGAGAAATATATATATATAGCAGGGTCTCGTCACGTCTCGGAAGAAAGAACCGAGACGCAGAACATAGAAATCTCGTGTCTTCGCGTGCCCGAGAGTAACTATGCATCAGCTAAACATCTATATATATATATAACTTCTTACCACCCCACGAGACTTTACGACCCTTCGACTCATTCTGTCCTCGAAGAAGAGACCACAATTATCCCTATTTCTCTCATGATAAATACAAGCCACTCCTAACCAACTCATTTCGTTGTTTGCGAGCTCGTCAGGTCGTCATTAATTAATTTTCGATCTATTACGCGGTTTGTTTATATTACGAACACAGCAATTTGGCTTATAATACCCGATCGTTTCCACAAGATTTAATAAAGGGGCAAAATCAACATTCATTCGTCACGAACGGTTAAATAATTCTCATTTACATATACAGGTAAAATATTTTTTTCCAAGTTTCTCATACGATAATACCGAATGAACTCAATTTTTATCGTAAATAATCGTTGACTGGTCAATCGATATGAGAATTATCCTTGAAATATTAAAATTATTGGGATTTTTTTTCAAAGCTAAAATAGAAACTGTTTCGACTCGTTAAACCGTCCACAATTTTCATATTTTTTCATTGCACATTGTGAAAAATAAATTCTGAAACATCCTTAGGATTTTTCGAAACTCATGAAAGCCAATGAAAATGAATGTCACGAAAAAATATTGGGAATATTTTCGCAAACTATGAAATTTCTGCTTCTCGTTACCGCGTTATTTTCGAGACCCTTGCGAGAATTCGTCATTAATAAATGACTATACCGATTGCCATCGGACTTTATAACCCATATATACTTCTCGCATAATGCAATGCAATCTAATAAAGAAGCTAATGTACAAGAAGCAGACTATTAGTTTCAGTCTCCGCGAGTGAGGAAGAGCTTCCTGCAGGACTAAAACTCTGCATGAGTTAGGGAGGGGGACCTCGTTTACGATTTCTCTCAGTCCCGCGAACCAGGATAGAGGTATACACGGGAGTGGAACTGCGCCCGAATGCAAATTGCGAGACTCGCGCACCATTTCCCCGTCGCCCTTCTGGTCGCTGGTCGATCTATTCGCGTCGCCCATAATACTGCCATATACATACATACATTTATATCTGAATGAACGAGAGTCGATGAGGAGAGGAAGAGGGATTAAATAGATGTGTGTGTGTGTGTGTGTGTGGGCGCGTATAACTGTGGTGCGACGAATGCTCGCGGGAGAATCGAAACGTGCGACTCGCCGATGGAAGGAGGAAGGCTAAATCCGCGATGTTGGATGGTTATATGGTCCATGGACGAATATATGTGTATATATAGACGTATATTCGGTCGAGGCTACGAGTTTAATTATCGGGTTAAACGTAGCGAGGGCTGATTCTGATGAGAGTTCCGGATTCAAATGTGTCGCTCGTCCACTCGAGCGAGCGCTCTACGGGCCATGCTCTCCATATCCATCTCTTCCTCTCTCATGAATACTACCCTCGTTCTCTCTCTCTCTCTCTCTCTCTCTCACTCTCTCTCTCTCTCTCTCTTTCTCTCTCTCTCTGGGAGCTGTTCCGCCGGTCCTTACTCTGTTCCACGCTTTATTCCCTTTCCTGACTCCCTCTCTCTCCCTCACTTTATTGCTGTCTCTCTTTCTGGTTGCTCTCGCTACGTGACTGTCACCACGACTGGCTAGTTAACTAACTAACGGAGTACGCGGACAGTTAGCAGCCCGCCGCGATTCGTAGGGGAGATACGGCACGTACCTATACACTTTATGTATACGTGAATATATGTTATAACTATACATATGTATAGAGTTACATTATATTGCTAGTACGAGACTCATCAACCCTCCTCTCTCTCTCTCTCTCTCTCTCTCTCTTTTACCTCTGAAACACCATGCACAACACCCCCTCGATGACATTGTTCGTACTCGGATTCATATTCAAATTAGCCCAGCTGAATTCTCTCATGCCGCAGAAGCTCTGTGCATAACCCTTCTTGCTCTCACTCCATTTCTCTCACTCCTCTCTCTCTCTCTCTCTCTCTCTCTCTCTCTCTCTCTCTCTCTCTCTCTCTCTCTCTCTCGTACCCTCTATTTCGCTGTCTCGTTCGACGGATCGCGATTATTGCGATTATTATTGTCGCCCCAGACTCGAGCTACATAACCCTAAACACAACTCACTCTCGCTATACGACGCTCCGCTGGGACTTTCTCGCGTTGATGGCGAGACGATTCTCATTGCTCATGTAATTCACAGTTATGATCCTGGGGCTGAGGCTTTTTTTTTTTATACGTTGAGACTCTCATGTGAGAATTTTTTCAAGTGACTTTACCCCAATTACGTTTTCGCTATTTGAAAAATTACCGTAATTGCTTGTAAGTTCAGCGAACATAGCTCTATCGACATATGAACTTTTACATTGATGAATAAACATACGAAAATAATTGAATTAGCTTAATCAAAGTGAAAAAAAGGCAAATTAAGAATATTTACACTTTAACGCTTTCTCACCGAGAAAGCCCCGTAAAATAGGGAAAATCATTCGTAATACTTGGGCAAATATTTTATTTGCACGGTTTATTTGTCGATGATATATTTTAAAGACGTTTCGCCGTGTATTTAAATTTTCGTGGTGGTGCAAGGAATGAAATAAGGGAAGAAAGAGAGGTGGGGATGAAGAAGATCGCGGTGTATCGAAATTGCGGAATCCCGCGTGATAATACAATGGATAAAAGATAGAGAGAGAGAGAGTAAAAGAGCGAGAGGTTTCGACGTGCCAAGGATCGTGGAATAGGGTGTAAAAATGTTATACCGAGAGACGAAGTGACGAGAATAATAATAATAATAAAAATAATAGTAATAATGATGAGAGGGATGACAAAAAAGAAAGAGAGATAGAGGAGGCGAGAAAGCGGAAAAGCTACCGAGGATTAATGTACCGAGAATCGTACCAATTAAAAAACCAATTAAAGAAAGCCCTCGGTTGGTGTTAAAGTAAAGACGACGAGGACGAAGATTTAAATGAACGTCTCTCCAAGATCGTCGAATCAAAATTATTTCCGGCCGATAAAGCGAGCGTTCATTTGTTAACTGCTGCTTCGTGGAGATTTTTTTTTCCAACCTCGATTTTCTTTGCCTCCCTTGTCTTGTTTCTCTCCACTTTCTCTCTCTCTCTCTCTCTCTCTCTTTTTCATTTCGCGGTGCCTCGACTCGACGGCTATTTATTTCCTTAGTTAATTCACGACAGTCGCTCTTTCTCTCTCGACGCGTTAGTTTTATCGCTCGTCATTTTTTAAGTGCAAATGAGTTCGTGTATTTTTTTTTTTTTTTTTTTCGAAGGATATCGCTTCGCTCTCACAAGATCCTGTCGACTACTGGTCTCGAATCTCACCCTCCCCGCCACACTTTTTTTCCCCCCTCGCCTTTTCTCCCGCGTCTTTCTCGCGAGGAAACCGCGACACCCTTCGTACCAGTCAGCGTTTTTTTTTCTCGCTTCTCGCGCCCTGACGCGACGAGAACGCAAGTCTAACGTCGGAACGAACGCCTTTGTGAGGTGCCTCTCTCTATCTCTCTCTCTTTCTCGATTGCTTTAGTGTGCCGGAAAAACGCACGATTATAATTACATTTCGATTCAGCGTCGCGGAGTTTTCTTCGTCGTTCGAACGAAACGAAATATATAAATCTTCGCGTGCAGAGGAATTGGTACGAATTCGGACCACTATAATTAGAGTTTCGGTTTGGTCACGCTAAAAAATTGACTTCGAGTTAATAAATTAATTCGTTTCATTCGGAATTAGTATGCCACCGAAGCCTCGTATATATTTAAACAGTAATAATAAAATAATTACACGCGCAAATTGTAATAGTATGAGGCTAAATGCAAGCTATCGACGCGAAAAGGTGTTTTCCCGTATGACTATGTTAATAGTTGGGATATCCTCGATGAGACCGAATTGCCCTCAGAAGAAGATTTTTTTTTTTCAAGCTCAATAAGACAGAGATTTCCGATAACGAATAATGCGCACGCGTCCAATGTTTGGAAAACATTAAAGATAAAAGTTTTCGGTGAATATTCGGAATTATATTTAAAAACAGATGTGCTCCTTTTGGCCGACACATTAGAGAATTTTCGGTGAAATTGCTCAAATACGTAAAATTTAGGTCCTCTTCTCAATTGCTAGACAGCCCCCCGGGTCTTTCATTCGATGCAATGCTCAAATGCACTCAAATTGAACTCGAACTCCTCACTATGACGTAGATATGTTACTTTTGATTGAAAAAAGCATCCGAGGCAGAGTCGCTCAATGTACCAACAGATATGCGAAAGCAAACAATCGATTCAGGCAAACCAATTACGATCCAAACATCGCCGAGTCATTATCTGATGTACTATCGTGTCAATAATTTGCACGGTGCAGCTATGAGTGAGTCACTACCATGCAGCTCATTTGAATGAGAGAAAAATTTTACTGAAAATATTGAAAAGCTAGCTCAAAGACGTGGGCGCTGAAAAAAGTCCTTACTATCACAACGAGATTAATTGCCATTAGATTCGTCACATTCAACCCCAAATTTTGTTGATTGGACGATATTTTTCTGATCAGAGTATACCGGTGTTCCAAATTTCCACTAATTTCTCTGGTGTACAGGACCGATGTTATTCGGCTGTCCGAAAGCGGAAACTTCATTTCGTATATGGCTTTGTTTCATCGAAATTGGCCGCGAGCTATCGGTATATCAATTATATTTATCCACGTTGTCGACTCTTGAAAGTCAGAAGAACGTGAAATTCATCATTCAACGCACTCACTGTGATTTCGGTTACGTCTTTTTGATTTCCAGTGGCCGATATGGGCGATATCACATTATAACATAATGAAAGCTTGTATATAGGTCTTTATATGTTTTATATACAGCTGGCTGTACAGTATGATTTTGTAATATATCACGTTGCGGACGAATAAAGACACCGCACAGGATACATAATTGAGCTGCTTCAGGGGGGGATTTACAGTGAGACTATTAGGTAGTAATTACCGAAAACAACGCGAACTAACAGAACGTCTTTTCTCTCAATCATTTCTACATATATATCCGCCCCCCCCCCCCCCCCCGTATGTATATCCACATTGTATAACGGATGTTTCGTTCGTCTATACCATCATTAAACAGTATAATTGCTTGCGTCCTGTTCTGCCTTTCCCTTTAACCCCGCATCGGTGTGTATCCCTCTCGCGCTCTATTTCCGTTTCTTTCTCATCTACGATTGAGAACGAGAGGGCCAGCGTGAGAGAGAAAGATTTTTCCGTTTGGAAATTGACGCTCCCATCGCCGTGATACGTAAGCCGCGAGGGGCAACGTTAATTCTTTTCTTTCCATGTTAATTATTATCGTAGGATGTATATTCATGAAAAATTTCGATAATGGAATTTTTTTAAATTAAAATTATAATGATTGGGCGTGAGATTTATTATGGCATATAATAGTTGTGCGAGAGTGAATGGTGCAAGTCCTAGCTGATGATTCGAGGTTTCAATTTTATCGTAAGCAGAAGTATGGGCAATGCTTTTCGATTGCATTTGAAAATTGTCATTCTCATTTTCTGAATTATCGGATTGTTGGTGAAATTTTTTAGCCAGGGATAAAAATTTGATGTCCCGGTCGCAGAAACTTTGGAATTGCAGTTTTGCAATTGTGGAAATTCCATTTTGTGCATCTTCGTAATTCAGAAAACATTGTTAACAGTCTGATAAATTGTAAAATTAACTCACGATCAACAGATAGCGATATTGAATTAACATTATGTACACATTAACTAATCTTTGAATTAAGTAGTACGTTGGAAATTTCTTGAATTAAAATTCTTCGTGTCCACGAATTTTTTAACACTACAGAAGATCATGTTTCATTGAGCAGAAATAAATGCCTGAGGATTGATTATGAAAAAAAATTAATTATGATTGATTGATTGAGGATTGATTATGAAAAAAAGATCTAGTTGATTCAAATAAAATCGATTTGTTCGAACTAAATTTTTTTCTTTGTCTCACGGCCTAATAGGACTCTATTGTATATATATTTTTTAAAATTGACTCGACTATTTTTGCCTAGTTGGCAAAAATATTTTTTTGGTCGGTGAACACGAATTTGAGGTCAAAATTACAAAACTCTATATGGCGGATCCATTATGGTGAATCGAAAATTCTCAAAATGACATAACTTGTCAGATTTCGATCTTCCTCAGTATTGAGGAGTTTTTCGGGTAATTGAACATGAATTTGACGTCGAAATTAAAAAATTCAATATAGCGGATACAATAGGATGGATCGAAAATTCTCAAAATGCCATAACTAGTCAGATTATGATTGAACATTTTCAATGCATCAATTGCTGCAAGAATGTCGAACGAGATGCAAATAAAACACGCAAATGATCCGAGCGAATTGACAAAAAATGCACAAAAAATAAATTGGATATATATATGAATAAAGTTCATTAAACTATTTTTTTTTTTTTAATGAAAGCGAATGAAAAAATGTAGTAAGAGCAAATAAATTTTTTGTTACATTACTCTTTTAAATTAATATTAATTCAAATAAATTAATTAATTAGAGACAAATATCGTAGAATATTTGAATCAAGTAAATATTCGCTTGGATTTAATAAAATTCTAGTTATTTCAAAGAAAGAGAAATTGAATATATAAATATAGTACATTTAACTAGATCTTTTTTTCTGGGTGCGAGAAAATACGTTTTATGGCGATCTCTCGCCGGAATACCCACGCACATCGACGACAAGCGAAAACGAAAAGTCGTAATAACTAGCAGGATTTAGGGCTGAAAATAATCACGGAGTTACATCTTTTAGTTTGCTAGGAAATCTGTATAATCGTACATATATACAGATGTATTCAAAGTGGCTGGAGAGCTCGAAGCTCGCGCCCGATCTCGCTGCCCAATCGGGTGTGAAAGTTCCTTTGTGGATGTGGTGTTGCCCCTTCGAGATATTGCGTTGTTTAATTTCGCGCAGGGGCCGCACTTCGCCTTTGTTTCGTACGTTTCAATTTAAATCGCGGCTCGTCGATGGCGCTCGACCAAAAGCGAGAGGGCCCCAGCACACAGAGAGAAACCAAAAGCAATACCCACACCTAACATATATAAATTTCGTTTTTTCGCTCTCTCTCTCTCCCTCTCTTTCTCTCTCTCTCTCTCTCTCTCTCTGTTCGGTCCTCCTGATCCAGAATACGCTCTTTTTATGACGCGTGTGACAGAGAGCGAGAAACTGAGACGCGAGAGGGGAAAAAGCGGGCAGAGGGGAGACGAAGGAATCAGGCGCCGATCCGTTATTAATTAGATTGGAGGTCCTGGTGGAAGGAACGAGATGGGGAAACAAAGTTGAGGTATATATACATGCGTGTATATATGTGTTATAAATATAGAGTTTCGTCGTATAGTGAAAAGGGCCCGATCCGAGTGAACGAGATCCGATCGTCCAGTTTCAGGAATTATACTCGGTGTGTCCTCCGCCATCTCTTCCCTTTCGATGGGAACGGTTAAAAAAAAAAAGAATTTTTTATGTCTCGTTCACGCGGCGGATTAGAAGGAAAAAAGGTACCGTATCTCCTGCGTGGAATTAATTGCCGAGGCCGCGCGCCGGGTAAAACGAATTCGAGGTATTTCGATGCCGAACAGACGGTGCGCGCGCAACGGCCAATTTGTTGAAAGCGATCGCAAACGCACCGCGCCGCTTTTATATCATTAGCAATCTCGATCTCCCCGAAATTATTCTTTGTTTGACCGAAAATTAATCAAAAATTCATGCAGTTTTTGGGAAGAAAATTACAAAGATTTTTCATTACTTCAACGATCTTATGAGAAATTGAAAGTATAACGACATATTTTGTATTTTTTTTTCCCCTCTCCAGAAAGTTCCAAGATTATATGTATGCGCATTTGCATCACGGTTTTATTCTCTCATGATTTTGCCCTCGATTCTCTTACACAAAAGGAGCGCGTTGAATTGACTGAAATATTTCGTAAAATTCAATAATTTTTTTTATTCATTTTAATTTTCCCACTATCACTAAGTAATTGACCCTATAGGACTTGAAAGCCTCAAGAACGAGAGTCCTAATGAGTCGCCGTGCTTCGGCGACTCATCCGGAAACGTTCTCGCACTGATTTATGTGTAAGTCGAGCCTCTAAAGTTGTTTTTTTCGTTCTTTTAATTTTTCTTACCTTAAAGAATCATCGGCCACAAGGAGAATTCGTGCAATTGGCGTTCCCCGTGCATTCTTCGCGAGAGCTATATCGAGGCATCAATGCACGGAAAGCAGAGACGGGGACGCGCGAGTAAAGGAGAGTAAAGGGGAAACGCAAAAAAGCGATTGCTAATGAAGCGGGACGAGTATTTTTGAGTTTTTTTTTTTTTGCGACGTCGATCAACGGCAGGGCCACCGCGTGTGTAAGTTTTGGTGCCAAGAGATCTCGCGGAATCTCTCTCCTATATACTCTCTTATATCGCGAGAAGCATTCTCGTATAGGACGCCCAACGAGTCGACATTTATAAATGGACCAGCGTTGGATCGTCACTATAGTTTTATACACGAGCTCGTAGACGATCGGAGATTCATTCACAAAGAACCAATAAGAAAGATCGAGAGAGTTGGGGAGGTGAGGAATTCGATTCAACAGTTGGAGAACGTAGCCCCCCCCGAAATTTATCATCATACGTGTATGAGAAGTTGGGTGAACGAATTATTGGGATGGAAATAATTGGAAAATGTTAATCAAAGGGATGTAACATTGTACATTGGATACGTTAATACGTTAGCTATAAAATAATAATAAAGAATAATAGAATTCAGCAATTTGCGGTCGTCTCTCGTATGGAATTATTCGCAAGGAGCTTGGGCGACGAGAGGAGCGATCCGGCACACCGGAAGCGATGCATTATATCGCGCGCGAGCGCGAGCTCTCGTCGTCTGATGTTCATATACCATAGCAGAGGCTCTTGGTGGATAAATAAACATGTCTATACGTACATGTATATTTGCACGAGACTATGTGTGTGTGTGTGTGTGTGTCAGTGTTCGCCAACGTATAATGCAATCTGTGTATTTGAATACCTAATAGTTTTCAATGCATACATCATGCCACGACGAACGCTAGCTATTACCTCTCGACGAGTCTCTCTCTCTCTCTCTCACACTCTTGTTAAAATATATACGTATATATACCGTAAGGTTGCACCAGCTGTATAAGCGAGAGATACTCTGTAATACATCGTCGTATTGTAATTATATACAAGCTACATATATACAGAGGCAAACTGGATGTTAATTTTCGCGATGTACAACCCAAATTCGTGTTTGAGAACGATAAACGATCGGGACAAAAACGTCTCACGTATATAGCTATTTCGGAATAAATGAATTTGGGTTCATCAAATTACGAGAGATAATTTCATTGAATTCCACGGGACACGCGTCAGTAAACTGCATCGAAATTGAACTTCAGTGAAACTAAAAATGAAAATTCGGGCTTCGAAAGGTTTCTTAAGGAGGTTCACCAGGTAGAGCAAAATGCACAGAAAAATCTGATTTTTTTTTTTTTAGATATTCACTACTACTGTAGAAATTTGCCTGAATTATTTAGGAATTTTCACCTACACCATTCGTATGAAAATTTAATTTCCGACGAGGCTCTTTTAACAGGCGTTCTTGTGGCGTAAGCGGAAATTGCGAGTTTTTTCCCTTCATAACTCCGGAGAAAATGTAGAGATTTGTTTTTTGAAATATTATTTCAATACAGCATGGGCTAATAAAGCAGCATGACAAAAATCAGATTGATTGTGTACTTAGTTTATGAATACTATTCAATGGAACCACAGAATTCATAGTTATTCGCAGTAAAGGAATGCAAAGAGAGGATAAGCATGGCAACATCGCTGTAGAGAGCCGAAGCAGTTTTCTTGACAGCTCGACTGTTCTCTGGTGCCTGTGACTTTGACAATTGACGGTACCAACCGTAAGAAATACGCGCCTTGTTGCCAGACTTTTTTGCGAATTATGTACGAATTTCTTTCATTTATATCATTGTAAAATAACTTTTATCGATTCTAAATTGTCAAAAAAGGGTTGAGTATTCATTTTTCGTTACTTTATTCATCTCAATTCCATGATTTTCCGATTCATGATAAATTATTTTCGCAGTTGGCTGCAGCGCCGTCGGCCCATGTATACGCATAGGGTTTCCGTCGACCCTCTTCATCTCTCGCAAACCCAAGTAAACTTCCTTAAAAGTCCGAAAATATGGAATACTCAAGCGCTTATATAAGTTACCTTTAGCTCGGGCGTAATCGGGTTAATTGGTATAAAAATCTGATACTTTAATTAAAAAAAAAAAAAAAAGGATCGATGAAAAATATTGTAGCTAAAGTAATATGTCGAGGAACTCATCAATTTCTTCGGCTGTAATCGTTCGGGGCATCAAAAGAGTATACGTATACATGTATTTTTATGTTAGATGAATATATTGAGTGAGGATTAGAGCAGGAGATTTTGATTCACGCCCCCGTTCTTCGACTACGTCGATGAATTCTCGCGTTCGCGAGCTAAGAAGCACGAAGAGTTCATGAAAACTGATATCGCGAAAGCGAAAAGATGCGAGAGAGAGAGAGAGAGAAAAGCGCAAGAATTCTTAAGTCTTCGATATGAAGACGCGCCCGTAATCCCGCGTAATGAACCTCTCAAGACTCATCCCTCTATAATGTCACCGCGGGGTGACGATAGTGAGAACCTTCTTACAAATATTTGTCCCAAATGAAAGGATGAAAAATTCATGCCACCGGCAGCAAAAATGATTTTATAATAGAGCTACGAAATTTGTTTGCCATCGTCTTCAAAGACGAATGAAACATTATTAAAAATCGAAGAAAAGTGTGACGATTGGTCTTCGTTTTCAATGCTTCGAACGAAAAAAAAAAGCCATCAGATGAACATGATGTGTACTTTTATGGGCCCGAAATTTGTAAAAAAAAAAAGTAACGCGTGCAATTTGAGCGATTACGGATAAAATGAGAAAACGAAAATCACCGAGACACGTCGGGGTGGTGAGCGAGGACCGCGGACAAGCGCGTGGACCACGGGGAGGATATCGTTGGATAGTTTCGCGCGAAAATCTGCGTTCTTGACCGCGAGTAAGCGCCACCCGTATAGTCCGCGAGGGTCCAGTTTGTCGCTAGTTCGCGTTCTGTTGCCACGTCGAGCTCACAGATGGCGCTTAACGTTCCATATGTGCTCATACGTCGAGCAGCGCTCGGAATATGTGCACGAGAGCAATGTGAACGAGGGGATGAAGTGAGCAAGAGAGAGAGAGAGAGAGAGAGAGAGAGAGATGGAGAAAAACCCTTCGAACTATGCGGGAAAGAAAAGCCGTAGCTCGCACAGTGTAATGCATCATAGCTCAGTCGACGTATCAGAACACTTTACTCACTTTTTTTTTTCTCTCTCTCTCTCTCTCTCCCTCTCTTTCTCTCTCTCGTAGTTTGAGGCGAGTAGTAGTCGGTCTGTGTGGCATAACAACATAAAGTGCCAACATAAACGCAAAGTACTCGAGTTTTTTTCCTCAATTATTATACGACTCCTTTACGAGCTGTTTTCATACACGATACACGTATATATATATAGATATATGAACACTGTGCATCAGCCCTGCTAATACACGCAAAGGAATTATTTTAATATCGATTCAGTTATTAATTCTGCAAATTCGCAGCATTGATCCAATAATCAATTCGATAAATCGTCGTATCGAAATGATTTATCGTTTGAAAAATTATACTCCTCAATTGTGTATAATGTTCTCGTCGATAATAAAAAAAAAAAAAATAACAACAGCAACTTCGTAGGCACGTGTTTAACACGATAAAACGGATATAGTAACTTTATATACGTATCTATAAATGTATAAAATACGGTATAGTATATATATATATATATATATGTATGTATCGTTTCTTTCGACGCGAACGAATGCAAGATCCGCGCTCGTTCGTTCGGTATCTCGGGTCACATCGAACCGGTGATCTCTTCTCCGGTTCTCCGGTTCACGTTTTCCTTGCTCCTCTCTCTCTCTCTCTCTTTTCTCTCTTTCTCTCCCGAGCTTAAGGCATCACCAACGTGTATTATTTTATATCCACTATACGTATGTATTATATTATACACATACACGAAAATGCCTCGAGATGCATGCGAGCAAAATTCTCCGTGGGCATTGTTACTCTCGTTCGACCGCGGGGAATCCCCCGGGGATTCCGACATTACATTTTTTTTTTAACTCCGATATCTATGCGCATGTAGTATAGACAAGGGTTATATTTATCGATCGATGAAAATCAAATTCTCGATATAATTGTATTTAAATGTCGCATCGGATGGTGCATAGCTGATCGAAAGTGAACAATCGGTACAATTTGTCGTCCGGCATAATGGAAGAATATTTTGACCCAGTTTAGGATTTTTAAGAGGTAAGACTACTCTAGGATTTTGGAGAATTTGATTTTTTTTTTCGGCTTAAAAAATGATTTAGGGTCATAAAAACAATATGCAGTTGATCCTATGGTGAAAAGAAGTTTTTAAAAGGTTAAATTCTCGATTTTGCTACAGTGCCTCGGAGCGCGGGCTGAGCAGAATGAAAACTTTAAGCGCTTTTTTTTCAAAACCACTTTTTTCAAACTGGAAGGTCAGATTACTTGAACACCGTTGCATGGATCGATTTGAAATTTTGACAGTAGCTTCACAATTACATTCTCTGTGGGAATACGTAGCCAATTTTTTTTTTTCAATTTAATGTAAACTTTTTTTTAATAAACAATTTACTGCTTATTTTTTGGCTAAAAATTAATTCATTTTTTCAAAAGTGCACCATTTCTACAAGATTTGGATTAAAAAATAACCCCTACGTAGTCCTATAGGAAATGGTGTATAGATTATAAAAATTTTTGGTTTTTTGTTCCAGGTCTTATACTTTGCGAGAAATCCGTCCTCCCGTGAAGGAGTTTTAAAAAAGGCGATTTCAATTATTGACTCTGTCGCCGCCATTTTGCATCGAAATGATAATAAAAAAAATTTTTTCACACTTCAATATATGTGTGTTGAATAAACCCTCTGAAAAGAAATCCTATTCCTTTTTCCATACAACCAAAATAAATCGTCAAAGCTAGGCCTTTTTTCGGCCGTTTTTGGACCGGATCGGCGACTGTTATGCCCACGGTTTATTATTCATAGCGGTGCAATTTTATAACCCTAACTTTTTGTCGCTGAGGCCTATTTATCACCGGAAAATCGAGGGCACGAGAGGCAATCAATGTTCCGAAAAATCTAAATTAAACGACTGCATTAGTCTGAATTAAAGTGTCCTTTGATTCGTCCATTTACGGTGAATATCTTCGTTCAAGATTGTATGTAGCGACGAAAAAGATGGTTCAAATTTGCACCCATTTGTCTGCGCATTCACGTATGTTGGTATACGTATATAAGTTATATGCATGATATATACAGACGGAGCGACATGATCTCGTGACGATAGATCGAGCAAATAACGACGATTACGTCCTGTATACGTATCTCAGTCAGTCTCGCAAGATGGGATGAAAATAATTAGAATTAATTTAGGTGGAACGCGCTTTAAATCTAGGCGAGTGGGCCTCCGTTTCTTCTTGGCCCTGACGTGAGCATCTCTCTCGCTCTCTCTCTCTCTCTCTCTCTCTCTCTTTATCTCTATCTCTCTCTTTTACTGTCTCGACATTACGAAGAGTGCCGGGAATGACCCAACTGGCTCTGATTAGTCTTAATGTGTTAATTAAAGAAGATTGCCCTGTCTGCAGTCATACTACACTGTATCGTATGTATTATATACATATATGTGTGTGCGTGTGTGTGTGTGTGTGTGTGTGTGTGTGTGTACGAGTGGAAGTCTCTCGTCAGCTGGGTCGTGTCCAACACGCGTATATTTAAATGTATACATATCTATATTTATGTATTAGGAATGCCTCGAGGCAGCTCTCTTTCACAGTACGATAAATGAAGCGTCGAGACTAATCTCGGTCACAGTTGAGCGGCGTCCGAATGAAAAATCATTAAAAATGATTTTTCCAACGAACCATCTGTGTATGATGATTTTTTTTTTAAATTTTTTAATATCGTAAAACGTGACAATATACTTTGCCATGAGGAATAAAAAAAATATGCATTTACCACGAAGCTGGAATGGGCCCAAAATGCACAGACGAAAAAGATTGATTGAGCCCTTTTGTTTTTAATGATTGTTAATCATTTTATGAAATATTCATAAAGTGACTCTTTAATGATCGTTGCAATGCTTCTATCACAATTATTATGCGATAAAAACATTTTTAATGATTTTTTTGATTCGTCCAATTGTTCATTCTTTTTCCAAAATTTGTTCTTTCTCCCGGGACTAAATGGCAAAGGGTCAAGAGGGAGTAAAACCAGCAAAAGTCCCTGTTGTCGACTGTATAATAATTTTTTTTTTTTTTTTTTTCTACGCGTACGAGTGTGCGAGGTGAGCACACAGATGTACCAGAGTATAGATGGAACGCGAGCCTCGCGAGAACTCTCGCAAAACTCGCGCCCGCGTTCACTCATATTCTCTCCCTTCATGGCCTCTAGCGAAACATCATTAATCACTATTATCTCGGGGTAATTTTTCTTCGATATAATTTCGTCTGTTTACCTCGACCCCTCCTCCCGCGTACATGGTATATAGTGTGTATATATATATATATAAAGCAGAGCTCACACAGGGTGCAGTTTCGTGTGCATGCAGACTCGATGCAAAGTATAAAGTATAGATGAGAGTACAATATGTCTATGGGGTGTTCCATGTCAAATTAGCCAATTGTTTGCACAACGCTCAATCGTAATTGTCATGTGAAACACGAAGTGCGAGGCTGACAAGATATTTATCATCGAAAATTGACCAGTCTATTGTCACTTTGAGGTCCATTCGATACGATTAACGAATGGGAGTGACGAATGTTGAAAAAAAAAAATTCTCGACTCGAAAATGAACCGGATGAGGCGAAGCATTTAATTGCCAACAAAAAAAAAAACACTTTTAGGCTCAATCGATTATTTTTTTATGATCATTTTGATGTATCTCTTCGCAGGAATTTTGAATAAGTATGAAAGAGTGGCTGATTTAACGTCGAAGGCCCTTTAGACATATTTACATTTATTATTGTTATTATGGACAAGACACACATATATATGTATACATCGTGGAAAAAATGGAACGACCATCAGCTTATAAGCCGCGATCGTGTAATTTCTTCGATCCTCTCGCTCTCTTTCCCCATATGCCCCGGGTCACATCGTCATGCATGTACTAACTTATTATGCACACATACTTTTGGATTTTGTACACCGCAACCTCGATATATACGACGGTTAATACACACATATCCTTAAACGAGCGCATGTCCTCGAGGCTCTCGCGGGCAATAATATCAGTACTTGGCATTGAATAAAGATACTCTTGATTGAAGCGAGATGAAAAAAAAAAGACACAACAAAAATCTAAATGGAATGCGCAGGAGTGTTTTTTTTTTTAATTCTTCATTGCTTGATTTTTTTTTTCTCTCAAATTCTCTCTTTTCTTCGCGCGAGGTTGCGAGAGTGCAAAACGACGGGTAATTCTCATATCCCAACTACTCGGGCAAAGCTTTTTTTCTTTTTCCCCCGAGTGCTATCTTTCGATGTTTGAACAGTTAATGCTCGCACTCGTATGGCTATAGAGATATATATATATATATATATATATATATGCATATATGCTTGTTCATTTGCAACGAGAAGAAGCTTTACGAATCTCGGATATGCAGAAGAGAGCGCGCATCTTCCGCGCGTGGAGATGCGCATGGGTGTGTATGTTAATTTTTGTGTCGCTAATTCAACTTTGCGCGACACTCGATCCTCTCTTTACACGTAATTTATACTACCATCGAGCTGGCAACCGCAGAGACCTCGAGGGAATCTTCGTTTGTTCTTATGATCGCATCGCGTTCCTTCTCAATTTCACGAGATAGCGTATATATATATGTTCTTCGGCATTTGAATATTTACACGAATTAGCGTTTACGTTCGATGATGAATCATTATAATTGTTTTTTTTTTTAATTAGGGCATTTTAATGATAACGATAGAATTTCGTTTTTTTTTGCTTATGAAGGCTTCGCACACGTAGGACACTGCAATTGCTTCGAGTGAGACTCGATGGAATAATAATATGAAATTTGATCGTGTTACAAATTGCCCAATTACGAAGAGAATCGAATTTCATAAAAAAACGGAATTAAATATTCTCTTCTTCGGTAACAAATTTAAAGTTAATAAATCATACGAATCATTTCGAATATGTGATGGGGTTGAAAGTGTATTGCGGGGGAGGAGTAAGAGAGAGAGAGAGAGAGAGAGGCAACTAACTAAGCGAGAAAGAGTCTCGAGATCCTGTAGATCTTTCCTCGAGATGATGGTCATTCGGCCAACGGATATAAATCACCTACGAGAGAAGAGAGTGTCATCTTGGGCTATCTCTCTCTCTCTCTCTCTCAGTCTGAATATCCCGCACCCTGCAACGCACGTCGCCGCCCCCGGAATTCCTTCATTTGAATGCCGTCACTCTTTTCTCCTTTTCCCTTACCTCTACTCCCCTCGTCATTCTTTCTTGTGACACGAACTTGTGTGCAGTACATACACATACACACACACACACACATACACGAATACCAATGCAAAACACACTTCTCTTCCATCCCCCTTTCGAGTAACAAATGAATCGCATCGTCCAAAGTTTCGAGAACAATTTTTTTCGTTTTTTTTTCCTCCTTCGTCTCTTTAATGTGACTTTCGAAGATCGAATACTTTTGTATCGTTCTGTACCGACCAAAACGCCCACGCGTCTTGGTTGCATATGGGTTATTCCACCCAATTTCCGACAGCATCGAGTCAAGACACCGGGGATCCTCGATTTGACTGACACGTCGTTTTTCTTTTTTACTTCCTCTCGTGGTATCAAAGATATAATTGGAAAATTTTGTGAATTTTCCGGACTCTCTAGACTTCTCATATAGTGGGACTTTTAATATTTTTATTTGATCGATTTTTCGACAGCGCCTGTAGCCTAAATGAATTCATTGACTCATCCATGCTTTCGTTTAGATTTGATTAAGACCGTGGAAAAGTAGGTTCGTTGAAGAAAACAAAAATGAAAATTTTTTTCAATTAAAAAATGTTTCCTACTAAAGAAATTCAGTCAAATCGTGACAGGAATTGTTTGAATTACCCATACATGTGTGTGTGTGTGTATATATATATATAATAAATATATTGAAAAGGCAAGAGTGACGACGTTCGTGTGTGGATAAAATTGTAAAAGTCACGGGAGTGACCGCGGTTAAAATCCTTCGTTAATTACCGTCATTTATAATTGTCCCTTTCTCCGTTCTCCCCTCCTCCCCCTTGGCCATTTACCATCACCTATCGGGTTCACCCCCTCGCTACGCTACATCAACGCACATGTGCATAAACTTTCATATGGAAAAACGAGAACACGAAGGGATGCACATACACATTAAATGCTTCTCGCTCTCGCGACTGCTATTTTTCCTTCTCCACATTTCTCGTATTCTCTCTCTGTCTCTCTCGTTAGTATGCGCGCACGTGTGTGTATGCAAGCGCGGTTTAATATTTCAAATAAATGCGTGCATTAGCGCGCTATCTCGGCGTGATCCCGTGTTGACTATTAACAACGCCGGTGCACGCCCGCGAGAGGCCGCTATTATGACTTATCTGACCGTATAGAGGAGAAGCGAACCCAAAGCACGGACTCACCGACGCTTCCACGATACAGTATGATATATATACATGTACATGAATGCATATATACTTTGCGATTGTACTTCATATATACATGCATCTGTGTATGCATCATGAAATACATGGTATGATATTTGTAGAATACATTTTCTACACCCGTATGCACCAAAGAGAGTATATATATATATATATATATATATATATAATCATTATATTTTGTTCGTTTTGCCAAGCGACATCATTAAACAATACTAGAAGGTGTACCACACGTATACACTGATCGAGTCCGAGAAAGAAAGTCGCACGTTTCACTGATTTAATCGATCGAGCTCGGGAGAAGTCGAGAAAAGAGTTTAGGTATACAATATATATATATACTTATCTATGTATATATAATACATATGTATATAACCTGTATTATATGCCCGTGCTATTAAGAACTATAACAGAGCGTGGAAACGGGTCCGAGAGATCGAAAATGCATTGGAAGTTTCGTTTTTTGCTTTTCAACGAGAGAAAGAGAGAGAGAGAGAGGGCCCCCAATCAATCTTGCTCTCGTTTATTGACGTTTTTTGAGAGATAAAGACTTTTGGAGCGTCAATTTTTTTTTAATCTTCCTTTCTATGCACGAGTAGAACAGGATGCAACTCTTATCATGTTTACGTGCACTGTTTTACGTGTCATTAGCTACTAATTTTCGTAACTATTTGAAGAAACGTAAACGGGTGGAAATCTAGTTTTTATAGCTGACAGGTATATTTGAATTAAAAAAGTTAAGTTGCCAGATTTAAGCTAAATCTGGTATAGATATAATAGAGCACGTAAACGGCCAATAACAAAATTCTACTGAACGAAACAGCGTATCGATTGCTCAAAAATCGAAGCGAACAATCGAATTCGGAGGTTGTGTCAATATGCTTCTCTCTATTTTTCCGAAATTCTTCATCGTTTAGACGAAGTATTCGTGCAATTGTCCTATTTCGATTCGCAACTAGAGCAGCTACTGCAGCTATGCGCTTATTCCGATTCATTTTCACACACTTTTCGTAATTTTTACATAAACAGCCGATTTGCCACTCTTAGTTTGGGACGCCGTGTTTAAAAGTTTTAGCTGTTTTCTCGCGTGATGCTCGAGATCACGTAAGCGGCAATGTATTTTCCTTAACCTTTAGAGGACGGGAAAATTTTGGTTAATATCGACTTTTCATTTGACCCAAAATGTATGCATTACTTCAACGGATTACTCATTTCAAGTGTCCCATCTAACAGGTGGACCCTTAAGGGACCACCCCCGTCCTCTAAAGGTTAATGGAAATCAAGTGTAATTAAATCAAGTGAAATCAAATGTAAATTTTGAGCACGTAAACGTGTAGTATCTGTTGATTATTGCAAAATTGTATCGATAAATATATTTCTTCACTGATGAGAATATCGGAGAAATTTAATTTTAATATCGCAGTAGCTAATTGAGCGAACACGAGCTCTTTTGAAGCTATTTCTAGCCTATCTATCGTTCACTACAATTTTCGGAGGAATATACCAAAAGAGAAAAATTGTCCAAAAACTTGTTCTTGTCGGTATAAGAGAATTTCGATAAAACAATATGATCTTGGCTTATCCCTTGGCGATGGAAACTGACATAAAATGAAGCAAAATTGAAGAGAATAAGAGAGAAAGAGAGCAAGTGTTTGAAATAAAAATTGCGTGATCGCGGTTACAGATTCGGACCTCGAGGTTGGGGCACAGACTCGCGTCGCTGGTCCCTGTCCGTTGCGATATTTGCGTCGCCTTCTCAGGCGCAATCGTCATCCAACCACGAGGAGACTTAATATATATAATGTAACACGCTATACCTGTCCGAGGGCTCGTCGAGGCCAGCAGGCCGTGCCCATTATGATCGGCTCATTAGACCGGTCACATTTTCACGGACACCCGGTAGCCGGGGCGCTGATGACCGACGACCGTCCCAACCGTCCAACACATACACAACTCCCTGACATCTGTAATAACTGATTTCGGACTCTAATGTGCGCGCCGCCAGAAAACGTTTCGTAGCTTCCGTTTTTTTTTAAATTCAAAAATTTGTATTTGAATAAAATTGGCAATATAGCTGTGGTTCTCACGATAATGAATTCAAAATTTAAAATCGTCGATAAATCAATAAACTCTTATGCATTATTATTTGATAAATTCTACGCGCGAATTTCATGTCGAGGCACGAAAAATCGAAACATTTTTTTCATTAAAAATTTTTCGAAATATGCGAGAGTGCGAAATAGCGGACCAACAATAAGCTGCCAGTATACGTGTGTATAGGAGTGTGATGATATTCTGACAGAGAGTTGAGCCGGTCGTCGCTCGGTCACCGCGGGATACCGGTACGTACAACGTCAATAAGAATGAGATTCCGGTGGATTATAACGCGCGGGGAGCTCGTTCGTTACCAGAAACTTTCATTCTCTCTCTCTATCTCGCTCCGACTCTCCCACACATGCAGCTATAATAAATAAATATATATGTATATATCTGTATATATATATACTCGAAGAACTTGGCTGGACCGCACCCTCTGAGATCGAGAAGAGTCTCGCGATCGTGTGTACATATATATAAATATATGCATATGTGCGCGTATGATTGCCTCTCGCTCTCTCCAACGCTCCTCCATACCGGGGGGGGGGGGGGGGAAATACCACGACCCCCGCGGTGTTCGGGGCCCCATCTCTTCTAATATATATTTAATCAGGCCTGGTGAGTCCGCGGGCGAGCACACAAGCACACACAAGCCTGACACATCCATACACATATACGTATATATATAACATATCGATCGTTGAGAATCAAAAAGGCCCTTTAAACACATCGATTTACGGCTTAAATTATGTGACTTGAGCCTTTTCGTCTTTGAGCCTTATACTAGTATAGCGCACTTATATATCGTCCGTACTCGAAGCTCATGGACCATTGTGACTGACGCACACGTATAGCCACGGGAATAAAAGAATATTGGGCCTAACGCGCGTGGGCACTTGCGCCCGTGAATCCACACGAGAATTATACATACACGCGCATTATATACGAAGATATTCGTGTACCGGCTATTAATGAATTCGTGTGAGGCGTTCAACGATATTACAAAAGCGAGTATTGATAAATGAAAAAAAGGCGCAACTCACGGACTCTTCGACACGTAACACGGATATTTTTAACGCCCTTTTGCCTTTCAACGCTCGATATACGTATATTTATATCTTCATATATACATATATATACACGTAAAGTTGACTCCGAATTCGTTATGATTTTTTTTTTCTCTTTCTATCTCGAGAGGCTGCTCTCGGTCTCGCGAGCGCATTCGAACACCTTTTTTTTTCTCGAATCAGAGGGTCAAGCGACGCGGCCGTAGATCATCTTAATGCCTCCATTGTTGTTTTAGGACTATCGAGAGAAAGAGAGAACGAGATTTCTTTCGAGAGACACGAGAGCAAGAACGAGAGAGTTTTTCTTCTTCTCGGGAGCGATAAAGACCACTGGGACTATTTTTGACTACGCATGTGTGTGTGTGTGTGTGTGAGAGCATTGGTTACATTTATTTATTTTATTTATTAAGTTTATTTTTCATTTTTTTTTCTATTCGAACCGTGGGAGTTCCATAAGTCATATCACGCGTTTCACCATTAGAAACTTTCGGAAGCGTCATCGAGGAATTCGATTAATGTCCTCGACTCATATTATACGAAGAAAAAAAGGGAATATTCATTGCAGTACTTACATTTAATGTGTAGAATAAAAAAATCCGATAATTCCTCGATATTACTCGGTATTTCGTGGCTCACGTAAGCGAGAAATTCCATAGAAACTCGATTTAATGGGATAAATTATTTTTGAATGAGAATATATACGAGCTCTCGCAATAGTCAACTTCATTAGCTGGTTCTTCAAGGTTAATATATTACTTTTATAGCCAAACGAGTGAAATTTTTCAAGAAAGAATATTCTCGTGTGTCAGAGAAAATCATCGCAATTATTATTTGCGTTCGTAATTTGCGTAGTTTTATTTATATTTTGCAAAAATACGAATGAGAAATGAGGAGAGTAAAAAAGCGAGCACTTTGTAGCCCACAGCCTATCTGAGTAATTTACCGAAACGAGCAAAAAATGTAACCTAAATGTGCAGACTGCACACGTAACTTTAGTCAGGGGGAATGTATAATTGAACTGATGATCACTCGAACTCCATATCCTAACATTTCAACCATTTTATACGAGACCCTTATACACTTTTAATCTTTTGGGGCAAACTTTTGTTTTCATAATCGTGAATTTCTTCGAACAATCTGGGCGTTATTTTTCTCAAGCGACCGCGATAGTGATTTCTTCGTTAGACGATCGAGGATTCCGTGGTTCCCTCAGGGAGGATCTCTCTCGGGGTCTCCCCGTGTCGCTCGATCGTCGCCGATCGGTATAACAGGAAAGGGCACTCTTACTTTAGCTTGTAAATTTACCCGCGAGGTCCGAGGGTGGCATGTAAATCCGACTGTAATTCCGGTGGAAGGAGAGCGCGAGAACCTCGTGTTATATCTCAGGAGAAGGTGGAGCGAATGCGATCGAGCGTATATTCGCATATATGTATAATCATACACATACATATCTATCCACACACACACACACACACACACACACACACACACACACACACACACACACACACACACACACACACACACACACACACACACACACACACACACACACACACACACACACACACACACACACACACACACACACACACACACACACACACACACACACACACACACACACACACACACACATACAGACGCATAAATATATGTGGAAGCCAGGTGGGATTGGGGTAAAAAAAAGTGCGACCGCGAGAGTTACAGCCGACACGAATCGCGAATTACCGCGGTCTCTGCCGCGCGGGGGCCGAAAGGAGAGCGCTTCGAGAGTCGTTGACATCAAAAAGTACTTCGATCCCGGGCATTCAAGGACAAAGTTAATGTTTTTTTTTTACTCTCTCTCTCTCGCTCTCTCTCTTTCTCTCTCTCTCACACACACACAAAGCAAAACGATAAGCCAACGGAGATCGAATGTAGATTATAGATTAAATTTCATCTCGTAATGCCCTCCAATCGATCTTTTCCCCCTCTCTCTCTCTCTCACACACACTCGGGAAGGAGAGAGGAAAGCGCATCGATCGAGATGCAACAATCATCATCGTAAATTTCGTCCTGCTCTGTTTGTATCTCGTCTCTCTGTGCACCATACGGATATTTTGCTCGCGTGGGTGGAGAGTCAAGAGCATACTTAGTATGTGTGTATGCGTATACATGTATTTGCCCTCATCCTTTTTAACACCATAATGACAGGCGTGCAAGATCGAAGCATATCAGGCAGGGAGAGAGAGAGAGAGAGAGAGGAAGAGAGAAAAATATGTATGCTGATTTTATCATTTTCGAGGGTTAAACGTCATTTGAAAGCGTGGAAGCGTTCTCAAAGTCATAATTTACGAGAAGATTGATGAGCATAATTAGATTTGGAAGATTTAAGAAAAAAAATTCGTATGATATTAATGATACGATAACCAGAAATTTCAAGGGATGCATATAGGAGGGTGGCATTTCTGTTTGAGGAGTATTTAAAAAGAGAAACATGAAGTTTGTTAGATTTGAAGACTCAATGAAAATGATAATAATAATAATAATAATAATAGTAGGAATATTAATCTGGTGGATATAAATAAATGCAAAGAATCCGAGCGTAGGAGAGACGAGATGAGCGTGAGGATCTGAGCCACGTACTAATCCGGACTACTGTGATACGATCTCGAATCGATAACTTTAATAAACCAACAACTGGCTGGTATTCTCTCTCTCTCTCTCTCTTTTGAGAAGAGCGAGATAGAAATGAGAATGAGGATCTCGGAGAGAAGGTACAAAAGAATTAAGGAGGAATATATATGTATAAAGGGCTTTCTGTGATCTCAACGAGAGCCTTTGCTGCAGAGTCCTCTCGTCATCTCAACGTGTAACTCTTATATTCCGTGAGGCCCTTTAGCCTCACGGGCACGTCTTGGCACAATGCCCAGTCGACGATTGGCATTTAACCCACGACCTATACGAGGCCCTTTTACCATCTCTCTCTTTCTCTCTCTCTCTCTTTCTCTATCTCACTCTCTCGGTATCTCACCTTATCCTCGAGCTCTTTCGAATGCTTCATTTTTTTAATTGACACTTTAAAATTCTTCTTGTCGAAAGTGTCTTTCGAAAAAAAAAAACAAAAACGTACCCATCCACGGGGACATACGAATTTCACAACCGCTTCAAAGTCATATAAAAATAATCATAATCGTCGAGATTATTTGATTTTCGTAAAAGACTTTCGTGATTGATAATCCTTTGATTAAAGACGGAGCAATTTATATATTCGCGCGAAAGGAGGGAGAAAGAAGGGAACACGAATATAGGCGTCATGTAGGATGCGTATATGCAAAATTTCTCTTGTCACACCGGGCACGTTAGTGTGTGTGTGTGTGTGTGCCCGGTCAGACCTCTCGGTAATTCCAATTAAAATAATCGCCCCTAGGTCCATATAGCACTTGGACATTTCCCGACTCGCTCTTTGGTGCCCCGGAGAGCATCGGAAAGAGAAAGAAAAGAGCGAGAGGGAGAGAGAGAGAATCTTGAATATTCATGCGGTTAGGCCGAACGAGGGACGAGATGTGTGTGCTCTCGTCTCTCGTCTTCCTCTCTGTTTCTGTTGGGTGCTGATGATGATTCTGTGTTACTGCCGCATTGCTCAAGAGGGATTCCTATGCTCATGCACACACACACACACATACACATTCAGACATACCCATATAATATTGGTAACAAGAGCCCCCCGCGC